>JASCZW010001345.1:0-316931 GCA_034211315.2 Aedes japonicus | reverse complement strand
GTAAGCAGAGACACTAACGTGAAATCTGCGAAACTAAGAGAATCTCCTTCCTGCAGTATGATACAATAAAACGAAGAACAAAATAAGCAACTCAATTAAGCTTTCCACCATAGGGTTTGTTAGAGAAAGGCGTTTCAAATTAATTACAACTGTTGGAGTGGAATGTACCAATCATAAATGATAGACAGGGGGTTTCCTTGACTTCGGTTGGCTGTCCACTCCATTGTCCAATTGCAACTTCAATGATGCCTTGATGCACCCTCCCGTCTCAGTATTTCTTCTTCTTTAGCATTTCAAGCTTATTACATTTTACAATCCGCTTATTGTTTGCTCTCAACCTTTTGTTCTTAATACACTGCCACAGTTATTAATTGAGAGCTTTTATGCCAGGTACCATTTTTGCATTAGTATGATTGTGGGGCAAGTACATTGTCCATTATTTCACACTCCAATGATGAAGAAAGCAGCCCAATATAAAGCACATTAGCAAATGTATTTCTGTATTCTGTCAATGATAACAAACATAAAACATCAGTTAAAAAAAATGCAAAAATAGAACATGGAGCAATAGAATATGCTTATTAGATACCAGTTCCGAATTGTAGTAGCTCAGAGATGCTCCTCATTTATCTCAATTGCATTATTGGTCGCTATACTTCAAATATCGCATGTCATCATTTATCTATGCGACAGTAGCTGACGGTTCACGTGCAAAGACATGCATGCACTATTAAAAGTAGTCTGTGATAGATAAGAGTGATAATTTTACTACGCAAGATGCAAACAAAAATTTTAATGCCTTGTCATTTCATTGTAGGTGAGAACTTCCATAAAAATACATTCATGGTGCTAAAATGTCTTCATTCCTTTCCTTATACTTGATATTGACAAGACTAATTGTATGGTATCATGAAGCACTCCGCTCGTATTTTTGTAGTAGTTCACGGTTGTTCTTACATTAGTTACGGGAGCTAATATTCTTCTGCTGTCAGGAGTTCCATCACCTAGCCATTCTATTTGGTAAGTCATTAATTAAAAAACGTTGAACTACAGCTGATAGTGTTTTTTTTTAACTTATCAGGTTCCGTCCGTTGATGAATACTCTAGCGGAGAGGGGTCATAATATAACCATCGTTAGTCCCGATGTCGAAAAGAATCCACCGAAAAAAGTGTCCTATATTCATCTGGAAAATATTTACAGTGAAATTTATAACACGACTAATCGCAATCGGCTGGATTTTTTTCGAAATGCAAAAAACCACTGGACTTACTGCAATTTTTGGATGAGTTCTCAATCATATGCTGTAAGCGGGAATTAAATCGAATGGCTTCAAACAGTTGATGAACTATCCAGAGGAGTTCAAGTTTGATCTATTCATGAGTGATTACATGTTTGGTCCATGTTTGGCGTCTCTGCTGATGCACCGGTTTGGAAACCCCCTTACATTCCATCAGCGCCGTACAATGCGTTGGCCACGTCGTCTCCATTAATCGGATCGTATGCTTATTCGGGAACGATTCCGAATCATTCCTACGATGTCCCCGTTGCGATGACATTTTTGGAGCGACTACAAAACTGGTTTTATGATTTATATGAAATCATTTCAAAAGATGTGTACCTGTATCCTGAAGCTGATCGCATCATCAAGCAAATATTTCCGAATGCACCGAGTGCAAAAGACCTGCAAAGCAGTATCAGGCTGCTATTCATCAATACCAATCCACTGATTCAGTACAAGGAGCCACTTATGCCGAATGTAATTCCTGTTGGTGGAATGCAGATTCAAAAATCTAAGCCTCTTCCAGAAGATTTAAACCGAATTGTGACCAATGCCAAAAATGGTTTCATATTATTCTCACTCGGTTCAAATGCCAGAAGTGATACGCTTGGTGCAGATCGCATTCGAGAAATTCTCACAGCAATGAAGGCCTTGCCTCAGTACCGATTCCTATGGAAGTTTGAATCAGACGAATCTAAACTGCCGATGAAAGTTCCTGAAAATGTGTACATTAGGGCTTGGATGCCGCAGAATGATCTACTAGCTCATCCAAACATTAAACTATTCATCACTCATAGCGGTCTGCTGGAGCACGCAGGAAGCGATTTGGAATGGAGTGCCAATTATTGGGTTTCCACTATTTGCTGATCAGTTTCGTAATATAAACTATTGTGTATCTCTTGGAGTGGCAAAGAGACTTATGGTTCAGTATATGGCTGCAGCTGATCTTGTAGATGCTATTACGGATATTCTTGCCAACTCTAGCTACAGTGATAATATGAAACGATTGTCGAGACTGTTTCGAGATCAACCTGAAACTCCACTTCAGCGTGCTGTTTGGTGGATTGAATGGGTTCTTCGGAATCCTGACAGTGATATGCTACAGCCAAGTACGGTAAACTTGCATTGGATTAGGAAGTACTGCTATGATGTTGTCGTATTTGTAGTTTTAGTTACACTTTTGTTAATCTTCACTGCTTTGGCAATGGTTAAGATGGTGATTGAAAATCTATTGAAGAGGTCTCAAAGAAAGGAGAAGCAAAGCTAACTTTCCTTGATGATCACATGTACATATTCTAGTGTTTGTGTTATGATAAAAATAAGAGAAGATTGTCCCTTTGTTCATGATCCGTGTGTGTAATAGATACTATATTTTGGTAGTACAGCCCACAACTCAACTCTTAATGTTTTTATCTTCGTTGTATTAGTGTGAAGTCGCAGGATCAAGAATCTACATTAACGTGAGATTTCAAACCAACATTCATTTACAATTTTATCCACGAAATGATAAAAAAGAGAATAACCACAAATTTACAGATTACAGGTACAGACATTCATTTTGATGTTTTTTGTTTTGGCTTTAAGCAAAACATAGTAGTATTTGTTCTGGTTATAAGTAATATATATATATATATATATATAAATATATATATTAGGTGCCAATGGCATGTATGGGAAAAAATTGACCATCGAATTTCAAAAACGGGTAGTGCTCAAAAGTTTCGTCTCCTCAAAAAAAGTCCCCATGCAAAATTTGAGCTCAATCGGACTTCGTTAAGTGTTGGACCAAAGCGGTCAAAGTTTGACATTTTTGAAACACGAAAAATTTCCCAAGGGGGTACGTGAAAATTCCGAAATCGATTTTTGTTTTTGATGCCAAATGTCTTAGAAATGCGTCGAGATCTAGTGTTATCCCGAAAAAATTTTTTTGAAAAAATTGACTTTTTGGGACTTGGAAATTTTTGAGGTGGAGGAGTGAAATGAATTTGATATGGAGGATTTGAATTCAATTGCTGAGATATCCATGGCAATAGTACTGAAACATGTCTGATATCATCGTTGGCAACTGCTAGCATATTATATGTGATATTTCATTAGGGTGGTTCACTTGTTTTGCATTAGGGTGGTCCATTTTATAGAAAAATAAAAAATAAGATAATAGTATCAAAACATCTCTTATATAATCGTAAGCCATTATCAATATTAAATATATGATATTTCATTAGGGTGGCTCAGTTATTTTCCATTAGGGTCGTTAAGAACTATAAAAAATATTTCCAGCAAATTTAAACGCTATTCGCATTACATGGGCCTGGCGCGGCGAGGTTCGCCTGCAATATTTTGAAATGATTGCTTGGGTTTTGTATGTGAGCATTCTCAATATGTTGGCACGGCACGCCCAGCACGGCACATCAGCGTAGTGAGAACAGTCACATACAAAATCCAAGCAATCATTTCAAAATATTACCCCGGCGGGTCTCGCCCGCGTCGGGCCCGTTGTAATGCGAATAGCGCTTTAACCAGTCAATATTTTCGTATAGGTTAAAACCATTAAGCTTTCTCACGTCTATCATCTTTCTTTCCAAGCAGGTAGAAAGAATAGATTGCTTACATACGAAAAAAAAACAAAAACGTATGAAAACAATCCTATTCTTTCTACGTGCTTGAAAGAGAAAGATGATAGACGTCAGAAAGCTTAATGATTTCTCACAAAACTTTTCAATATTACCTATCTTACAATGAGAAATTCGCTTCTTTCGTTCTTTTTCATTAATTAGTGCATCAATATAATAATTTCAACCGATTTCTATCCACAGACTGTAAGATTAGCGTACGGACTACCAAAGAGAATTATTTACTAGAGACGCTCTCTTTGTGGTCCTTTTGGAAACTTTTGCGAAACTTACATTCGGAATGCGACGCTTCTTTAAGGTGAAACAGATCGGTGCCCTCGTCTAATACTAATCTTAGAGATTAAGCATTGTGCATCAGTGAGTTTCTTATTTCTGTTTTGCACCGTCGTTGCAAGCTAAGATTAAAAATTTCAGAGTTATCTATCCTACATTTACCGAATATTGTAGAGTGGGAAGTCTTCGACTGCAACCTAATTAACAATTTTGACCGAGTAAACGTTTATTCAGCTGTTTATATGAGAAAGAAGAGTTTAGTCAGCTAAAATTGTTTGTTGGACCCCTAAGATGGGGAACTATCTCATTAATACGGTATTTGCAGATATAACTAACCTTTTCAATGGTTGTGACAAAAGACACGTAACGAAAGGGAGGGAACGATATTGTGATATTTCCAAAATTCATGTTGCTAGGTTTTTGGTACATTGCATCGCATATATTTTCTTAAATTACATCTGATTTTTTTGAACTTTTATACATTGTTCGATGTTCTTCAACTAAGTGCAAAATAAACTGTTTCTGATCTTCATCCGTTGACAATTTCGAATTATATGTTTTGATTAATGCAATACCTCGTTCTGCATTGTCATTTACTACTTCCAAGCTTTTAATTCGTTTAATGGCATTTTCATATTCTTGTTTGCTATTCCACTGCGTAATATCAGTTTCCAACAATGATTCCGGAATCTCTAGAGCACATAACAAGTTTTTAGTATGCTGACTGCCTTGAACAAATGAGTGCAGCTGTAGTGTTGAAACGTCGTTTGATTCGACTATGGATTTAGCACACACATTTGTTTTGTTAGCTGAAAATAAAAATATTGTTAGAAATATAATGTTCTGCGTACATCGAATTGAACAAAATAATTACCTGATGTATGTAAGGCTTCAATATATTTTTTTTATCTGCGATATCCAACGTTTCATCAAATAAACACAATCCGATGAGATTGCTATCCAAATACTGCAGATGTTTCAAGAACCCTTTATATACTGCTTTAGCAACTTCTTCGTCAACAGCTTCGTAGATTTTAAGCGATTTTATCAAATTAAGGTCATTGTTTGCAGACATTGCAGCACACGTAGACAGAAACCAGTTTTTCAAATATACTTTTACAATGAATACATTAAATCGTGCTAACTGTTGTTGAGTTGCCTTAGGTAACGCAAAAGTGTGTCGGTAAAGGAACATTTGTAGTGAATAAATAATTTTTGCCATCCATCTTGCATTATGGAAAGCACCAGGAGCTCTAATTTTAAAATGTTCTTTAATTTTTCCACCCAAAAATATAAGCGTAAGCTGAATAACTTCGCGATAATCTTCGCGGTGATGTTGTTCTTTTAATTGTCGCTCAAAAAAATTCAAGAGATCCACCCTCTCGTTGGCTGTTATTGATGATTTAACGAATACATCATTAACACCAGAATGGTATGAGCTCTTTTCTAAACGGTGCCATTCCGTCTGAAACCGCTTAAAAATCTCAACATTTGGAGATTGTGCAGTTTCAAATTGTAGTGCCTTGAATGCCTTGCCAACTAACAGCTCGTGTATGTGATGTCTACAGGGAAGTCCAATCAGCTGTCTTTTAAACATTTTGTCAAGATGTTGACACGCTCCTTTCTTTCGACCAGTGTTTGACGCAGTGGTATCAAATTATGTAAACATAACCCTAAAACACGGAATAACGGTATAATTTAAAAATTATCAATAATAATATTGAAACTAATAGAAATTACCTGTCTTCAAGATCCCAATCGACAACTGCATTGTACACCGCTTCTGCTTGTTCTATTCCTGTTGAATTTTGGATGGGAGGAACAGCTAACAGCTTACGGATGCCTTCACCAGATACAACTATAGCCAATCGTTCAGTTTTGGGGTGGCTTTAGACGACAATATACTAGGAAGCAGTTTTGAATCCCAATGAACTGTTAAGTTAACCTGTGGCTTAAATGTTGCTCTCAGCTCGTTCTGCTTTTGCACACGAATTTCTTTTCTTGAATTCCTAATGGACTCTTTGTTTAACACTAATGTTGAAACGTCGTGCCCCAATGATTTCGCTATAGATGATATTAGAAATACCGCATTTCGATCACTCACTTTGCAGCGGTCCAAAGCAGCAGCCACATCGACAGTAATGACATTTTTTAATGGTGATTTAGAAGTTGAAGACGATTTGGAAGGCCCTTGAAGAAAATTTAAGAATCAATCGTTTGTTAACCACGAAAAACATTTTAAAACATATTTGAAATTAATTCAATTTACACTTACCCGGTATCTGAAAATCTTCGCCGATAGTACTGATAGAAGGAACGGACTCACTCTGGGTTTGAGATGAGGACTCGAAATCACTAGCAGTTAAATGTTTTCTTTCCTGTAGACTTGCTTCTTCCTGCTCACTTGTTCGTGGATTAGTCTCTGTTGTCGCCTCTGCTGTTTCTTCCTCCTCAAAATCACTACACGAGATAGTTGCCGTTGGAAAAGACTCACTTGTTGTTGGAAGAGTTAGTTCTCGTTGTTCTTGCAAATACCGATATGCTTTTCTTTCTACTTTATTCTTCGGTTTATACCTCTTCCCGATATCGAAAAGGTTCTGCAATGAATCAGAGAAATCCTTTCTCTTCTCAATTTCTCTCGCCGACATTCTTAGCTTGCGCTTCTGCAAGATTTTCCAAGTTTCGTAGTACCGCAAGATTTTATGTTGCACTGTCCTGTCGTCGAGCAAATGGTTCAAATGCTTTTATTCCATGATACTTTCAAAGCTTGTATTGTTAATTGTGCACTTGGTTTAGTCTTTTGCTTCTCTGCTCGCAAATGAAACATGAATTTCCGGAAAACTTCGTTGTATGTAGGCAAATTCGAAGATTCGGGGAACAAAGGTAGGTATTTTCCAACTAGCCGAATATCCTCCATTTTGAAAAACAAAAAACTGTTGACTAGACCGCGGTTACTCGTTCAAATATAAAAATACTGAATGAGTAAAACTAAAAATAACAATTCCTTATATACCAAATGTGTGGCCATTTCATTACCTACTCAGTCTTTCAAAACTGCTCGCTTGGGACGTATTCGTTGCCTACGGGTAGCTTATATTTTGTTTGGGTAGATAACACTTCAGAACAAAAGCATTCGAAGCAGACGTTGTCACTACCGAAGCGCGTATACCACAGCAAGCGGCAGGTAACGTACTTTTGTTTTGATCCCCTATAACGTACCTACTTGTGTTTCTCGGAAATGAAGCAGTCCAACGCCAAGAACCTCTTTAGAAAAGATAAACAAAAAACTTTTGTTGCACTTCGTAGTCGCCTATCAAGCTATTGTAATAATTTGGGTACATCAAAAATCGTTTTTCCTTATTTTTGTCCATATTTTGGTAACGGCACATTTTTGTTAACTATTAAAAAAACATAATAAAAATATTTTAACGAAGTGTAGTATGCCAAAAAGAATCATGGTTTCAAACTATACAAAAATATTGACTGGTAAATTTGCTGGAAATATTTTGTTGCTTTTAATTTCCAACTCAAAGGACCACCCTAATGGAAAATAAATGAACCATCCTAATGAAATATCATATATTTAATATTGATAATGGCTTACGATTATATAAGAGATGTTTTGATACTATTATCTTATTTTTTTTATTTTTCTATAAAATGGACCACCCTAATGCAAAACAAGTGAACCACCCTAATGAAATATCACATATAATATGCTAGCAGTTGCCAACGATGATATAAGACATGTTTCAGTACTATTGCCATGGATATCTCAGCAATTGAATTCAAATCCTCCATATCAAATTCATTTCACTCCTCCACCTCAAAAAATTTCTAAGTCCCAAAAAGTCAATTCTTTTCAAAAAATTTTTTTCGAGATAACACCAGATCTCGACGTTTCATGCATTTCTAAGACATTTGGCATCAAAAACAAAAAATCGATTTCGGAATTTTCACGGAATTTTTCGAAATTTTTCGGAATTTTTCGTGTTTCAAAAAAGTCAAACTTTGACCGCTTTGGTCCAACACTTAACGAAGTCCGATTGAGCTCAAATTTTGCATGGGGACTTTTTTTGAGGAGACGAAACTTTTGAGCACTACCCGTTTTTGAAATTCGAAAAGTCGATTTTTTTGGCACCTAATATATATATATATATATATATATATATATATATATATATATATATATATATATATATATATATATATATATATATATATATATATATATATATATATATATATATATATATATATATATATATATATATATATACAGCGATTCCACGGGAAAAGAATAGAGTTGAAAAAAAAAGTTGTCCGATTTTGCTCAAAATCGTTTGGTATGTTCTTCATCAAAAATAATAAGACCCGTATTTTTTTATTTTTTTATTAGGGTGACCATGTTCGATATAGGGTTACCAGAAAAACCGACATTTTTTGAAATTTTTTATTTTTAAAAATTCATAACTTCTGAACCGCTGAATTGATTTGCAATATTTTTTTATAAATAGAAAGATTATTATATTTTGTTTCTATAAAAAATATTGATTAAAATAATTAATGTACTCAAATATACATTAATTGTTATTTTATATATTCTCCGTGCGAGGAGTAACGATTATGATGTTGAAGGAGATGTTCGCTCATCACCATGAGGCACCAAGAGTGAACACACTTGTGAACAACTTTAGTGATCGTCAGTCGGTGCGAATCAA
Organism: Aedes japonicus; assembly: GCA_034211315.2. NCBI lineage: Eukaryota > Metazoa > Arthropoda > Insecta > Diptera > Culicidae > Aedes > Aedes japonicus. Next base: position 308,024 of record JASCZW010001345.1, on the reverse strand, counting down.
AACAAACCCAAAAAGGGAGAGAGTTCCTCTCCCATGTGCGCATCAGTAAACAGAGTGCACACAATAGATCGCTAGAATAACTATACAAGCCACAGTGGTACATGAGCGTCTTCCAACCGGACATTTTTGCCTGTTGAAGTGGCGGACTTAGTCCGTGCTTTAACCTACCCCGCAGTGGGATGTTAGGCAAAAATGTCGTTGGTTCGAGTACCACTGTACACATGCCCTTTTCGCTCAATTTTCCTAAAACATCTGCTATGTTTCCGAGCCTGCCGCACACTAGCGGAACTATCAAAAACTTTCTCTTCATATCTTTCAATTCTAGCCAAAAACATTGTTGTTCACTCTTGGTGCCTCATGGTGATGAGCGAACATCTCCTTCAACATACTCAAATATGCTAAAATGGTCAATATATTTGTTTTTTATGATTTTCGAAATATTGTACCACAACGACTATTTATTTTTATATTTTTTTATAAAAATTCAAACATTTTTACATAACATATCAAAAAATCTCAAATGTTCATCGAGCCGTTTTTGAGTTAAATTTTTTGAAAATTTCAAGTTTTTTGCCCATACACACATGGAATGAGCATCATTTTCCATCATTTCAAAATAACTGCGGGAATCATTTCATTGAAGTTATTAAACTTATTCCTAATAAATTCATGATAACCATGTTTACAAATCTAGTTTTATTTGTGAAGTAATGTGTGGTAGATGTAATAGTTCCATGGCGGTGTTGAGAGGGAAGTGACAGGAATGGTGTCTGAGTGTTCTGGGACAGGTGAAGGTTGTTACACATATTTTGGTTGAGTGGTTCGCCATGAACGTGTTGGTAACTCTTGAAGTGGTTGTTTGCGTGGAAGCGTGTTCAGGCTGAATCGTGGTGGGTGCATGTGCATGATCAATTCAGTTATTTGACGGACTTTGTAGAGCACAGTTGTGTTGGTGCGAGTGGTGGTTACGAGAATGAAGTTGAAAATCTCGACCAGGTCACGACAATGGCGCAGTCGGTAGGATAATAGTAAGGGACAAAAGTAAGGGAGGCTGGTCCAATTCTGACCCCATTACATGTAAGAACTATAAATCAGCCTCAAATTGTTTAAAAGCAGAGACCAATATTGCTAGGGTTTACTCAGCCATGGTTTACGCTATAACTGGAGCCACAATGGTCCGTTAGCGTCCAAATTCAGCATGAGTGCTTATAAGGATTGCAGGGGCACTCATGCCGAATTTGAGTTGTAGCGTAAACCATGACTGAGTAAACTTAACTCATGTTTTGAATTAATCCACATTGAGCGAACCGAACTGAAACCATACTAAAGAAACGTTTAATACAATGGAGCACGACTGCTCAAATTGCCATGTTTAGATTAATAGTTACAGGAAACCTACTCCTAAACTATATGGTTATGCAGTGGAAAGGAGAACCAAGTTCGATAAAAGCTATTCCTACTTTTGTAATACCTGCAATTGCAGACTTTATCGCTTTATCAAGAAAGAAAACGAGCCAGCAACTCCAAGTGCAGTTAATCTAGAATGTGAAAATCAAGATGTCACCGCTTCTGAACCGTGTTTAATTTTCAAAGAGCAATATCCTACTTTTTAAATTGAATTTTCAATGTTTTCCACTAGCCGCCCAGAAAAATTGTATTCTGGCTGGTTCAAGTGGAACGCATACTGTCTGCGTATGCATTTATCATCAGAATGTTAAAGTTATGTTTAAAACCCTTAAGGTTAAGAAACTTATTCCTAACCATTTTAAAACGTATCTTGACTTGTTTTTTAAATTACTCTGTGAAAATCCTACAGAGAAATGTTGGTTGAAAACTGTGATCATTGCCCGGGTACGCAGACACTGGAGAATAACCTGATGAATTTTCTTGAAAACATCGATTCCTTAGAATTTAAACAATAGAAGCAAACAGATCGTTGTCATCTAAATTCAATGCGAATGGATGCAGAAGAGTTTGTGGAAACATTTTTAGAAAAATTAAGCGAATTAGCTCCACATAATTTTATTGCAAAGCAACAAGGTAACTACTTGAAACAACTTCAAATTAATTTGGAAGCAACTGACTGCATTGTAATTGCTAACTTCTCTGAAAATTACTTTTTTGTTATTCTGGACGCTATACAAGGTTTTCATTGGGCAAACGCTCAATGCACAATCCATCCTTTTGCCATATATTATAAGGATGAAGCACAAAATTTAAAGTTTACAAGCTTCATAGCAATCGCAGAATTTACTAAATATAACCATGTTGCCGTTCGGCTGTTTGTAACAAATTGTTTGAATTTCATTAAAAAAAAGCTACCTCACCTGAAAAATATCCATTTTTTTTCTAATGAAGGCAGTCAATACAGATATAAGATGACTGCTTTCAATTTGTGTCACATGTACAAGGACTTCGGTCTTATTGGAGAGTGGAACTTTTTTGCCACTTGCCATGGAAAAGGGCCTTGTGACGCTTTAAGAGGCGTTCTAAAGCGAAACGCTTCAAAAGCAAGTTTACAAGGCCATCATATAACAACTGCATACGAATTTTACTCTTGGGCTGTTTCTAAAGTAGATTCCAAAATATATTACTTGTTTTTCTCGGAAAAATGGAAAAGAACATAAAGAACCGTTATACTCCTGTAAAACAAATCTCTGGGACACAATCGTTTCATTACTTTAAGCCACAAAATGATAATTACATTATCGTGAAACGGTTTTCGTTTTCAAATGAAGAAAAGTGCGTTAAATTGTAACAATTTTGCTATTTAATTTTTTTTTATGAATTATGAAAAATAAAAATAATTAAATAATCAAATTAAATGCTGAGTTTTAATTGAAGGTAATCAGAGAAGACCCGTGCTTGTTGTCTAAAGCTTTGAGATTTGAGCTCCAATTCCTCAATATAGCGGAGCCTGGTACAATCCTGACCCTGTGGCCAATTCTGACCTCCCAAGATTCTCTCAGACAGCGCTGGTAGCCAAATTTTTAATAATACCAATGGAAAGCATTCATTACACAAAAAATTTCAACGTAGAATGCATTGGTCGGAGAAATTGTGTTTTTTGGACTTCAAAATTGACAAAATTTGAGAAAAAATGTTCTACACGCTAAAAAAATGTGTATTCTAGTTTCGGATCGGTTCACTCAAAATGACCCTAATGTGGAATAATTCAAAATATGAGTTAAGTTTACTCAGTCGTGGTTTACGCTACAACTCAAATTCGGCATGAGTGCCTCTGCCATCCTTATGAGCACTCATGCTGAATATGGACGCTAACGGACCATTGTGGCTCCAGTTATAGCGTAAACCATGGCTTAGTAAACCCTAGCAATGTTGGTCTGTGCTTTTAAACAATTTGAGGCTGATTTCTAGTTCTTACATTTAATAGGGTCAGAATTGGACCAGCCTCCCCTTCTAATGATGAGTACATTACATCACAAATAAAACTAGATTTGTAAACAGGCTTATCATGAATTTATTAGGCATAAGTTTGATAACTTCAATGAAATGATTCCCGCAGTTATTTTGAAGTGATGGATAATGATGCTCATTCCATGTGTGTATAGGCAAAAAACTTGAAATTTTCAAAAAATTTAACTCGAAAACGGCTCGATGAACATTTGAGATTTTTTGATAGGTCATGTAAAAATGTTTGAATTTTTATAAAAAAATATAAAAATAAATAGCCGTTGTGGTCCAACATTTCGAAAATCATAAAAAACAAATATATTGACCATTTTTGCAAATTTGAGTACATTAATTATTTGAATCAATATTTTTAATAAAAACAAAATATAATAATCTTTCTATTTATAAAAAAATATTGCAAATCGATTCAGCGGTTCAGAAGTTATGAATTTTTAAAAATAAAAAAAATCGAAAAATGTCGATTTTTCTGGTAACCCTATATCGAACATGGTCACCCTAATAAACAAATAAAAAAATACGGGTCTTATTATTTTCGATGAAGAACATACCGATTTTGAGCAAAATCGGACAACTTTTTTTTTTCAACTCTATTCTTTCCCGTGGAATCGCTGTATATATATATATATATATATATATATATATATATATATATATATATATATATATATATCTATATATATATATATATATATATATATTTATATATGTATATATATATATATATCTTTATATATATGTATATATATATATATATATATATATATATATATATATATATATATATATATATATATATATATATATATATATATATATAAATATATTTATATATATATATATATATATATATATATATAAGTTACAATCGAAACACACCAGCCAACCGAACTTAACAACCACGACGTAGAAACCATCCAACAACAACAAGTCAGAATATTGCAACAGCAGCAGTCCGAATTGGAGCGCGAGTTGCAACAGCTCCGAGAACGATCAGCGTAACTGGACACCATCCGGCGGTTCAACGTGGTCTGCTAACGGAATGCTTAGGCAGCAGTTAAATTGATAGGGCCCACAGGTAGCTAGGTACAATATTGAGTTGTAATAAATCATTCATTCTATTTCTATCATTCAAACAGTGTAGTTCGAGTTTTAGTTTTTTAAAAAGTCCTTCGCAGTATAGTAAACAGTAACTGGCTTAGGTCGGTAGGATTTTGAAGTGCGTTGAAAAGTGAAGTGAATTCGTTCGTAGAAGCATCGCCGAGGGAACATCGACCGACGCTGATACATCGCCAAGGGTATATTGACGAGTTGTGGCGAATTCCAGCACTTTCACCACCCACGAACCAGGACACTCCCTATCAATCATCCGGATCATCAGCGCGACGGCTTATCGCACCTGATTCGCTCAAGTAGGTATTAATATTAAGTAAAAGGCGCAGTCGAAAAATATCAAAAGTGTTATAAAGTGTTTATCTTAATCGAATTTTATCAACGTTTTATTTTATCATTTAGTGCTTAAACAAGTGTTAATACAGATTTTACAGCGTATTAAAGAGTAACTGTGCGCGTGTGAGTGTGAGTGAGCGTATCCGTGATAAACAGCGTATGTTAACTCGCAAAATGACGGAAGATCTGACTAGGCAAATCGAACAACTGACTGTTCAACTTGCCGAACAGAGGTCACAAATCGCCTCACTTTCTCAAGAAAGAGACTATAGCGAAGAGGCTGGACCACCCAGTATGATTGAGCAGCTAGCTAATCAACTCGAACAGCAGAGGTTACAAATAGCCTCGCTAACGCAAGAGAGAAACGATGCCACGGAAGCAGGACCATCTAGAGTGGTAGCAATTCCTAGCAAAACATCCTCTTTTGATGCATCTCGAGTACCAGATGCAATAAAATTGATCGTTCCTTACAAGGGGGACAAGAAAACTTTATCAGCATGGATCGCTTCTGTAGAAAAGAAGCTCGAACATGCTAAAAGCTTATGTTCATCTACAGCGGAGATTGACTCTGTCATGCCCCTATGGGTGAGCGTAATCCGAGATAAGATTTTAGACGAAGCTAGCCAAGCGCTAGTGTCTAGGCACACAGATTGTGAATGGAGCGCAATAAAAAAGGTGCTCACAGAATATTTTGGAGACAAAAGAGACCTTTGTGGCCTTGTCTCACAAATAACATACTTGCAACAAAATTCCAGAAAAATCATAGACTTTTACAACGAATGTCAGGAGTTATTGTCTGACATTATCGACAAGTTAGCTCTAGACAGTGCAACAAAACATTGCGTTCACACTCTATCTAAAAGTTATGAACAAATGATCATGAATTCCTTTATTGACGGGCTCAATGAGCCTTACTCTATGCTTACTAGAGCAACTGGACCGAATACCCTTCTCGCGGCTTTTCAAAGCGCGTTGGCACAATACAATGCTGCTCAGCGCAAGAAGGAAAAATTCTCTAAACAACCTGCGAAGCTCCAAACTTCCAACACTTTTCAAAGAACTCCACCCCACGGAGGATTCACAAATAAATTCCAAACTTCACAACAGACATTTGCTCATAAATTTGCTCAAAATGATTTCAGCAGACAACCACAACAGCCCTATTATAATAATCAGAATAGATGGCACCAGAATACACAAAATAGAAGTAATTTTGCTGCTCAGCAAAATAATCGCGGTAATTTCATTCCTCAACAAAACAATCGTTTTATTCCTCAACCAGGTAGAGCTCAAATCAAACCTGAAGTGGTGTCTCAGCAATCGAGGCAAAATCATAATAACTACCACGCTAATGCTATTAATTACCATGAATCGTACCATCCAACACATGAACAACCAAATGTTTATTATCATGGAAATCATTTTCCTTCCTACGAGCCTGAATGTGAACAAATGCCAACCGAAGATTACCCAAACGACATTCCGGTTGAAGAAAATCTTGAACAATTTACTGAAGGTGAAAATTTAAATTTTCACACAGCTCTGGACATTCCTCAGGAGGAATGACAAATAACTTTCTACCATATGTAATAATTCAATTACCCAGATTTGGTGAGATTAAATTTCTTATTGACACCGGTGCCAATAAAAACTATCTCTCACCAAGATTAGTTTCACCTGATATCACGAGGACAGGTGCAAAACACAAAATCACTAATATCAGCGGAACATTTTTCGTTGATAAGTTTACACATTTCAACCCTTTCATGACCTTTGACAAAAATCTCCCGCCACAAAGATTTTTCTTGTTTGATTTTCATAATTATTTCCATGGACTTATAGGATACGAGTCCTTAAGGTCATTAGGAGCTGTTATAGATACAGCACAAGACGTCTTGAGAATTGGGTCAACTTCGATCCCTCTTCATAAAAAATATCCTGAACTGATTAACATAAACGCAAACGAGATCAAGGCAATCATCTTGCCCACATCCAATCCGGACGGTGATTTCCTTTTGGAAAAGGAAGTCGAACTGTTACCTGACGTTCATATCTTAGCTGGAATTTACACTAGTAAAAACCATAAAGCTGAGATATTAATTCACAATTTTAACAGAGACGCCAAAGAGATCAGTCTTGGCGATACCCTTAATGTAGAGGTTAATAATTTCGAAATAACTTCACCTAAAAATATTAGCAAGAATAAAAAAGGAACTCTAGAACAACAACTTCGAATGGAGCATTTAAATTCCGAAGAAAGGTCAGAATTGTCAAGAGTGCTTGGTAAATTCCAGGACGTATTCCATAAAGAAAATGAGACATTGACCTTTACCAGTGCCATTCATCACGAAATAAACACAAGGGATGAACTTCCCATTTATACAAAGTCTTATAGATACCCCTTCTGCCACAAGGAAGAGGTACAGAGACAGATAATGCAAATGCTTGAGCAGGGTATTATTCGACACTCGAATAGCCCATGGTCTTCCCCAGTATGGGTAGTGCCAAAGAAGCTGGATGCTTCTGGCCATAAAAAATGGAGACTGGTTATCGACTATCGAAAGTTAAATGAAAAAACTTTGGATGATAGATACCCAATCCCAAACATCACTGACATTTTAGATAAATTAGGAAAATGTCAGTATTTTTCGACATTAGATCTAGCTTCCGGTTTCCATCAAATCGAGCTAGCAAAAAGGGACATTCATAAGACAGCTTTCAGTGTCGAGAGTGGGCACTACGAGTTCGTCAGAATGCCCTTCGGACTAAAGAATGCTCCCGCCACATTTCAAAGGGTGATGGACAACATCCTCCGAGAACATATTGGCGTAATTTGCCTGGTTTACATGGATGATATTATCATCTTTTCAACCAGCCTACAGGAACATTTGGTGAACTTATCAAAAATTCTGGAAACACTACGCAAACACAATCTGAAGATTCAGATTGATAAAAGCGAGTTTCTCCAGAAAGAAGTAGCTTTTCTGGGACACATAGTTACTCCTGAAGGAGTTAAACCCAATCCAGAAAAAATAAAAGTAATCCAAAATTGGCCTTTGCCAAAAAACGAAAAAGAACTGAAAGGATTCTTAGGCACTATGGGTTACTATCGAAAATTCATCAAAGACTTTGCAAAAATTGCAAAGCCTTTAACACAACAACTACGTAAAGGAGAAAAGATCACTCATACACCTGAGTTTGTATCAGCCTTCACACGTTGCAAGAATATCTTGACCAGCAGCCATGTGCTCCAACGTCCAGATTTTACGAAGAAATTTGTTCTCACAACAGATGCTTCAAACTACGCATTAGGCGCGGTTCTGTCGCAGGGACCCATAGGAAAGGACAAACCTATAGCCTTTGCGTCACGCACGCTGACGAAAAGTGAGGAGAATTACTCAACAATTGAGAAAGAACTCCTTGCCATCGATTGGGCGTGTACATATTTTAAGCCATATCTATTTGGTCGAAAATTTACATTATACACAGACCATAAACCTTTGACCTATGCTTTAAATTTGAAGACGTCAAATGATAGACTTATTCGAATGAAGCTGAGATTGGAGCAATTTGATTACGATATTCAATACCGTGCCGGAAAACAAAATGTTGTTGCGGACGGATTGTCTCGAATACCTCATGAAATACATTTGAACCAGCAAGACACCGATGCTTCATCATCATCTGACGAAAGCGACGACAACGAAACTATTCACTCAGCCAACTCCGATGCTGGAGGGTTGATCCAGATGACAGAAAAACCCATTAATCTATTTAGGAATCAAATCATTATCCAAAAAGGAGACAACAACGAAGACACGCTCGAGACCATCTTTTCTGGGATAAAAAGGAGAACAATAACACGTGTCACCTTTGGTGTACCCGTGGCGGTAAGGATTCTTAGGGACTATATGCACCCAACAAGGGTCAACTGCATACTATGCCCCGAAGAATGGCTTAATATAATGCAAGTTACATATAAAAATCATTTTTCTCGTTCAAAATCATTTAAACTTTTACTAACTCAATCCATATTACAGGACGTTACATCTGAAGAGGACCAGGAGAAAATTATAGAGGACACACACAATCGTGCACATCGCGGCATAGAAGATAATCACAGAATCATCTCCCGGCAGTTCTACTTCCCCAAAATGCGAAAAAAGGTAACCAGTTTTATTAACCTCTGTTGTACTTGTCTTGAAAATAAGTACGAACGAAACCCTTACAAAATTAAATTTGCCTACACTCCACTTCCGTCCAAACCGTTAGATATCCTTCATGTGGATATATTTATATCCACCCCCAACCTTTTTATTTCCGCAATAGACAAATTATCGCGATACGCGATGTTAATCCCTGTCAAATCCAGATCTATTCCGGATATAAAAAGAGGCATAATTAAATTAATCACTACATATGGCACCCCAAAAATGATCGTGTGCGACAATGAGGTTGCACTAAAATCCATAGAATTACGTGGTCTCCTTCAGAGACTAAACGTCGAAACATACTATACACCATCCGATCACAGCGAGGTGAATGGAATCGTTGAACGATTTCATTCAACTCTTAGCGAGATCTTTAGGTGCATTAGAAGCAAATATCCAGATCTCTCTAATAAAGAGATATATAAAATCGCAACCACGTTGTACAACGCAACGATACACTCATCCACCCAACTAAAACCTATCGAAGTATTCTTTGGGATCAAAGATGGCGAGGAAAGGCCTCTAAATCTGCAGAGAATACTAGATGTTAACACCGAAATTGGCCCAGTGTGCTTACCAACACTACCGCGTACGACGATGATACTAGTGGCGTACCTGTTTGTTTTGCCGACTTGTATCGTTTGTTGCTGTGCTTGGGAAAAGTACAAAGAAAGATGGATTAGATAGTAGTGTATGTAAGAGAAAGACTGAATAGTGTAGAGTAGTGTAAGTAAGAGTAAGACTGGATAGACAAGTAGATGAAAAGGTAAACAAACGGCCATAGAAAGTGAGTTTATTGTTGCTATTTAGTGAACTGGAAAAAGTATAAAGTTAAGTGAAGAAGTGAATTTGGTAAAAGTTTCGGAAATATAATCAAACTTAAGCGGTAAATTTAATATTTTCGGAAGTTATCACTGCTACAATTGCTCGGGTAACAGACCTGAAATAGAAGAAAATAATAATTTGGTTATTAGCCGTAAGTAAAGTTGAATGGCAAAAATTATATAAATTATGATATAATACTAATTAACACAGGAACGAGTACATAGAAGAAGTAAAAAAGCAGAGGAAGATAGCTAGAAAAAGATTCGCTACGGTTATTGTGTTAAAGGGGAGAGTAGAACCAAACGTTGTAAGAAGTTTTAAAAATTAAATTTACTTGCGAGAAATAATAAAAGTAAACGTTTAGTTTTAGCTGCTATCAACAGAAAGTGCTGCTTAGAAAACTGGTTCAAATCCGAACAAACTAAAAAACGTTTGAACCTAAGTCGGATCAGCCTTTATCGCACCATGACGGATCCAAATGCGAAAATTCTTGACCTTACTGAAACGCCGTGTGCAGCCTGCGATGAACCATCCACGGAAAATGAGCAGATGATTGGATGCGATGGATGTCAGCTGTGGTTCCACCTCCGCTGCGTAGGAATATCAGTTGAAGAGGCGGAGAAGAAGAAGAAGTGGTTCTGTGCTGATGAAAATTGTCAGCATGCCAAGAAAAAGAAGAGGAACGTTACCAAGAAAAACGGTGACGAATCAGACCGTTCCAGTGTCAAATCCGACGCTGCGCTTACTCTGGAGCAAAAGCTCAAAGCAATGGAGGAAACCAAAAGGCGGATGGAGCAGGAGCTGGAAACGGAAATGAAGTTGAAAAAGAAGGAAATGGAGATCAAGAGAACGATCGCAAGAAAACGTATGATGTTGGAGAAGCAAATGCGTGAAGAGGAAGAAGAACAGGAGAAGCTGCTGCAGGAGGAGATTCTGCGAGAGCGGAAGTTACAGCTGGAACGCTTGAAGGCCAGACAGCAGTCGTTCGAGGAAGACATGAAGGATCTCGACGAAAAGATAAATAAGCTGAAATGCTCTGCGACGAAAAGCAAAGTGGAGGACGTCGATCCAAGAGAAGGTGTATCGACTGCAGATCGGACCCCAGTGCGTAATCCCGAGATTGGAAAGTTTACGGAGCATAACTTGAAACAGGTTAAGGAGACATTGCTAAATAACTCTGAAGAAGATGATTCGGTTGACGGTGATTCTGATGCCGACGGCGATTCTGATGAAAACGGTACAACTAGCGAAGAATCTGATGTTCCGTCGATCGGAAAAAGAAGAAAGAATATGTTCAGTGGAAAGGCTAAATGTGGCTCCGTCAGTTCGAGCCAACACGGGCTGGGGCGACCACAAATCGGGCCGACAAAAATACAGTTGGCTGCAAGGAGTGGTATATGCAAGAAACTCCCCACTTTCTCTGGCAAGCCAGAAGAATGGCCGTTATTTTACGGGGCGTAAGCATCGAATGAAGCCTGTGGTTACAGTGACATCGAGAATCTGGTACGCTTGCAAGAATGCTTAAAGGGCCCGGCTCTTGACATGGTCCGAGGACAACTACTCTTTCCGAAATCCGTTTCTAAGGTGATAATAAAGCTGCGACAGCTGTACGGCAGACCGGAACAACTTCTGCAAAGTCACCTAGAAAAGGTTCGTAGTTTGGAACCCCCGAAAACTGGCAAGCTAGCTAGTTTCATTCCTTTCGGCACGCCGGTCGAGCAGTTATGTGAACATCTTGAAGCGGCAGATCTCAAGCAGCACTTGGTGAATCCATTGCTCATCCAAGATTTGGTGGATAAACTGCCAGACAACGATAAGCGTGAATGGGTGCGCTTCAAGCGCGGAAAGAAGAAGGTATCTCTCCGAACGTTCACAAATTTTGTATCCGAAATCGTGACGGAAGCGTGTGAAGCGAATGTCGGGCTCGAATACAAACCAGTGGGAGCAGGAAGCAGCAGAACAAAGGGAGCATTATTACATCACAGCGAAGGAGAGAGTCAACCGAGAAATCCGTCAACTGGTGACGGAGGATGAAGAAGCTTGAAACCGTGTCGAGTGTGTAATCGAACGAATCACTGGCTGCGTTACTGCCAAGACTTTAAAAATCTTACGTACGCGGATCGAATGAAAGTTGTACAGCACTGGAAGCTTTGCCAGTTGTGTTTGAACGAGCATGCACAATGCAAATTTAAACTACGCTGCCATGTTGGAGACTGTCGTCAGGCGCATAACTCTCTTTTGCATCCAAAAGAAGGAGCGGTCGGGACCACCGCACACATTCGGACGAACAGTATGACGATATTCCGAATGATTCCAGTCCGCCTGCACTGTGGAGAAAAGTCGATCGTCGTACTAGCGTTTCTTGATGAGGGCGCTTCAGTGACCCTTCTTGAACGGAAGCTCGCAGATCGATTGGGAGTCGTCGGTGTTCACAAAAAGCTCACTATACAGTGGACGGCTGATATAGAGCGAGTTGAAAGAGACTCAACGCGGACAAATGTATGGGTGTCAGCTGTTAAAGGGGAGGCCAAAATGCTATTGACTACAGTTCACACAGTCAACAAACTTATGCTGCCGGCACAGGCGCTTGATTCCAAGGTAATAAGTTGCCAGTACAGCCACTTACGAGGATTGCCCATTTCCTCCTACAACGGACGACCAGAGATGCTTATCGGGTTGAACAACTTACATTCCTTTGCTCCGCTTGAAGTGAAAATTGGAACAGTGATGGACCCGATAGCTGTGAGGTGTCATCTTGGATGGACAGTGTACGGACCGAAGCAAACGTCGACCCTATCAGCAACTGAAGGATATGTCAATATTCACCAGGCAATAACGAACGAGGACCTCCATGAACTTTTAAAAAATCACTACGCGGTCGAAGAGTCGGTGGTAGCAGTACAGTTGGAATCCGTAGAAGATAAAAGAGCTCGCCAAATCCTAGAGCGTACCACTAAGCGGATCGGAGATCGGTTCGAAACCGGTCTACTGTGGAAGACCGACTGTCCGTCTTTTCCTGACAGTTTTCCGATGGCGTTACGCCGGCTAAAGCAGTTAGAGAAGAAATTGGAGAAAAATCCGGACTTGCATCGAAACGTCAGCAAACAGATAACCGAGTATCAAGAAAAAGGATACGCACATCTGGCTACTCCTGAAGAACTTGCCGCAACAGATCCGGAAAAGGCATGGTATCTTCCATTAAACGTTGTGTTGAACCCTAAGAAGCCTGGTAAGGTGCGCCTCGTGTGGGATGCTGCAGCAGCCGTCCAAGGTATGTCTCTAAATACTCAGTTATTAAAAGGGCCCGATATGCTAGTTCCACTAGTAGCTGTTATCGCAGGATTTAGATAACATCGAATTGCCATAGGTGGTGATCTGCGCGAAGATAGGCAGTTTCAGCGCTTCCTCTTTCGAGACAACTCCCAAGAAGCTCCTCGGGTGTATGTCATGGACCTTGCAACATTTGGGTCGACCAGCTCTCCCTGCTCGGCACAATATGTTAAGAACCGCAATGCTGAGGAATTTGCGATAAGGTTTCCAGAAGCAGCGACCGCAATTATTAAACATCACTACGTGGACGATTACTTTGACAGCGTCGATACCGTTGAAGAAGCCATCATCCGAGCGAAAGATGTCCGATTCGTTCACCAAAAGGGAGGTTTCGAGATCAGAAACTGGGTTTCTAATTCCGTGAAGGTACTTCACAGTCTGGGCGAGCAGAAACAAGTCTCAGCAGTCCATTTCATTGAAGATAAAACGACGTCGCAAGAACGAGTGCTAGGAATGATCTGGGACCCAGTAAACGACGAGTTTTCCTTCTCTACAAAACACCGAGAACAGCATTTACCGTACTTCAGCGGTGAACAGCGGCCGACGAAGCGAGCAGTGCTTAGCTGTGTTATGGGTTTTTTCGATCCCCTAGGTCTGCTCGCACCCTTCACGATTCACGGTAAAATCATAGTGCAGCACTTATGGCGCGGTGGCTGCGAATGGGACGAGATTGTCAATGACGAATGTTGGGAAATGTGGAGATTTTGGATTAATCTGCTACCGGAGGTAGAAAACATTCGCATTCCGCGCTGCTATCTTGGAAGCTGTTTGTCGTCGGAGATCACATCAGTTGAAGCGCACATCTTCACTGACGCCAGCGAGCATGCATACGGCTGTGTTGCGTATTTGAGAGTAGTTGTTGGGGATCATATCCGATGTACCTTGGCCATGTCTCGGTCAAAAGTAGCACCACTGAAGCGGCAATCGGTTCCCCGTTTGGAACTAATGGCGGCTGTTCTTGGAGCTCGAATGAGTCAGTCGTTAATTGTCACACACTCTTTAAAAATCAATCGATGCGTGCTTTGGACGGATTCAAAAACAGTATGGAGCTGGATTCGATCGGACCAACATCAATATAAACAGTTCGTTGCGTTCCGGATCGGAGAAATACTCGAGTTAACCCGAGCTACGGATTGGCGATGGGTTCCAACCAAGCAGAACCTAGCGGATGTTCTGACGAAGTGGCATCGAGGTGTCTTAGACAGTGATGGAGAATGGTTCAGGGGTCCTTCTTTCCTTTACCAAACTGAAGACAAATGGCCTGTCCTTGAGGCATCGATAGAGCAAACAAACGAAGAAGCTAAGGGCTACGTGTCTTTTCACGGTGTCATCGATGTCGACAGGTGTTCGCGGTGGATGAAACTTCAAAGAGTGACGGCATTCGTAGTCAGATTTATAGACAACTGCAAGCGCAAGGTGGCAGGGGCCAAGCTAATTACGGTGAAAGCTACAACAAATCAGCAACGTGCAATCCTAGCACACCTACCATCCGTTAAATGTTCATTAGAAAAGGAGGATTTCCGAAGAGCAGAAATAATTCTGTGGAAACAAGCGCAAAGCGAAGCATTCCCAGATGAAATAAGTGTACTATCCAAGAATTTGAAACATAAGCCCGGAAAAGTAACAGAAATGGTGAAGAAAACTAGCTGCCTATATAAGCTAACGCCAACACTAGATGCGGATGGTGTTCTTCGGATGGGTGGTAGAATGGAGATGTCGGAAAAAATGGCGTTCGACAAGAAGTTTCCAATAATTCTGCCACGGAAACATGCAACGACGAAAAAGGTGATCCAGTTCTACCATGAAAAGTACGGCCACGCTAACCAAGAGACTGTGACAAACGAGCTTCGTCAAAGATTCTGGATTCCGAACATCCGCACTGCAGTTCGACAAACTATAAATGAATGCTTCTGGTGTAAGGTACATCGATGTCGTCCACAGGTCCCAATGATGGCTCCATTGCCAGCTCAGCGAATTACGCCACAGTTTCGCCCATTTCATTCTGTGGGTATCGACTACCTTGGCCCAATCGAGGTGACCGTCGGGCGTAGGAAGGAGAAAAGGTGGGTGGCAGTGTTCACCTGCCTTGCCATACGTGCCGTTCACCTAGAAGTCGTCGCAAGCTTGTCAACACAATCATGTCTGATGGCAATCCGGAGGTTCAGCTGCAGACGAGGTGTTCCTGGAGAGATTTTTTCTGATATCGCGACATGCTTCAAGGGTGCTGACAATGAAATGAAGAGAATTTCTGGTGAGTGTGCTGAGAAAGTTGTAAATGCTGCGACAGCGTGGCATTTCAATCCACCAGCTGCACCGCATATGGGCGGTATCTGGGAACGGATGGTGAGATCCGTGAAAGAAGCGATGAAGGCGCTGGACGATGGACGAACGTTGTCAGACGAAGTCCTGCTTACAACTCTTGCAGAAGCAGAAGATATGATCAACACGCGACCATTGACGTACATGCCGCAGGAGGCCGACAACGAAGCGATCACACCAAACCATTTTCTTAAGGGATCAGTTACGTGTGCGGATTTGATTGTAGACGAGAGTGCAGACCCAGCACTCGCACTGCGTGATGCATACAAGCGTTCTCAACAATTGGCGAACCAAATATGGAAGAGATGGTTGAAGGAATATCTTCCGACAATCAACAGACGGACCAAGTGGTTCGATGAGAAGAAGCCGTTACAAGTGAACGACCTGGTGTTCCTTGTAGACGGTAACAATAGAAAAAATTGGATCAGAGGAATCGTAGAAGAAGCGTTACAAGGTCCCGACGGACGATTGAGACAAGCAGTCGTACGCACAGCTCGAGGAGTATACCGGCGTGCGGTAGCGCAATTAGCGGTGTTGGAGGTTTGATGGTAAATCCTTAAGATCTGAGGAACTACAGGATGTTACGGGCTGGGTCATGTTAACACCGAAATTGGCCCAGTGTGCTTACCAACACTACCGCGTACGACGATGATACTAGTGGCGTACCTGTTTGTTTTGCCGACTTGTATCGTTTGTTGCTGTGCTTGGGAAAAGTACAAAGAAAGATGAATTAGATAGTAGTGTATGTAAGAGAAAGACTGAATAGTGTAGAGTAGTGTAAGTAAGAGTAAGACTGGATAGACAAGTAGATGAAAAGGTAAACAAACGGCCATAGAAAGTGAGTTTATTGTTGCTATTTAGTGAACTGGAAAAAGTATAAAGTTAAGTGAAGAAGTGAATTTGGTAAAAGTTTCGGAAATATAATCAAACTTAAGCGGTAAATTTAATATTTTCGGAAGTTATCACTGCTACAATTGCTCGGGTAACAGACCTGAAATAGAAGAAAATAATAATTTGGTTATTAGCCGTAAGTAAAGTTGAATGGCAAAAATTATATAAATTATGATATAATACTAATTAACACAGGAACGAGTACATAGAAGAAGTAAAAAAGCAGAGGAAGATAGCTAGAAAAAGATTCGCTACGGTTATTGTGTGAAAGGGAAGAGTAGAACCAAACGTTGTAAGTAGTTTTAAAAATTAAATTTACTTGCGAGAAATAATAAAAGTAAACGTTTAGTTTTAGCTGCTATCAACAGAAAGTGCTGCTTAGAAAACTGGTTCAAATCCGAACACTAGATAACAGGAACGAAATCTTTGACGAAATCGTTCAAACTTTAGAAATTCAACAAAAAAAGCTAATCGATAGACAACAAACACAACAAAAATCGTGAAATAGAGCCAAAATTTTCAGAAAGAGACCCAATATTTGTTAAAATTCCAGGCATACCCAATAAAAAGAAGCCAAAATTTAAAAGGCAAACCGTTAGAACCAATCGAAGAAAAACTGTTGTAGATTATAGAAATATTCATCTACATAAATCAAATTTGAAAAGGAAAAGAAAACCATAAAAGCAAAATTTAACGAAATTAACCCGGAAGAGGATTTCCGTTACTTAAAGGGGGAGGAGAGCATCGTTATCAATTACTTTTGAAACTGTCCTGATAGAATTATTGTATTATAATCAACCAATTACTAACCAACACTAACATACTAACCTTAACTTTACAGATACTATGTACTTCATTTATACTATACATTGCATTCTATTTGACATCTTGTGAACCATTTATAAACGTCATCGGTACCGGAAACGACCCAATCGCTCAAATCAAAGTTACCAATTGTAAAATCCAAACCGGATCCATAAAAATTATACACCCCGTAAACCTAGCTAGAATTGACGAGAGCATAGAAACCATTACTAACGCATTTTATAACAAACTAACCCCTAATAATCCCTTACATGAAGTGATAAAGTTTAGGATCAAGAAATTATATTCAACTCTGTACGGGCTGAAGCCACAGCAGACACATCGGCACCGACGATGGGGCTCTATAGGCACCGCATGGAAATGGATTGCTGGATCGCCCGATGGTCAAGATTTGCACATCATAAACTCCACCATGAACGAAATTATCAAACAAAATAATCATCAATATAGGATCAACCAAAATATCAATGATAGAATCATGCAACTAACACAAACTGTCAATCAGATAGCCAGTTCATTAAACAACAATAACAAAGCAAACATGGATGCCTTGGATTCAATCACAACAATGTTAAATATAGACGTCATTAACGAGCTACTAGACAACATTCAGGAAGCTATCACCCTCTCGAAGATTTCCATTACCAACAACAAAATACTGTCCACACGCGAGGTAAACATCATCAAATCTGCCCTTCAGGACCAAGGAGTACAAGTCAATTTTCCAGACGAAGCATTACAATTCGTCACCCTGAAAGTTGCCGTGCGAAATGGTGACCTGCTGTACATCTTAAACGTTCCACATTTAGAAAATTCAACCTCCACCATTATAAGGATCTTTCCACTCATAGTAGATAATCAAGTCATCAAATCCTATCCAAGCCACATCATACGGCATGGGTTAAAATTGTTCACAACCGATAAACCCGAAGACTTTGTACAAAAGTCATCATACATCACCGAGTTCGAAGACGACTGTATCCATCCAGTCATATACGGAAAACGATCACGTTGTAGTTCTATTTTCAAGAATGACACTACTCAACAACTAGTTAACGAGAACACCATCATCATCTCTAACGCCAGACCCACACATTGAAGACAAATTGTGGACCCGAAGACAGAGAAATCACAGGAAATTTCATCATCAAATTTCATGATTGTACCATCTACTTCAACGGTCAATCATTTCAAAGTTCGGAAACCTTCATCGATACAGAAGTACTACACAGCGCATTCCACAAAAGTTTAATCCAATTGAACCTCCATAGGCACCACGACATAGCAGAAATCAGCAACACAGTAATTAGCAACCGACAAAAATTGGAGCACGTTTACCTGCGTCAGGAAAGTCTTCACTTGAGGCTATGGACAACGTTCGGAGGATTCTCGTTTTCCACCATCACAATATGCATTCTTATCATTTGGATATTTATTAAAATTGTCAGCAAGAACATAACATACGGACCGGGACGTTCCTCACTTAAGGGGGGAACAGTTACAATCGAAACACACCAGCCAACCGAACTTAACAACCACGACGTAGAAACCATCCAACAACAACAAGTCAGAATATTGCAACAGCAGCAGTCCGAATTGGAGCGCGAGTTGCAACAGCTCCGAGAACGATCAGCGTAACTGGACACCATCCGGCGGTTCAACGTGGTCTGCTAACGGAATGCTTAGGCAGCAGTTAAATTGATAGGGCCTACAGGTAGCTAGGTACAATATTGAGTTGTAATAAATCATTCATTCTATTTCTATCATTCAAACAGTGTAGTTCGAGTTTTAGTTTTTAAAAAGTCCTTCGCAGTATAGTAAACAGTAACTTATACACATATAAAATATATATTATATATATATATATATATATATATATATATATATATTTATATATATATATATATATATATATATATATATGTATATATATATATATATATATATATATATATATATATATAAATATATATATATATATATATATATATATATATATATATATATATTTATATATATATATATATATATATATATAAATATATATTTTTATATGTATATATATAGCTAAAAGTCACCATAATAAAGGAAAACAAATGTTAAGAAAATCTAAGAAATTAAAAACTATTTACAACCTTATATTATGCTTATTTTCTACAATTTTGATTCGGACAGTTTTCGAACAGTTAACATCTGAAAACATGGATTATCTGTCAAAGGTCATCTCACTTGCACTCTAGGATATTTTGTTGTTTCGTTTCGTGTTCCAGATTCTCTATTTTTAAATTCAATTATTTGCCTTTGTTTAAGAGACTCCACTCATCACAAATCTTAGGGAACGTCCATTAATTATGTCACGCAAAAAATGACTTTTTATAAAGGTGACTTCCTTCAATGCCAATTTGCCGCTTAATGCATTTACTGGAGGCAAAATGATTTTAAAATGCTTTTTCAACCGGTTAAGATAATAAAGCTTGCTTCAGATAGAATTGGAACAAAAACAATTGCCTGTATTTCAGTTATTTATTATTGAATTCAAGATCTTTTTTTATACAAATGTAGCGTTTTCTTCATACTTTTAAGAAAAAAATACGGATAAAATTATTCGTCACGGTTTTGAAGGAATTCTCGAATTTTTCCTGTAACACGGCTCATTAGACGGGGCACACCTTCTTCGTCCATCGTTTTAGCTATCTTATTCCACCAGGTCTTCATCTGATTGATGTCTTTGACAACCTTTCCCTTTGCCTTGAGTCTCCTCTTCATGATTGCCCAGTATTTCTCAATAGGGCGGAACTGGGAGCAGTTGCGTTGGTTAAGGTTTTTCGGAACAACCTGGACCCCTTTCTCTGCATACCATTCTTGAACGACTTTGCTGTAATGACAGCTTGTCAAATCTGGCCAAAACAATACGGGATAGTCGTGGGATCGAATGAACGGCAAAATTTGTTTTTGGAGACACTCTTTTTGGTATTGTTCCGACGTCATTGTCTTATTTGTAACGAAAACTTTCGTTTTTTTGCAACAGTTGCAAATGCCCTGCCAAATCATGAATTTTCGTGCAAATTTGTCGGCAAAAACAAATTTAAATTTGGCTGGAACATCCCCCCGAGCCGTTGTCAAGTAAAATTTTTGACCTGGGATTTGCCCGAAGTCAGCCTTGACATAGGTTTCATCGTCCATCAGAAGACACCCGTCGAACTTGGTCAGCACCTGGTCGTATAGTTTCCGAGCACGGATTTTGGCCACACTATTCTGTTTTATGGTCCGATTTGGCTGTTTGCTAGCTCGATACGACTTGATTCCTTCCCGGAGTCGAGTTCTCCTCACGGTACTATGGGCAGCACCGAATTTTCTGGCCAAATCACGGTCCGACAGATTGGGATTCCTCTTAATCGTCTTCAAAATCTTACCACGCAGTTTCCGGTCGACAGTTCCACTCCGACGATTGGCTTGAGGCTTCCGAATCGTCGTCAATGTTTCCTTATACCGTTTGATAACGCGAGTTAGCAACCAAGCTACACAGCTGCAATGCTGACCTGGCGTTGCACCTTGGAACGGCAACGAGGACTTAAAAAAATGGGTAGCAACAATCTTGCTACACTTGGCATTTTAATCGACGGCGGCGACGCACGGAATTTGGACGATGGCCCCATCGCGAGGATTGCGGAGTCAGCAGCTTGAACTGTAGTTAGGGTTTAATCTATAAGAAAAAAATATAATTGGTTTGACCGCGATCGAGTAAGGTTCTTTTTTAAAAAGTCTATCACGTCCGGGAGAACTTAACTCGTGCCATACGGTATTTCTGGGCAATTTCAGCTGTTTAGCTAGCCTAGATGCAGACCACAATGGATTTTCCAAATAACTGTGCACAATTTTTCCCTTCTTTCGGCTTCCATGTTGATTGTTTACAAAGTACAGTCGATTTACGGAATGTCAAAAATACATACGTGAAGCTGACAAAATTCCCGACACGTGGGCGCCAAGAACGTCCAAATCCGTCCACCAGGAGCGCCACAATATGAGCAAAAGTTTGTTCCAAATCTAAATGAAGCAAGCCTTATGAATGAGTGATAAAACGGCATTTTTATTTTATTTTATTAAAGACTCGTTAAATGTTATTCGAGTCTCGTTTGATTCATTTACACAGTTGAGGCAACTTAACATCTACTAGTAAATCTTTTCATTCTCTGCTCACGCTTATAAAAACAAGTTGAACGTACTGTTGAATGATAAAAACAGGAAATCAATATGTATGTGTTATTACGTGACGTGACGGTGACGTTTCATTTTATACCTCAATATGACGTAAAAAGCTCAAAAAATGAAGCATTATAAAATATAAAATGGATAATAAAATCATTTTTATACAAAACTTCAAAATCGCCTAGCGTGGGATTTGACCACTAGCCTTCGGCGTGATAAGTTTTTAGCTTGTGTGCTGAACCAACTCCGGTTGATAAAAAATCAACCCAGAGTATCTATGATATGCTTCCCGTTAACAGTGAAACCCCAATATTACAACGAGTTCATCCTTATGAGAATAAATTATTTTTTTGCAAAATTTCAACAGTATTTAGAACTACCCATAAAATCTTGTTCTGTTCATGTTTTATAAATGTATGGAATAGTGTTTTTAAGAACAATAATATAGTATAAACCACTTGCAACAGTGACAAAATCATTTTCAGCTCAATCGTTAGTCAGACTGGTGTATTACAATAGATCCAAACCGATACGAGCTAGACATGTTTTGCAATACGTTTAAAATACATTTATAAAACAAACAATTACTATTCATTATAAAAAGATGTTTGGTGTTTTACTTGGATGATATTAGAAAAGTAACATGAGATGGTATTCATTCTATACTTTAATGACATACGACGAGTATTGCGACTTAGTGGTATTAATATTTTGGTTGGTGTCAACTTGGTACCGCGGAATCTGGTAATTTTAGATGTCTCTGTTGAAATTGACAGTAAGACAATTTATTGCACGCGTGAGATAAAATATGTTGGTTTAAAGTATGGTATTCTATGCCGATTGAAAAACAATTTACTATTGCTAGTGAAATACAATTGTACAAATCAATCATTTCTTCTCAAATTGGCTTTGACACGAGATTGCAGCGTTTGCAAATTGAGATAATACGTTTGATTGTACGATGTAACGGGTTCACGTCCTTCTGTTTATTTATAGATGCTCTTCAGTAGCTCTCGGTGAAACAGAGAGTTGTGTATTTGACAATGGTGTTCAGTTTTGAAGTTATTTACGGTATGCTGCCACAACAGTTGTGCAATCGAATTGAAAGAGGAAGTTACATTCATTGATGTAATAGAACGAAGCTTAAAAAAATTCTTAGTTTTTTAAAAGTATACAGGGTGTTCAATAAGTTCGAATACATTTCGTCGTTTTGTAGGTACGCACCATGTGCATTCTGTGTATTGGTATTGGTGTCAGCTTAAGACTCATATATAGGCTAACCGACGCGCACGGTGTCGACTTGCTGTCATTTGTTGTTTGTTTATAGCACGAGGTGATTTATACCAGCATCCATCAGTATCAAAAGACGGGCTCGTCCAAGGACCGTCATCAAGGTAGTGAGGAAGCAGGTTCTTCACCGGTCGATCCGGAAGACCGCTTCTGACCTGGATGTGTCGGACTGCCCACACCATCATAACGAAGTACCCGGGATACAAAACGTTAAAAAACGCAAGGTTCACGGAGTAACGGAGGCTGCAAAAAAGAAGAGGCTGGACAGAGCCAAACTGATACTTTCGCGGCACACAGTTCAGAAGTTCGTGTTTTCTGATGCGAAACTCTTTGTCTTACAACAGCTGCACAATTCCGGCTGTGGGTGACGAAGTTGGCCAGCATTCTTTGTTCCACATCACATCCCGCGGTTCCAGATCACCACGTCGGTGATGGTTTGGGGACCGTAATCAACACCGCGTACTATATACGCGTTACTATTATAACACATTTTTAAAGTGTATTCGAACTTATTGAATCCCTTGTAAATGTTTTTAATTCAATGCCTATACAAACCAAAAGTTCAATGTATTTCACCCGTCAACAAACTTTTTAAAGTTGCTCTGTTAACTCTTAACTTTTGACAAATTCTATATCTTGCCGAAATTATTACTGTAGATATTTTTATTGTTTATTGGTCAATGTTTAATAAAGGCTAGACCATTTAAAAATGGGGCTTTTCAAATGCGTGTAGTTCCTAAACTATTCTTTTAATCGGAAAACGTTCTAAGAATGAAACAAAGTTAAAATTAGTTCCTTTTAATTTACTTTTATAACTAAAAAATATCATTACTAATTATTTCGAAAAAATTCTCGCACCTTTCTGTTGATGCCGCTTATGAGCCGGCGCACACCTTCTTCAGTCATGGTTTTGACTAACTGATTCCACCAATTCTTTATCTGGCCAATGTCACTGGTGACTGTTGGTGGATTTTGTAGATTCAGCTTTTTTGGGATGAACTGGAACCCATTATCGTTGTACGATTGTAGCACTTACTTGTAGTAATGGCAGCTGGCTAGCTCTAGCCTAAATGTAACTGGACCATCGTGGGCCTTAACGAAGGGTAAAATCCAATTATTGAGCCACTCCCTCTTGTACATTTCCCAAAAACTCTGGTTTCCTTGCCACCGGAACAGATACCTTACCAAATCCTGAGGTTTTTTACGAACTTTTCCTCGAAAAGAAACTTGAATCTGCCACGAACTTTACCACAAGCAGGAGCCTTGTAGAACTTGAGCCCCGGGATTTGTTTGAAATCTGCTTTAGCATATGCTCATCATCGATCAAGAGAGATCCACCTAATTTCGTCAGAATTTGGTCGTACAAATTACGGGCCCGAGTTCTGGCCACAGCTTGATGTTTAAAGCTTCGGTTGGGTTTGTTTACTTGCTCGATAACATTTATAACCTTCTCGGAGAAGGGTCATAATTCGAGATGTTGGGATCAACCTTAGTTTTCCAAATGACATGCACCTCCAGTTGACGATCAACGGTTCCAGGCCTGTGGGAAACCCCAGGGACTGTCCCTGTGGGAAACAGTAAAGGAACCATTTCTTTACATCATGGACGGTTTGTTTTCGATTATTCTCCTGCTGGCCAAGGTTAAGTTTTTAAGCGCAGTTTCTCACATTTTCTTGCATAATATTTATGTTCAGTTTTTTGTCCATAATATCGTTTATAAATACCAGATCTAAAAGCTGTAGATGTCGGACGGCCGTTCTGAGGGATGGACTTGTGTTCGGGCTGATAAATCACAAAGGCGAAGTACGCAGTTGAAATCACTCAATAGAGTTATGTGCTCAGTTCGATTTCGAAGATAGTAGGCGAGTGTGCCGTTGAAGAACTACTTTCAAGCTGCACGCTGAGCAGTACCCGAGGGGGCATATACATATACGAGAGTGACATTCTGTATTCGTATAGCTATCAGCCGACTGTCCAAACTTTTCTCGACGTGAGAGAACTGGATGGGGATTTTAGCGCGATTGCTGTTCCCCTTCTCTCGTGGTTC
This sequence comes from Aedes japonicus, assembly GCA_034211315.2. Lineage (NCBI taxonomy): Eukaryota > Metazoa > Arthropoda > Insecta > Diptera > Culicidae > Aedes > Aedes japonicus. Next base: position 283,199 of record JASCZW010001345.1, on the reverse strand, counting down.
ACATTGGGGACAACGGCAAAGCCCGGTATTGAGAGCAGCTCGTTCTCCACCTCTTGCAAGCAAAGAATATCCAGATTTTGACTACTGACAAAGGTTCTTAAAAGCCTCACCAAGCTGCCGCATTTTTTTCGCTGCGGCGGCGGCTTGAAAACGCTGCAGTTTGGTGAGGCCTTAATGCGTTTATTTTCGTCGGGTTAGTGTTAGTGTTGATATTGACGAAGGCGACGTTGTACGATGTACGAGAGACATTAATCGTTATTTTGCTCTGCATCTTCGACGTCTTCGTCTTCGTCAACGCGTCGGGGTTTCTTGACCACGCGTCTACGGCGTCGCCTGCGGTTTGTGGACGTTGAAGAATCGTCCGTCTCGTATTCGTTTGAGCTGCGAGGAGGTAGACGATCGGGTTTTTTGAACAGTTCGATCGGATATGAAGTAGTGTTGGTTGAAACGGCAAGTGTATGTGGCGACGCTTGGGGTTCGGGGTAGATTTTGCTATCTTACACGGGTTTTGTAATTGACTGACATTTTGTGAGTTCGAGCTGGATGATTCGTTCTGACTCGAAGGCGGTGGTAGTTCAGGAGGAATGTCCGTTGTCTTCGGTGCTGACGCAGCCTGTTGTGATCCGACTGGTTTTGTCTTCGAAGACTTTGTCATCGATGGTTTCACAATCGATGGTTTTGCAATCGAAGCTCTTCGTTGGTTCTGCTGCTGTTTTTGTGGGGCTGTTTGCTTTGCCACATTAGCGTAGCTCTTCTGAACCAGAAGCTTTTTATTTTGTACACACGATATACCCGTATATGTCTGCTCGTGGCAGTGACGGAATAAGTGAAGTTGCCTCTTATAGGCAAAGTAAACTTGAACTCCGTCGATAGTGGCCCTCGGCGCTATATTACTTTTCGGTATCATGCGGGCAGACAGAGTGGTACACCGCCGTACTCGTGCTCTTCGTCAAACAATAGTTCCCGTATTGAGAGAATATCGCCATAATGACTAAAGAAAATCAACTATTTTTTCTTCCGACACGTCTTCGGGAAGATCCCCCACTCGTACTTCAACACTAACAACTTCCATGGAATACGGAGCTTGTGTTTTTAATCACCATTATGCACTTTGTACTTTTCGTTGTGTTCATCGACCACTTTTTGGGCCGAAGATAAGTCAGTGACCTTAACAAAAGCACAGGACGAACCTCTGTGACAAAACTCCTGTACGACAAAACTCCTAAACTTTCTCATACTATGGCTTGAGAAGATTTGATAAATCAATTCTGAAGGCATTTTCTCGGAAAATAACAATGCTCGGCTCACTGATAGTCGTACTCGAACGAAAAACGTCTATACGTCTCAGAGGCTGAGCAATAACTAACTCTATTTTCAATAGACCACCAGACGGAAATCCAAACATGTCTTGCTCACTGTTCACATCCTGCAATAAGAGCGTTTCGTTGGAAGGAGATTTTCTATCCTTTCCGTGGATTTCGTGTAAGTGCGTCTGCTTGCGGATCTACACCCCCCTTTTGGTCCTTCAAACAACGAAATAGCGAGGATTACATGTATGAACCGTTTGACCTTGCCATTGGGAGGAACCGTACGTCATGGCAAGTCCTGAACTGGTGGTGGCTTCCTATCACCTCACATCACATCACGATGTTCTTTAATTCAAACTTCGAGTCATGAATGTTCATGTTGCGAAAAAGTCAAATAGGAGTATTGAAGAGAATGAAACATTTATATTTGAAATACAAGTAGAATAGTGTAGATTATCCGTTCATCAAAATTATTCGAAAGACTTGCTTGTGTGTGAAAATCATGTATAAATTTCCCATTAGTTTTTCAATTTATTCGTCACGTTCTGGGAACCATCTCATTTAAGTCTTAGTAATTTTCTGCGAAATAGTCATGTCCAGAACAAATTATAATGTTTTCTGGACGATGCTTGTTGAAGTTGTGGTGCATACCGACCTAGCCACAGTCTTACTCAGCATATATGCACGATCAACCGAGTGCGATATGGATTGCTTATGCTTGGTAAGCATTATCGGTATAAACATCCAACATCGTTCAACGGACGATAAATGCTTATGCTGACGCAGCGTGTGCTACGCGATCGAGCACCCGTTTAGCTTTAAGAAAGAAACATTAAATAAACGTATTACTGTTCCAACCACCGAGTGATTCACTACATATCACATGGCGATCCTCTGCCAGTGATTCGAATTAATTAATTAATTAACAGTGAAAAATAGTTAGCAACATGTTAAAGATAAGTGTGAAAAGCAAAATCTAGGAAAATGGTGTGAAAGTGCGAAAACCAACTGCATCCGCTATCCGCGGTACGAATGCAATTTCATTGTGACGATGAGCCAGACAGTTAGTGCACGATGTGAAAAACTAATTCTAAGTCGGCAGTGACCCATAATGCGGACCCGCAGATTCGCATAGTTAACAACCAAGAACTACATGGTGAAATTTTGGAAAATAGCGAAGTGTTAATCTATGTGATATTAGTGCTTGTAGTTATTCATTTGTCTATTACTTTATACAAAATTCTCATGAAAAAAGAGAGGAGACGAGCACTACGATATGCTAAAAGTGTAGAAGAACTACCAAAAGTTAAAAAAAAAAAAAAAAAAGTATGACAACATGACGAGCAAACGGAACTGTAATGAAGAGATTGTAAAACAGTGCAGGGAACACTTTGAACGGGAAAAAAGATATTGGCAGAGATTGAAAACAAAACGGATTGCCATTTCAAAGGAGCAATTTGAAGCAGAGAATGCTATCATCGAATATTTGTACAACATGGCAGCCGGTGCAGCATTAAAAATCGAAACAAGAAGTGTTATAGATGATTTGATGTGGGACTATCGCGAGTTAATGATGAATGTGGTGGACTACAAGGAGATGATTGGAGATGAATATGCATAGATATGCATAGGAGAATATCAACATGTGTAGAAAGGCTGGAAACAACATTGGCTAGAGATGACGATAGCTGGACTTCTAGGAACAATCAGGACTTATGGACGCAGCTGAAAGGTGCATCCATACAAGAGAAGTATCGTCCAATTAATTTTTTATTTATTCCAAATATATAATCATGTTATTTTTAGGAAAGAAAAGAGCTTAGATTTAAATCCAAAATGGAAAGAAAATGTAAGTAATGTTATAAGAATTCAATGGATAAGTTTTTTGAAGCAGGAGATAGTTTAAGCAGATTGCTCGACAATCTAAAGAAAATTAGGAATTTAAGCAAAGCTACAAAGGATAAAAAATTTATTCAAGTAAATAGTACCTTAAAAGTACTTAAAAATATTGTTGTCGAGTTCGAAGGGAATGAAAATCATGAATTATTAAGAACCAGATACGTTCAATTAAAAAATGTAGCAAGGGAGTGCATCCAATTATTACAGGAAAACCCTTTGGAGAGGACTGAGATTGAAAAGGAGCAAGAAATACAAACAGAGGAGGAATTAGATAGAAGAAAGGAAACAGAAGATAAAGCAGGTACAATAAAATCGAAGGAAATTGAATCTGAAATCGATTCAGAGTTAGAATCAGAAATAGGCTCCGAAATAATCAAAATGACGACTTTAGACCTTAATGTAGCCATAAAATTGGTAGATAAATTTGACGGAAATCAATCGAAAATTTCAAGTTTTCTTGAATCGATTGATTACCTTTTTCAAACTTATAGTAATGTACCCGAACAAAACATCTTAAGTTTTCTTAAGATAAGATTAATTGGTCCTGCACATGGATCTATAAATACTGCAAATTCTGTAGCAGGAGCGAAGGAGCTACTTAAACAGAAGTTCGGAATAAAAATAACACCACAGGCTATCCAAAATGAAATGAGTAATACAAAACAAAAGCGAGAAACTGTATCAGAATTTGGTGATAAAATAAGTGCGTTAGCAAGTAAACTTGCTGCCGCTTATGTTTCACAAGGAACATTTAGTGATGAGTCAGCAGCATCGGACATAGTGCAACCTATTGCTGTGAATGCCTTCACTACAGGAATCAGAGACGCGCAAACAGCTTTCTTCGTAAAAGCTAGGAACCCTACACATCTGAACAAAGCTATTTCAGATGCGTTGGAAGTTTCTCCAACGACATCTACTAACTCGGAAAATGTATTATATTTTCAACAAGAAAAATTTAGGAGTAATTTTCACACATGGAGAGGCCGAGGATCTGAAAGACAACGAGGTTTCTCCAGAGGACGTGGTAATTACCGTGGAAGAAGTGATTATCACCAATCAAATCGTAACAGAGGTAATTACCGAGGAAGAGGTAATTACCACAATACCGATCAAAGACCCCAAAATAATTATTCGAATTATAATAACTCCAACAGACAAAACTCAGATAGACAACAAGGTCAAAGAGGAAGGAATAGGCAAGCCAATATAGTAGCTGGAGACTACCCGTAACAAGCAGCAAGGGAAGAAGAGGACGTTGCAAACGTCATTGATCTTTTTCGTGACTAACGGACGAAAAAGACTACCTACCATCCATATGAAAATAGAAAATGAACAAATACCATTTATACTTGATAGTGGAGCTAGTTGTTCAATTATTGCTGTACAACTGGTTTCATCAACATTAAAAATCAACAGAAACGACACAATTAAAATTCGAGGTGTTAACGGAAACACGACAGCAAGAGGAAGTATTAATGTAAACCTCAATTATGGAGATTTATCATTTCAACAAAAATTATATGTTGTAAATGATTTACCTCCTAATGTACCAGCACTACTTGGTACAGATTTCCTATTAAAATATGAAGCGACACTGAATTTTAAAAGAAGTACAATTATAGTTACTGTAGGTGGTGATAGGGTAGAATTACCTGTAAATTCTCCACTTGCAGCTATGATATGCGTACCAGCAAGATCAGAAATAACAGCATTTCTAGACGTGGATTTCAAAACAGAACACGTTTTGTTAAATGAAGAAATTAAACCTCATGTATTCATTGCAAACACAATTATTAGACCTATAAATGGGAGAATACCGGTAAAAATTTTAAATGTATCAAACAAACCAGTAATTTTGAATGAACTGAAACCAAAAATGAACAAACTTGAAAATTATGACATTATTCAATTAAAAGAACTGGAAGAAAACACAGAAAGAGCAAATAAATTGTTAAAGGAGTTGAAACTCAACCATTTGAAAGGTGAAGAAAAAGCTATTATTTCCAAAATATGCTTAAAATACAAGGACATATTTTGCCTTGAAGGAGATAAATTGACGGTAACAAAAATTTTTACACCTTCAATTGCCGTAAAAGAGAAAACACAGCCGGTTTATACAAAACCATACAGGTAACCAAATTCTCAAAAAGACGAAGTAGCAAAACAAATTAATAAAATGCTAGAAAACAATATAATAGAGGAAGCTAAGTCCGAATGGAATAGCCCTGTACTTTTAGTACCAAAAAAATCATGTAATGATGATAAAAAATGGAGACTAGTAATAGACTATCGAAAAGTTAATAACGCAATCCAAAATGATAGGTTTGAACTTGGTAACATAGAGGATATTATAGACTCGTTGGCAGGAGCCAAGTATTTTACACATCTTGACCTTTCTCAAGGATACTATCAATGTGAAATAGATTCTGAGAGTCGACCAATAACAGCTTTTACAACAGCCTCAGGTCAGTTTCAAATGACTAGGCTACCGATGGGTTTAAAAATAAGTCCATCAACTTTTTCAAGGCTTATGACAGTTGCGATGTCTGGCCTGTGTATGGAAAAATGTCTAATTTATTTAGATGACATAATAATCTTCGGAAAGACGCTAAATGAACATAATAAAAATCTTATTTCAATTTTTGAAAGGCTAAGAGGAGTGAATCTCAAACTTAATCCTTCAAAATGTAATTTTCTAAAACAAGAACTAATTTATTTAGGACATTTCATTTCAGCAGAAGGAATTCGTCCTGACCCTTCAAAAGTAGAATGTGTGGAAAACTGGCCTACCCCAAAAACGGCAGACGAAGTAAAGCGCTTCGTAGCATTTTCCAATTATTATAGAAAACATATAAAAGATTTTTAAAAAATATCGATTCCATTGAATAAGCTGACTAAAAAAGGAGTTCCATTCGAATGGACTGAAGAATGCCAACATGCTTTTGAGACATTGAAACTAAAATTCTTGAATCCACCAATACTGGATTACCCTAATTTCGATAAAGAAAATACATTCAAATTACAAACAGATGCATCAGGTTTTGCTTTAGGAGCAGTGCTGTCTAACCAGAATGGGAGACCAGTAGCATTTGCCTCCAGAGCCCTGAATAAATCTGAACAGAACTACGGAACAATAGAAAAAGAGCTTCTGGCAGTAGTTTGGTCCATTAGACATTTCAGACCATATTTATTCGGAAGAAAGTTTGATCTAGAGACCGACCATAGACCATTAGTTTATCTTTTTTCAATAAAAGATCCTTCAAGCAGATTAACCAAATTTAGATTAGCACTGGAAGAGTATGATTTCAACATTACTTATATACCGGGAAAAGATAATGTACTGGCAGATGCTTTATCTCGCATTACAAGTACAGATCTAAAGGAGATAAATAAGAAAATAGAAAAAGACGTTCTTGTAACAACAAGAAGTATGAAATTAAAAGAAACCAATACAGACCCAGTAATTGGAATGCCTGGCCAGCATCCTTTGACAGGTCAAGCTATTGAGATAATATTTGATGAAAAGCAACAATTACCTGAAGTGAAATTTTGTGACTTGAAGAAACAATTAATTATAAAACCAGCGAAGACACTAATCCAGTTACGACGGATAGCTGTAATGCTGAGAAAAATATGCGATAATGAAAAAATAAACGAGCTCGTTTTAAAAACAAATAATTATGCAAAGAAATTTTATAATGAGTTATACACTAATAACTTAAATAATGGCATGCCACCAATACGAATATTGAATACAAATATAAAGCATATAACAGACAAGGAAGAACAAAAATTAGTCATGAACGATTTTCACATACTGCCAACAGCAGGACACTCAGGTATAAAAAGACATTAAAAAATATTCAAAGAAGATATTTTTGGACAAGTATGTCAAAAGATATAACAAATTTCATTAAATCATGCGAATCATGTCAAAGAAACAAACACATTAAACCAAAACAAACACCAATGATAGTCACTACAACGGCGACTAGTGCATTCAGTAAAATTTATTTAGATCTTGTAGGTCCATTGTTACCTAGTAACGATGGCCACAAATACATTTTGACGACACAGTGTGAATTAACCAAATTCATAACTGCAACACCAATTAAGGATAAATCAACGGAAGTTGTCGCGAAAGCTTTTGTTGAAAATGTTCTTTTGGTATATGGTATACCGGACGAGATAACGACCGACAGAGGGACAGAATTTATGTCCGATTTGCTTAAGAAAATATGCGAACTTTTACAAATAAACAAATTAAATTCTACAGCATACCATCATCAAACGGTGGGAGCTTTAGAGAATTCTCATAAAACATTAGGAAACTTTTTAAGAATTTACGCTTCAGGAACACCAGGAAACTGGTCATCTTGGATTAGATTTTATCAATTTGCTTATAATACCACTACTCATTTAGAGACTAACAAAACGCCATTTGAACTAGTTTTCGGAAAAATTTGTATACTACCTTCAAACTTAACAGATACACAATCCCCAGATCCAATTTATAACATAGATGATTATGAAAAGTTATTGAAATATAAATTACAAAAAACTCAACTAGAAACACAACAAAAGTTGATAAGATCGAAGATTGAAAGAGTAGCAAAGAATAATACCAATTCTAAAGAAATTAATTATAGCCCAGGACAATTAGTTTTAATAAAAAACGAGTTAAAATCAAAATTACACAATATATATTTAGGACCATTTTCAATAGTATCGGATAAGGGAACAAACGTTGAAATAAGAATAGGTAATAAAACTGATACTATACACAAATCAAGGGTTAAAGCATTCATTACTAGGGCGCAGGATACTTGACAATAAAAAGATGTAAGAGGTTAGATAAAAATTATTTTACATAAAATAGGACGTGTGGTGCATACCACATACATTATTGATAATTATAGCAAAACACGGATATGAAATATCAATTTAAAGCAATTATTATCAGTATTTACGCTTATAATGATTTGTCATGTACCTTATTGATATGAAGTATCAATATTGGTAACAACGTGATGGATACGAAGTATTCATTGCGGAACGACAATCATGATGGGTAAATGGGATATAATAATTTAAAATTTGTAACTAGAAGATAAAAATTTAAAAAAATATATATAGGACGTGTGGTGCATACCGACCTAGCCACAGTCTTACTCAGCATATATGCACGATCAACCGAGTGCGATAAGAATTGCTTATGCTTGGTAAGCATTATCGGTATAAACATCCAACATCGTTCAACGGACGATAAATGCTTATGCTGACGCAGCGTGTGCTACGCGATCGGCACCCGTTTAGCTTTAAGAAAGAAACATTAAATAAACGTATTACTGTTCCAACCACCGAGTGATTCACTACATATCACAAAGTACCCTCCAAAATATTGAGCCCTGGATTAAAATCAAACAAAACATTTAAATATACATTTTTCAAACATTTATACGAATTTATTAGCATTTTTGAATTAAATTAGTATATGTTCTGCCTTGTTCGTGTACAATGAAAACTGATTTACTGATCGTTTTGTTTGTTTTTCATTTTTCCGGCTTTGTCACACACCATTTACACATATATTATTTAATAGTTAATTTCTTTCTTTTTATTGAATATTTGTATTACAGAAATTTTTTAGTTTTTACCCATGATAGTTGAACATGAGAAATATTCGTCTCGCCTTTTTTTGATTCGTTAAACCTGGGCAAAACACACGAACTGGTAGACAAGGAAAATAGACATTCAGTTACAAGTTTATGTTTTTGTTTGTTCATTAATCTAGTACCAGCCACAATGACGATAAATTTGTAAGAATTGTTATTTGTTTTCACTCAGATTTTGATATCTGTCTTCTTGAGACTCGATATATTTGAACTTCACACAAAGTAGATACAATCAGTGATATTTCATTTTTATCTCGATAGCGATTATCCATCAAAGTTTTTCTTCACGTCGAGCGTTTTCTATTTACACATAAGCAATCGCTTGTATTAGAAAATATTTGACAAACAATGATGACGCTCATCTTTTAACGTTTACCCTCGGTGACACATGCATTCGCATTGCTCTTATTTATTTCACTATCAAACGGTATGGTTTTGGTTTGTTTACAAGTATGCTTACAAGTATGTTTTGAGTATGTTCAATTTTGTATATATTTACCTATGTACATACTAGTTGCTATGTTTTGTTCATTTACTTGTAAAGAATATGGGCATGCTTCTTTTTTTAGATAAAACATAGTTCTCCCTCAATAGTTGTAGACGATTTGAGTAAAAACTGTTGCGGGAACAAAATTTTAACAAGTGTCGTTAACTATCACAGTCTTTGTATGTACGAATATTTGCTTTTTTCTTTTCATGAAAATAAATTATGTTATGAAATTGAACATCACAACTGAATGAACCGATATTTTACTGTAATTCCTACATTCTAAAGTGTTTGCACTGTTTTATTAAATACACAAAATAAAAATAGAAGACTAGATTCTTATGTTTGGTAATACTTGCCAATTTTCGTTTACATATCACAAATAATAATCAGAGTTTTACCTCAATGTGCCATTATTTATATACAGGTAATAAATTATTATTTTATACATTTATTCGTTAGCTACGACTACTCGACCTGTTATCAGAAGACTAGTTTGTTTTAGTTTCATAGTTGCGACATGAGATTCGTTCTTTACATCAAAAATATTGCTAGTATACACTGACTTGGAATTCCGTTTTGTTCGGTTGTTTGTATAATCTTTAAAATATGTATCTCCATCTTGCTTTGGTAGGAAATTTAAAAGTTGAGACATTTGCTTAGATGATCTAAAATACATTTATCTAGGTTGTGTCGGTAGAACTGTTCACTGGCAGCTTCAGCATGGTGGTGCTGCGGCTGTTGCTATTATTCGTAGGGCGTCAACTTCTTGTAGATGTCAAAGTTGTCAACTTGTGAGTGATGATGATGATGTGTGGATGTCGTCGTTGTTGGTGATGGTCATGCGTAGTGCGGATATGAACCAAGATGCGGAGCGACGTGGGATGGCGTTACGTGCGACATCGTATGCGAAGGATAGAGGTTTGTCGCTGGACTACCCCAGTTGCCCCAGGAGGCTGCCGATGGGAAGATAGATGCTGGAAGAGAAAAAAAAAGTTTATCAGTTTGTTTCTCATCAGGGTAGTTTTTGTTTGTAAACGTATTTTTTTCTAAAAAGGGTTACACGTACTGAATGCAAAATGGAGGACTCATAGTATATAGCATTATTTTTAAAGTATGCCTTTTAAAATCGTTTAATAGTGATCTCCCCCCCTGTAGAGCATGATTTAGACTTGTTGAATGTTCTATACCTCGATAAAACAGTATATTTTTTCAGCGCTGTATACCCGAGTAGAGTCTGAGAGCAAATAGAAAACTAAATATGGTGTTGTGATGTTGCTGATAATGATAACTCAGGTTGCTATCGTTTTGATTGTTTTAAAAGGCGATAGGAACAAATCTATTTTTCCCTAAGAAAGGTAAACCCACAATCACAGCAAGAATAAAACTGAATTTTATAAAATTTGGCGATCGTTAAGTGTAAACGAATATTGAATTCTATTCGATGTTGATATCAGAATTAGGTTTTGAATTGCTATCTTTATGATTTTAGACTACTCAGGTATTGTGGTCTGTGGAATGTCTCGGTTTCAATAATTTTAGGAACCTCTATGTACAAAAATGTGACTCTGTAAAGTTTTTTCAAGCGATCGTTTTTTGACTCCCCCAAAGTAGGATTGATATGTCGTTATTGGTCCGTTTAATCTATTTATGCTTAACCCAGTAAAAATAAAAGATTGCTATTTTGAGCATTGCGGTATGCACACAGCAAAACTAACTCATTTACATCAAACTATTGTTATCCGGACTTGTTTTTTCCGTATGCTCTAACTTTACGTTTGATACCATTCATTAAGTTCTGCACATTGCCCTCAGTCATCTTCCTGGAAGCATTTTCCCACTTTTTAGCAAAATCTTGACATTATTTGCGTCTCCTTCCGATTTCCCAAAATTACGCTTCAGAATAGCCCAATATCTTTCAATTGGACGAAGTTCTGGGATTGTGCGGAGGATTAAAGTCGTTTGGCACAATGTTCACGTTGTTTCCTGCATTACTACACCGGAGCCGCTTTACCATAATGGCATGACGCAAAATCAGGCCAAAGCAACACAGAACTCGGGGGCTTTTGGATGAATGGTAGTAACTGTTTTTGCAGAAACTTGTTGGTCAATCGTACCTGTAGTTATAAGGATTTTGTTCTTCAAACCACAACTATAAATAGCTTGCCCAACAATGTACTTTTTAGAGAACTTCGACGCGTACTGTTTCGTCCAGGGTGAGACCAGGCCCTACTATAGTCACTAGATTCATAGTCTGGCGGATACAACGACGGGAGCCAATTTGAACTGTCAGTTGGCGGAGCCAATCGAGCATATCTCGAGTAATTTATGTTAAGGGCCTAAACGCCATTTGTAAACAATAACTTTAAACGTTGATTTCTCACGAATTACGAGAATCCCACCATATCCTGCTACTCCATACGGTAGAACTAACTTTCTTCTACCAAATGCTGCTTTCATTTCACGAGAGTGATTCGAGATTCAAGAGAAATCGATATTGAAAGTCATTGTTTACAAATGGCTTTTATGCGCTTAACATGAATTACTCGAGATATGCTCGATTGGCTCCGCCAACTGACAGTTCAAATTGGCTCCCGTCATTGTATCCGCCAGACTATGAATCTAGTGACTATAGGCCCTACGTTGTGATTTTACTTGCTTTCTGAGAGACGACAAACGAGAACAAACGGACTACTATGTCGATGATAGTTTATTACCACCGAGAGGCAGCGTGCCAGCTCGGTGGGTACAGGATAGTACGATAACAACTTAAACACCACTAGAACACCACTAAACTATAAACATCAATGTGTCCCTTTTAAAGGGGACACGAAGTACGGATAATTAGTGCCGTGCGCACCGCATCGCTACAATGGCGCATAGATACGGCGCGCCGAAAGTGTTGTTCCACGCTGCCCACTTTAGCTACAATAATAGCATCAGGCTATCATTGCATGCTAGCCGCTCGCAATGGGTGGAAACAATACACGCTCCCGGGGGGACGCGTGTTTGGTGCTACTCAACAACAGCAAGCACGTCGTGTGCCGTTTGGGATCGAACACGTACTTTTTTGAGAACTTCGACACTTTCTAATGCGGTATAAAACTCAAGACCAGGAAGCTGCTTAAAGTTTGCTTTGACGTTTGTGTCATCATCCATAACCACGCAGTCAAATTTTGTCAGCAATTTGTAGTACAGCTTATGCGCTCTAATTTTTGAACTGTTGTTCTTTCGACTCCATTTTCAATACAATGCTTTTGTGACAGCAAACCTTATGTCAAAACGTTCGCACACACATTGACATTGCGTTACGTGTATTGGTGGTATCTTTATATTGAAAAATAAAAATGGCTGATGTAGAGGTGGCAGACTCGTCTGTGCCTCGACCTACCGCACAGTGGGATGTTAGGCAAAGGTAACGTCCTTGTTTCGAGTACTACTTTATCCATGCCTTTTCGCTCAATTTTCATTACTTCTATTCTATTTCCAATCTACCGTACACTGACGGGACTTTCAACACTTTTTCTTCATATCTTTCATTCTGGGAAACATTACTGTCCACTCTTGGCCGCATGGCGATGAGCCAACATCTCCTTCTACAATATAATCGTTACTCAACGCACGGAGAATTGAAAACATAACAATTAGAGTATAAAAAAGGCTAATAAACCATGGCTAGATTTTGCTGTGCGCATACCTTAGTTCAAATTCTTTCAGATCATTCATTCGTATGGGTCCGGCAAAACAAGATTCTGTTAAAATTGCAAAGACAATCAACAGAGGATGTTTGGGAAAAACATGCTTCGTAAATTTGTGAAAACTGATCACCTTAGCAATACCGGCAAGTGCAGATTAGAAATATGATATGAGAAAGAATGTGTTGATGTGTATGGGCATTTGAGGAACCAAGAAGGCCTTTGCCGTTCCACTAGGTAGGAACATAGAGTATTGTTTTTAACTTTTTTTTGGTATACGAAGAGATCACTTTGGAACATGTCCAGGAGCTGCTATAGAGAATAGAGTATTCCTAACAACTAATACGCGTGTTTATGAATTGAAGAGTTATGCCTTAGCAAATTCAAAGGTCCAAAAGTCTCCGATGAATAAGATAGTGCACTGTATCAATATACAGTAGTGTGTACACACTACCAAAATGACATGTAAATTTCTGTCCCTGAGACCGACACATGCAAGCGTCCTTTAGTACATAAAAACGAGTTCAAAGAGATGAGAAAATAAATTCAATCAAACACATCTTTCATCGAATCGCGTATGTGACAGTTACAAGAGACATAATTTTACACGAAATCTTTCTTTACGTTCTCCGACTTTTTACAAAATTCATAATTTCTTAGTGTGTACATCTGATGATAGGCAGCAAAATTTTTAAAATTATATAACTGAAGCAAAACGATTTATCAAAAAATTGGTCTTATATCAATATTCTGCGTACGGCCACGAATTTAAATTCAATTTTGAGGCATTTTTGACTCACTTTTGTCAAAATTGGAGTCACTCATATATGAGTGAATGTAACTGGGATTGACAAGTCGACATATCTATAACATCCATCTGATTTAAGTCGATGTCTTAGATATGCCGGCTTTTCAATCGTTGTTACATTTACTTATGTATGAGTTACTCCACTTTTGGCGAAAACAAGTCAAGAACGACTCAAAACTGAGTACAATTGATGGCCGTGCGAGTCGAATGAGTTGAAACAAGTTACTCTCCCTTGCCGAGCCGACAATTGTCGAATTGAGTGATTAGAGTCTGCGCGCAAATTACATGGAGAGTCGACTAACTCGATTCGCGTCTCGTCAAGAGAGACTCGTAGGACACAACCAATTATTTTTACTCTAGTCACATTACACACTACACAATTCTTCAAGCCCGTTGTGGCAGATTCATATGAACTGCCTTTCGATTACGCTTTGTTTTACGAAAATTGTTCTGAGTTATTTTAGTCTCCCCCTTATTTTCCGACACGAGTGAGGTGAGGTGACTTGCTGTTGCTGATGAGGTGACTATTACTAATCCCAAGTGAAATGATTCTCCATTTGATTTGCACAGAGTCACCGCAAATTACGAGACTATTTTGTCATCTCACGTGTGATAGCGAGTAATTTCACATCATTCGCGGTGCTGAATCAGGGAGTCTGAACATGGCAAATCGCAGAGTCAATATGTGTATGATACACGTGATGTTGTATATTACGTAGCTTTTAGCTTTGCAGTATATTTTTCATATGATAGTTTGGACTCCAAAGATATAAATCAACGCCTTGGGATTCTTTTTTTGGTGATCAAAATCAGTGGCTCAAATTTGAAATGCTAAAGCAGCAGTAACGCTTTCAGACATGATTTCCAGATCCTGTTTAGTAAACAGTGGTTGCCTAAATTATGAATTTATTTATCCACCCATGCATATCGTTCGATTTGAAAACAAATTGCCTGACTGCTGAGACATTCAGGAAATCTAGCACTGCTTTTTGAAGGTAATTCCGACATAAGATTTTCAACTCTGGAACTATTTGTTGAAGCGACATTCAAATAACTTCTCGAGTCGAATGTAGGTAGAAATGGTTTCAGGTGGATTTATTCACGCAATACGTTTCTACCTATTGAAATCCAAATGTGTGCATGATTTGATTCCTTTAAATCATTGATATATTTGATGTTCTTTTTTGTTGTGTTGAAAATGTGCACTTATGCCGAAGTCGGTGGTTTCTAATCGTATTCGAAAAATTAAAATCAATTAAAATTTAATTGAACTTCTGAGAAACAAAGTTAAATGAGCTGGTCACACTGGTCATAAATAAACACCACCAATCCTTTGTGTCCCTTACCCAAAAAATACGGGCGAAAAAAATATTGGCACTAATTTCCTCCTTTTTCCTACGTCGTCGATGGCTTCTTGCTTTTTGACGAAGAAATGACGGCCCTTCGGAAGCTTCTAACAAACAAGCCGTTCCGAAACGGAACTAGTTAGGGAAACAGAAATTAAGCCAGGAGAACGATTTCGTTTCCTTCTCTGCCCGAGTGCGGGTGTTTGGCACGGGACTCAGCCCACAGCCGGGTCCTCCACTTCCCGTTAGACTCCGGTTCCATAGTGTGACACACGCTAGTCTGGAACTGAGAACAGTCGCATCGGCAGGCAAGGTCGAAGCAGGGTTAAGTTCGTACAAAATTGAAAATCAAGAAATAAGACGAGGAAGGGAGTGTGAGAAAGAGACGACGACCAAAGCGAGGGGTGTTCTTTTAAAGAGTGAGACAGGATGCGTAGGAAAGAAGATGATACTTGAGGTCTTCCGTCTGCGCCGGTCGTTTCCACCCACTTTGGAAGAGAACAGCATTTAACAGTCAATGTGTGGAACCGCTCGATTTCTGCGCTGTGTGTATAAGTAAAAATACGCTTTTAGTGTTGGTTGGTAGATATGTCTAGGATGCGTCTTATTGGGAAGGAAATTCGATCACTCCTGTTACAATGAGTTTCCATTGCTAGTGGAAGAGGTGATTTTCTTGGTGGTCGGAGAAAGGATCTGCACAATTTGGGGTTTAAAGAGCGATGCTTACTGGTACCAGACAACCATCATTATATCAGAGGAAATATGATTTACCAGAAAAAATCGATTCTCGAGATAATCAATAAACTACGAGTTTTTATTTGAGACCATCCTTTTATTTAACTGATTTGAAAATGCTGGATGAAGTACAGTACTGATTTGAAAATGCTGGAAGTACAAGTATACTGACAACTTACACTGTAAGTGAACTTCTTGGGAAGAGTTTTTTTCTTCAACAAAATAAAAACTTTTTGATGTAATTAGCTGCTCTATTTTTTTTCTAATCAACTTCTGAGTGTTTTATATTTTTAAATAAAAATAAAATTGAATCTTCGTTCAACTAGCTCAATATGGTAGCATAATTGAATTCATCTACTGTATTTCATCTTGATGAATTGAATTTTGTGTTTCATTGCTAATGATACCGCTTATTAAAAATATAAGGGCTATTTCTTTCTCATGTTGAACATTAAGAAAACATTGTTTGTATGCGAAAAATGTACACCAGATCTAAGAAATAAGGTGTGGCCCAGTTAGAATTGGAACATAGAATTTTGCGTATATTTCTGATATACATCAATGAAATAGCACTCTGTTTTAACTAAAATGTTCGACTTTATCTGAACTTAAGAGAGAAAATACAAAAACAAATTAATCATCTTGATTTCGAAAAAAATTGCGGACTTTTCTCGGAATACGTTTCATCAACCGGTGCACATTATTCTCATCCACCGTTCAGGCAATCTTATTCCACTTTGTTCTCAATTCATTGACGACAATGCCTTTCACCTTCTGCTTCCTCTTCATAATAGCCCAAAATTTCTCTATCGGTCTGAGCTGGGGACAGTTTGGTGGGTTGCGTTCTTCATACCACTTTATCACTGTTTTACTGCAATGACAGCTTGCAAGATCTGGCCAAAACATGACAGGTTCATTGTGGGATCTGATGAATGGCAATATTCGCTTTTGGAGACATTCCGTTCTGTACTAGCCAAGTAAAATTTTTGTCCCGGTAGCTGTTTTCCCGGCCTATAGGTTTCATCATCCATGAGGAGACAGCCTTTGAATTTAGTCAACACCTGATCATACAATTTTCTGGCATGGGCTCTGGCCACATTATTCTGCTGTTGATCCCTATTTGGTTGTCTACGGGCACGGTTTGACTTGAAACCTTCCCGGAGACGAATCCGTTGCACGGAACTGCGTGCGAAGCGAAACATTTCAAGCAAAACAATGCATTAGGTCCTAAGTAACATTGAGAGACTCTCTTTGTCGACTTTCTTTTTGCGTTCCTACGGCTATGTAAAAACATGTTTAACTATTTTCAATATACACAGCACGGTAGTATAAAGTGTGATAAGGGATCCAATACGTTGAAAACACCAGCAAATCGTTTAATAGACAAGCTATTAACCAAAGAGAAAGTCGACGAATAGAATCTCTCAATGTTACTTAGGACCTAATGCATTGTTCAGCTTGATTTTGCTTCAAGGCTTGCGATCCGTCAAAATAGTTGCTCTGTATTTTTTCAAAACACGCCACACGGTATTTCGGGGAAACCCAACACTTTAGCAAGTTTTGCCCCAGACCACGAAGGGTTTTCCAAATGATTGCGCACAATTAGTTTTCTTTATTCTTCTTCCATTTTGTATATTTTTGAAACACGTTCAAACTGCACCGCGAAAAAAAACTTTTGATGTTGTTATTGTTATAAGGAGCACATAAGATGTCATAGTTTACAAACCCAACACAAGAATAAAACATGTTTCTGCTAATACTAAATGGGACACAACTTACAGCTAGAATGATAATTATTCAAAAAATCAACAGACATCTTTAAGACACATTTACAGATACATCTCCATGCGAAGCGCTAGGAGTGGACGGTTATTGCTAGAACGAACAGAAAGTGTATTGAATAGTTCCGTATAGGGTAACGGCAGGCTTTGAAATTGCAAGATACAAGTTCGAAAACGAGCGGAAGGCATTCAACGGTAGTATCCGATCAGGCACATAACCCTTTACCATACTATCTAATGCAGGGTAGGCAAG
This sequence comes from Aedes japonicus, assembly GCA_034211315.2. Classification (NCBI taxonomy): domain Eukaryota; kingdom Metazoa; phylum Arthropoda; class Insecta; order Diptera; family Culicidae; genus Aedes; species Aedes japonicus. Next base: position 265,213 of record JASCZW010001345.1, on the reverse strand, counting down.
GGGGAGGATACCCCTTGACTGGTAAAAAGGTTATGCAACCGATCGGGCTCTTATACTACCTATTGCTTTTTTCTAGTTCTAGCGACTTGTCCCTCTCCCAATACTGCCTAACACGGGTGAGAAATTATCTCCCGCTGTTGGGTTTATTTTTAGCATGCACCGCCTATTTCACACATTTGCTCTTCTCGTCATACTATTACTTATAAATCTCGGAGAGAACGACGGTGAGTGGTGCAAATACTGATCCCCACCATGATTTAATGGATTCCTCCATTATGGGCTTTCTACACTTTGATTGTTATTTTTTGTATTCTCCCATGCGCGGAAGTAACGATCTTTTAAAAAGTTTGTCAGAAGCAGATAATTTCTCATCTCCATGCGAAGCGCTAGAAGTGGACGGTAATTTATTGCTAGAACGAATAGACATGAAGAGAAAGTGTATTGATAGTGCCGTGTAGGACAACGGCAGGCTTTGAAATTGAAAGATACAAGTTTGAAAACAAGCGGAGGGCATTTGAACGGTAGTATCCGATCAGGCGCATAACGCATAAATTGGTTAGGTCAAACCATATTTTATTTTCATCCATATTTTGATCACGGCAGATGGTGTTGTTCTTCCTTGTACGTTATTGTATTGGTAGGTTCTATTTTGACTATTCAATGAAAATATCTTTACGAGGTGTTGTATGTCATTTTTTTATTTCAAATTTTCAACTTAAAGGGTCACCCTGATGCAAAATGAGGAAATCGCCTTAAAAAAATATCACATATTATAAGTTAACATTTATGGACATCCTTTATGGAAACCAATTTCAACACCCTGTTGAAATATCACATTTTAAATGTTAACAATGATCTACGATGACACAGGAGGTGTGTAAATACTATTGTCTTCATTATTCCATTCGAATTCTCAATTATTTTTCATAAAGCCAGCCTAATGGAATAAAAATGTGTAGCAAACCTTAATGAAATAACGTAAAGACGATGGCCTACGATTATGAAAAAGGTTCTAAAATAATGGTGCTTCCAATGTCCCATTCAAATACTGATCTCCTGGATTGTTTTTTTTTAATTTTTGACAAAAGAGACAACTTTTATGAAAAATAAGTGGGCCATCCTAACGGAACATCACATATTACATGCTGGAGGTGGCTTATGATTTTTTAAAGGATATGTTAATACTGTTATCTTCTATATTCCATTCAAAATATTTTTTTGTTTAATTTTTCATCAATTTCACACATAATATGCTAGCACTTGCCAACGATGATATAGGATTTTTTTCAATACTATTGCCATGAATATCTCAACAGTTTAATTCAAATCATGCAAGTAAAATAAAAATAAAAATCGACTGGTACTTTTGAGTTGAGGGAGTAAACTCAAAAGTATCAGTCGATTTTTTTCAAGTCTCAAATGTAATGGTAGATTTTTCAGGAATTTCTGGAAATAAATTCTACACGCCAAGTTAAAAGAATAGAAAATGGAGAAAATGCAAAAACGTACTCTGTCTGGCAAACTCTGAACATGCGGAATAATCAGTCAACAATTTATCACACCTGAGAATTCTATAAACAGTTCAAATAACATTCGAGAGTGCTTCAAAAAGCTTCTGTTATCTCTTCTGAGACAACATTAAAAAAATCCGGTTTTGGCTAAATTTGGTATCGTGCCATTTTTTCAACAGCGACGAAGAAATGAAATGAGGATAATAAGATCGTTTTGCTGCTGCGTGACATAAATCCTCCAAATTTTCTAAAATAACGACCAATTGAGCGATATTTGGCAAGACGGGTTTTTAATTAAAAATAAAAGATAGTTTTTTTCCATCATTATCGATGAGTAGTAGTAAAAACTAGCACAGCAATATTCTTTTTAGATCTCAACTATTTTTTCTAGATTTTAAACAAAAAAAAATACATTCCCGCTTCACTTTAGATCTACTTAAAATTAAGTAACATTTCTGTGAGAGAAAAAGAGATGGTATACAATTGTACTCAAAAATTGAGTAAAGTGAAGCGGGAGTGTAATAATTTTTATTTTTACATATGGGTATGGTGACATTTATGCAAAGTGACAGCTAGCCAGCAGAATATGCAACGTTTTTGATGTTTGTGATGTTTGAAATCAATGGTTGGTTCGTCAGTTTAGGTAGTCTGTTTTGTGTAGCGTGTTTTATGGTGAAATAGAATCATCATTTTATTTCATAATATTTTGAAATTGTTTTTTTGCACTTGTCAGAATTAAATACTAAATAGAATGCGGGTATAATATTATATTTTTCATCGAAAAATATCATAATTGACATACCCCAGCTCAAAAGCTCAAAAAGCAGAGGATAAATCTAAGGCTTTGTCCACTGTTTTTTCTGACTCTTGAGGCCAGGGGCAAAAAGCTTGTATAAATTATAAGGACAGGAGTTAAATCAAAAGTTCGCCAGTTTGAATGTAAAAGAAAATTTAAATGTTTGAGAGCGGAGATGTTAAGGAATGTACTTGAGGAAAACATAGGATGAGAAAAAATGTGTTGAATATAAATATAAATTTTGGGCTCATACTATTCATCTAACGATAGAACATTGGAACCAGGACATGCTTTATGTATTTTCACCAAACTTGTTAAAATCGGTAATGCCTGTGAGCGTCGTGGACATTTGCATAGTAGACACTAGCGAAACAGTCTTTAGACGTTAACGATTAACAACCCTGGTGGCTACTCATATTTTTAATTTGATACTGAAACCTTGTTTGTGTTTAACAGAGGGTTCCATTTATGTGTGATCATATGAATGTTATGTGACGTGTGAATTAATTTTGTGTACTATGTATTTATAAGAAACATCCAAACTTTCAGCGATTTTTCAACACAAACTGATAAAACTTGAAAATATATCGGTTGCTCTTATACTTAAACTTCACAACAATACTTTTTCGTTTTAAACTACTCACCGGAAGATGACGTCATGCTGTGGTGTGGGCTCATGAAGGAACTCAGTTTGGCCCCATGGTGGTACGGCGACATGAATAGGTCGCTTTGGTACTTGTAGGTCGGGTCCGTTTGTGGCTGCGTCGCCGCGGCTAGCCCCTGGAAGTCGAATTTGTATGCGTAACGCTTGCCGTGCACCTTAGTCATGATGTTCTTATCGTAGTAATATCTGTGAAGGAATAAAAAATAAATGACAAGGGGATATAAGAAAAGTGTCTCAATCAGGCACAATCGCACGTGGGTTGGTTGGTTGTTCGAATGGTGTGTGTCTACGAGTGTCCTGATTTTCCAACCGTGATAAGCTACACGACATCGAGCTAATTTTCTTCGTTTTGAATGGCGATTGTAACGAACCACAGGCACGCTCTTTTGCTACGGTACCATGAGGGTGGTTCTCAACACATTGACTTTTAGCAGGACACGGCCTAGGTGGTAGTGGTACCCTATTGTTGAATAAATTTGGTTGTTGTGGTTCTGTCAACCAATCGTCACAAGATCCACGTGCCTGATGGAAACGGAGGAAAGCCTGTTTGCCTGCCAGCCAGAAGGGAAAGGCTTCCAGAATAAATTCAACCAAAAGAACATGGCAGTGGATGTGGCGATGAAAAAGCCGACGGACCCACATTCAGTGGCCATGAAGCGAACAACTTTACCAATATTTTATTTTGTTGCCGTCGTCTGGTTCATTGTCACTGGTGACATTATGTGACATTTGACAGGCGTTACATTCACTCAACCTCAATGTGTATCTGATTGTGAGTTTGGATTTGGTAGTTGAAAATCGTTTAGTAGTTTAGCTCTTTGAGATAAAATACTATTTTCGGAGTTATGATACTTTGAGACCTTATAATGACAGTTGGTACATTTCATATAAAGTTGAGTACAAAACATTAAATCAGCTGGGTTAACTTTTAGAGGGCTACAATTATGGATGCATCAATTGTTTAATCATTTCTAAAACATATATTTCAGCTGAAATGTGCATTTCAAAACTTGGTTTCATATTATTTTTTCTAATACAAACTAACAAGTACATCACCTTTAAACCGAAATTTGACAAATGGATGTATGAGTGGGTAGCACTCAGTAACACACATAATGCGAGCGTTCATCCACTCGAAGAACATAAATATCACGAATCGTTGTCAATGCAAACCATGACGCCTCCGAATAAACGAAAACGAGGACGGGGGCAATTTTCGCGATTCTATCCTATACACATTTGCATCCATTTATGGATGGCTGCCAATGACACATCGTACCATGCTGCTTGTTGAACGGCTCAGTTTACTATAGGGCTGGCTGAATACCCATTGAAATGTATGCGAAAGTGGAGTGATAGCCCTCCTGTCGCTTGTTGGTTCGCATACTGGCAATTATCCTGTTCAGACTGTAGTTATCTTATGCGAGTAGCTAGAATTCATTTGAAAAGTTTGCGTCGATGTGACAAAATATTGGATGATTTTTGGTATTAAGCGTTGAAAAATGATTAAACATTGCCTTCGAACTCCGGTCACGAAAAACAGTATAGCTAATTCAAACTCTATCATCGGCAAAAAAGACAATAGATAAAACGATCAACTTGATTGCAAAGCAAATTTTCATGATTGAGATTTAACAGTTTTATGCAAAATGAATAATGCGATGAGATTATTGCTTTTGAAAGTTTGTGACAAATTTTAGCATTTCATATAACCAAGGGGTTTTGACAAAGTCACAAAGTTTGAAGACTCGTGTTAAACACAACGTTTGAGAAAGTGTCACAGGTCGCTGTCCACCTGATTCCTATCTAGTTCGCAGTTATGTCAGAGGATATTGAACAGCCCAGCTTGTCAACCTTTCCGTAGATTAAAAACACAACCCCTTCCATCTTTTTTCTATCTTTTTTTGTATGTCATTTAAATCTTATTGCATCCTCAATATGCTTATTGTCTGCTTGCTAATTAGTTGTTTAAATGCAATCCCACACATCTCAAGTGAGAGCTTTCGATGCCTGTGCCATTTATGCAATATTTATTTTTTTTTCTAAAAATTCCTAGACCAGAGCGGGAATCAAACCCAGCTACCTCTACCAAGGTGTTGCTTAGTAGCTGCGCCTTTGCCTACTACCCAGACAATATGTACAAGAGGTGTTTGGAGATGATCACTATGTGTTTCAGCAGGACGGAGCGCCATCGCATACTGCAAATCTTGTTCAGGGCTGGTGCCGAGAAATATGACCGACTTTTTGGACAAGAATGAAGTTCACCAGATCTGAATCCCTTGGATTATTTCGTATGGTCATACATGCTGGCGAAGGTAAATGACCACAGGGCGTCTAATATGAACCAATTCAAAACCGTAATCAAACGAATTTGGGACGAAATGCCGATGGAAGTCGCGCGTGCCGCCTGTGACGGTTTCGAAAAACGTCTGGAGCTGGTCAAGAAGGCAAAAGGCGGTTATTCCAAAACATATGCTGTTGTTGATGATTATTATATTGCAATATAATGGATAAAGTAATGAATAAAATCTGGATTATCGATTTGAAATAAATAGAGTTTTATTGTATGAGAATATATTGGACACGGTGGAAGCCATATTTTTGCATTCTATTCGATTTGTTTACTTACATATATGTTTGTATACACACTTAGAAAATTTTACAGTATTCGGTAATTTTTTACCGAACTTTCAACAGCTGAACGTTCGGTAATCCGATTTACCGGATTCCGGTGAAATTTTACAGTATTCCGGTAAAAAAATTACCGGAACTTGTCAAATTTTACCGAAATCCGTTAAATAGGATTACCGAACTGTTCAGCTGTTGAAAGTTCGGTAAAAAATTACCGAATACTGTAAAAATGTCTAAGTGTGTATCATAAAAACAACTTTCAATATATGTGCATTTCGGTTGCCTGGGTAGACTTAGGGTTATGCAATTCAAGAAACTGTGTGGGAAATTAACTGTATATGAAGTAAATAATGACAATGGTATTCCACCTGAGGAGACTAACTAGGGTGGTTGGTATTGTTGTCATACTATCTTGGATGATTGCACAACAATGTTGTGTATGGTTTCAGACTTGGTCCAGTTGAGCACAGATTTTTTTTTTGAAAGGTCTTCAATAAAAAGTGTTGTTTTTCATAGACAATTTCAAATTAGTGAACCTTTTTATACTTATATTTATATTAGTAGCCAGATCATTTAGCAGAAACACATTAAAACACCTGGTGGAGCTACATGAGCGTATCATTTGTTTTTAAAACAAACGGGCTAATTATTCACTTTGAATATTTGACATTTTAATATGACATATGAATGCTTTTTAGCTGATGTACCGTAGAATTGATTAGCTGATGTACCGTAGAATTGATACAGTTAAAATCACTTAACATTTTCGGACCGATAGGCCAAAATCTACCATTGGGCCAAAAATTTGCCATAAGGCCAATGTAGTACTCTACCCTTCATTAACGTTTTTAGCTCTGTTAACCAGAACGATTCGCTTATACATATATGATCATTCGTTAAGGAAAGCTTCCGGCAACATTCCATCTAAATTCCAACTCTAGATGTTTGTGAAGGTAGCCTACCCAAGTAACAATTCAAATGCAAATTGGTTTTAATCATGTTTTTTGGTAGTTTTATCAAAGCATTATGGGGATCATCTGGTTTTATCAGGGCATTTTCCAAGTTAAGGTGGTTTTAATTGATTTACAGTTATTAAGAGTGATTAAAGAACACTTGAAGAAACATCCATAAAACTACATCATTTATAAGTGTTATTCACCTTATAAGTAATTTTATAAGATACTTGATTCCCCTCTCAAGACACCGTTTCGCAACTTTCATAAAACCTGATAAAAGTTTTGAGAAAGTTTTATGACATTCTTCATTAAGATGAATGTATCTTGAAAATGCTGCCATAAAACGCTCTTAGAACCATTGGATTTCAAATAAGAGCACATACTCTTGAGAAAGAACATTATGTGGAAAATAAACAAACTGGACAATGGACGCCCATAGGTGAAAGAAATTATAAAATAGTGGATCGTTCAAGCGGAAATTCAATAAAAACCTATCCAATATGTTGAATACTCCTTCATCTCAGCCACCTACGATAATTTTGACCATCGCTAGATTCCATTGGATTTGCAGCCTCCTGAGACTAACTTATCAGAAGGGTCTATGCCTTATGCGTCCTATTTTTAGTGAAGAATCAAATAAAATAGTACAATGTGTCGCCAGTTGAAAACCTAGAATCATAACTCAGGATAATTGATTTTATGCCAGTTGTGCAAGTTGAACCTTCCGTACCAGGTAGTGTGTTGGAAATACAGCGCAGTGCTTTTGACGTAAGGTTAAACGTGCACTATTTTATTAAAATGTTATATTGATGTTAAATTCTCCCGAGTCGTGCATTTCAGTTACGAAAGACTTGTTTACCTTGAGCAATTCAAACAAGTTTTATTCAAGTGTAATTCATCGTTTTCAAGTATAGAACAAATAAAGAGGAACTTATCGCGCTCCTCAAAAAATCTTGTTAATCTTGTGCAAGAAATATAAGTTTTATTTGCGTTTTATGGTAGTTTAAGATAAAACCATTGAAAAAATGGCGAGCGTGGCTATTCTGGATTCCCTCGGAATGGTAGCCATTAACATAAGTATGCAACAAAACTCTCGTTTTTCCATTGCTACGAACAAACAATGCTGTTTAAAATACACTTTGAAACTTGAAATTGATTGTAGACACAACTTATTCAAGATCTAACAATTTATCAGCCTTGTCACCAAATTGTTTAAATTTCAACTATTGTTTTATTTTTTAACTAAGTCAATGTTCTAGCAATAATTGAATGGCGCATTAAAATTTTCGAATTTTTATGTTATAAAACACCAATAAACTGAACGTCGCATGAAAAATTCATCAATTGTAGGCAAAAAACAGATGCATTTATGGTAAATTTTACAATCAATTTACATACATATCCACTTTGGAAAAGAAATATAGTAGCTTCAACTCAACTATAAACAAACAAAAAAGTCCCCGTTCAGCAGAACGAATCGAAAAATTGAATCTTCGAAATATATTTGTGACGGAATGGAAATGTTCTTAAGGAGGAAAATCATAAAACTATCAAAACTTGTGGTAGTTTTATCATAGTTTTGAACATGTCTTGAATGCCATTACAAGTATGTACCGATGAAACTATCAAGTTTTAAGCGAACCTTTCGAAATAGTCTTGAAAACCTCCTGTAGTATGGGCCTTTTGGAACTTATGAGGGTTTTATGGCTGTTTTATCGATGTTATGTAGAATATCTAGTTTTATGCGGGGTTTTATCGAATGAGTCTTGAAAACTTCTTCAAGTGTACCTTAAAATTAAATTTGTTACTTGGGTAGGGTCTCGTCAGGACATGGCTGACTAGGTGTTGATCAAAGAAATCAATTGAAGAAAAGTGTGTTGCATTCAAGTCTACTTTTCTGGCGCTCTCTACCAAAGACAATGTATGGTCGACCAATTTATGATATGTTATGCTATGATATTTTTCCATGTGGCAGGTTCAATAAAACCTTGTGCCAGGAAACTCGAATCAGTTATAAATGCATGGAGTTCTAGGCAGGACAGGAGATTGCACCTTGGTCTTTTCCTACTTTGTAAATCAAAGCACCTTCTTAGGGAAACTTTCGATCATTCTTTCATACATTTCAAACTTATTATTCATCACAAGTTGCTTATGACCTGTAGTCAACTACGTATTCTAAATGCATTACCACAGTTATGTGGGCTTCGTGGTTAAGTGGTTAGCGGCGTCATTCCCCAAGTAACATTGCCAAAACCATCCAGTTTTATTAAGTTTTATTAAAGTTTTATGAACGCCACTGGAAATCAATTTGGTTTTATTATGGTACCAAGAGGTGCCAATAGGTTTATGCCAATAGGTTTTATATTTTAGTCAGGTTTATGAGAGCCGACAAAGAGTCTTTACAACGATTTGGAAACCTTGTCTTCTAAAGTTCCTTTTACTCCTTTAAAAAATTTTATTTTGACTTCACAAACTCGTAAAATGCTGTTTTAGGACTCATTCAAATTATCTTATTATGGTTAGTTGAAAAAGTATTTTGAAACCTCCAGTAAATGTATGTAATGGCAAAATGGCATTGAGGGAAGTCACCAAATGACCAAATAGTTTTATAGTAGCCATTGCGAAGATAAATTGGCTTTTTGGAAAAAAAAACTGTGCTCTCTTTTAATCGTCATATTGATGTTTAAGAAATCATTGAAATGTGAAAAAATAAATACACAAAATAATGAATGTAATGCAAATGAACTGTAGATCGGAGATCAATTTAGGTTTCCATTAATTTTCAAAAAATTCATGATTAATTTATCGAATATATTTGTAATAATTTTTTTTTGATGTTGTGAACTTGCATAATTTCCGAGGCACATTAATTTTCTGAATGTATAGTGCCAATATTCACCATAAAATTAAATGCACATTTGATTTGGAGCATGATACCAACAATCAATATGCAACTAGCGATTTGACATTGGTTCACTGTTGTAGAACCCCTTGGTCCGAATTACACCTTGAAGCCAGCACCTTGTTATACATATTTGCGCCTTTGTTTTGATTTGCTGTGTTATTTTGACAGAGTATTTGAGAGTGTGTTCGTGTGAGTTCATTATAAGGGGTGCATTATTGAGCTTGGGACCGAGCTTGGGACGATGTTCTAGTACTGACTGTGCCAAGAAAAAAATCGTTTTTGTATGGGACCTACTGGTCTTAGAGTTAGTCTATGATGATACGCTGCATAGAACTCAATTTGGTTTGGATATTTTGCTATCAAACAAAATTCCCCGCAACACTAGAACTCTTTTCTTAGATAATATTTACTGTTAAATGAATCAGAAGAGCAGAGAATCGAACAAAGCAGAAAAACAAAAACCAGCCACAATATCACCGCGCAGTTTGACAACTGTGACCATTTGGCCCTATGCTGGTTTTGATGACAGTCAATAGGTTTTCTGAAGGTTCTCAAGTGATCACAAAATCTTTTACTAGAACATTTTCAAAATCTTTTTGGTCTTATAAAGGTTTTATTAATTTGTTTTCACAACCGACAACCGAGTGGGCCACTTTGCATAAATTTTGGCTTTAAAAATGCTTAGAGGATGTGTTTGTACATAAAGCAGCTTTGAATGTAGTTTTATAAACAAAGCCGGGTGGAGTGCTATATGGCTGGAATAAAACTAGTGCTACTTGGGCCTTCAGCTGATTGCCATGAAGTTAGGGTTCGATTTACACTCCAGCCTGTGGAACTTTTTCAAAACCGAAAACTTCCATTCTGGTCGACTTGGTGATAGGTTTACTTGTCCGTTGTAATTCGCTCTATGTTCAATGTTCAGTCTGAACAACCTCGTGTTGAAAACGGTGTAATTGGCTTTAGAAATGTTCTTTAACGAAATCTTCCTAGAATGGGAATCGAATCCAGCCCCTCCTGAATGAAGTGGCTTTGTAGTTGTGCCATTACCGACTGAATAAAGGGAGGATCCTTAGGTGCCCATATGTAATGGTTTTATAACGTGTACAGAAAAAAAAATGGATTTTAACATACGCGTAAAACTTTCCCTTGTTTAATTGAAAACCAAAGTAAGCGTAAACAAAAAAATTGTTTGCAATCTTTAATACACAAGACCTGATTAAGGTGACATCTGGCTTAAATTGACATGAAATAGCATAGCATAAAGCAGGTCGCACAATAGCGTAGGCAAGCTCTGAATTGTTGTTAAGAAGGCGACGCTATTTTATCGGTTAAGGCCTGAACGCATTATGGACGGAAACGGAACGGCAACGGAAAGCGGCTGTCAAATCAAATTTCGGCTTCTTGCAAATCAATGATTTAGCACACAGTGATGACGGCGCGGGAAAAGCGGTTTTGTACTAATAGTACTAAACCGCGTTTGGGTTTATCAAAAACAGCGGTAGCGGAAACCATTTGAAGTTGCGAAAATGGAGCCAACTGACGTTGAGCAGATTTTAAGCTCGCCGAATTTCAATGAAAAATTGATATATAGCATTAAACCACCCTCTTATTTTTGCGAAATCGGAAAAACAGTTCCGACACAATATTGAAAAGGATGCAGCGTGACGACAAGTGCCTGTGAAAATGCATTATATTTATTTCTATTTTTATATTCTCTGAATAATAAAATGGAATCATTATGCATTTTTAGAGAAAATTGTGAAAAAAAAGATGAAGAATCTACAAGACAGATTAAATAAAAACTCCATCCTGAAATTGGTCGGCACGTTATGGTCACTTGTATTTATTCAACGGCTGCACAACAATATGGTAAATTCCAGCGGGTCGCAAATTTTGTGCTATTTTTGCACCATTTCTGCTGGCTCACTTCAGGCAGATATTCCACTTCTTTCAGTTCATCCCACAATACTTTAATAACTTCTTGCGTTATTGCCCTGACTGTTGTCACCCAGTCGAAAGAGACGAGAACAGGAAAAGATGCTGAATCCATCAGATAAATACCTGTTCATCAATTACATTTACAAAGTTCATAGATTTACATCAAAGTTGAAAACAGTCGACACACCGGCGAAATGTGTGTACGGATTGATTTTTTCAAGCTGGTGTCCGATTTTTCCAAAGAGTTTAACAAAGATGTTTGACGACAACCTGGTGCAACGAAAAAAAGTATTCCGGGTCTTTTTCCCTCATCAACCGGTAGGCAGGCTCGTAAAATCCTTCTGTTGTTCTATGCTGATTCGCCGGTCTGATCAATATCAACTGATCATATTGAAATCAAAATTTGTAAATAGTGTACATAATAACCCTAATATCAATTCTAGAACTTAAGCTTAATCATAAAATAATTGAACTTAAACTAAACTAAAACTATGAACCAGCCTAATGCTAAATACAATCTCTCACGAGAGGAGAGATTTATCTCATTCCAATGGTCAATTGTACTTGACCAAATGATGCCAATGTATAAGACAGAAGGACAGTAGCAAATAAACACCGATACTATACGCAACTAAATCTATCGTCGGTCGTCTCATTGTTTCGTGCAAAGAAGTGATACATATAGGTAGTTCGAATTTCCGTTGATCGATCCGAAAGTGCTTCTACCGTGAAACAACGTGATCACTCGTAAATGTGTGCGTACGTGAACTAGATCTCCACAACCGTGCGTGAAAAGTGAATTCACACTGAACCTCGCGGTTGAGAAACGATTTCGTACCCGTGATTACGTAGCAGCACCCCGGTGCAACAGCAACAGTGATAGTTTGGTGCATTACTTCTCGTCTGGTTTCTGTGCGCCGTTCAAACCACGAACGGGAAGAAATCTCTCTGCATCCCGGCAACTACAGAGCCCACGGCTCGAACATTGGTCCTTCGAACCGGATCAGAGGACATACCCAAGCCAGGAATCAGCGTCAGAGTCAGGTTTGCGCCAACGCGGTAAGTGGTCAAGGGCAGTGACCACACAAAAGGTAGGCCATATGCATTGTCTATTCTCTGTGGAGAAAATTTAGGCCTTTTCTCACACGGCCAATGCCAATATTTCACGCCGATATAAGGAGGCAAGGACTGGCGGCATAATTCAATATCGCATGACAATATTGCATGACCGATAATCGATACATGACCGAAATCGATAGGTTGGCCCCGATAGTGCAACTAGTGAGGATAAGGAAGGAATGTTAGTCCGACGCTTACTTAAGAGAGATGCAGAGTACTTTCAAATTGATTTTCAAATTGAAATATTAAGGAAATCAAGTGGGTGATTAGTTTGTCCGTTGTCGGTCCACTACCTATACATATTGTATGAAAGTTTCTCCTGTTGCACTCTGTTATTTCTGAAAGTTAATTTAACGCCTTCATTGACATGCAATAACCGATGAATTTAAATTTAGTATTCCACATATATCTGCATTAGACAACGGAGAAAATAACATGTTTTTTGACAAACTGTTGGGATGTGATATCAATTTGTATTTTCAAATTTTAATAGTAGTATCTTAGTAGTACTTTATTATTTTTAGTCGTAATTCTCAGAATAAAAAACCAAAATTTCAACTTTAGTTCACTTAAGGGGACCCTCCCCTGGATTTGGGCAAAAATAAGGCGAAGTTTGTATTGTTTTTGTGGGAGAACAAAAAGGCGTACGAACATCCGGTTTCTACGATTAAATTCGATTATTATTCAAAATTTTAAAGAGACCAAAAAAAATGTGCAAATTCAAAATGGCGGCTACAAAATTGCGATTTTTCGAAACCATGTTTTTCAATCTTACTTCAAGCCTCGGGCTTGAACTATTAAATGGATTCCCTCCATCAAATAACTGTTTGAAAGGTTATAATTTTTGAACGGCTTGAACTCAAAATTGGCATTAATAATAATTTATTTAAAAATTTTAAACACGGTTGAAATGAAAAAAAGTAGCGAAAAATCAAACTTTTCAGTTCAAGTGATCACTTTGCAATGAGTTTAAGTTTAAATCTTAAATCTTATCTGAAATTTAGTTCAAACCGTAGATAATTTAGGTATCTTTCAGAAATGATAACTAGATTTGATTTTTGTCCACTACAAGAGGCTGCAGGCTAGAAGTTGTTACCCCATGTTTTGCGCGCTGAGGCTTACCGAAATCTCCATTTTGTAGCCGCCTTTTATCTCCTTGAAATTTTGAGTAATAATCAAATTGATTCGTCAAAACCGAAAGTTCGTACGCCTTTTCTCCCACAAAAAAAATACAAACTTTGCCTTATTTTTGCCCAAATCCAGGGGAGGGTCCCTGGAGTCGATAAAAGATTTAAACTTCATGTCATATAATTCAATAAATGACTAAATTTTGCGTGTATTTATGCAATACGATGTAAACAAACATCTTCTGATGTATAGCAGATACTAAACGAGAAAATACCTTGTAATGTAAATTTCCATGCCTTAAAACTTAAAATTACACGACTGAAAATTGGAAAGCAAATTCTCGATGGATTTTTAATCGTCATTAGTTATTCTCTAAATGGTGTTGACAAATCGTAATGTATCACAATCGTTTTTGATAGGTATCTTATTTGGATATATAGTTCATTAATTCATTTTGTGCCTTTTCATTCCTTTCCTTTTTGCATTAAATACACAATTTGTTATTATTTTTTAGATAGAAATAGGAGGAGACTAATGTGGATATATTTCTCAAAACAGAATATCCAAGAAAATTTATGAATGTTCCATTCCTTCGAACTATTATGGTTTGTGATTCAATTTGAAAACAAATGCTTAACTATGCTGTGCAATAGCACTTGCTATTGGTCTAAATTCTCATACAGTTTTTTATTTTTTATTTGATCTGAATCCGTGAAAATTATTTGGGTGACGAATATCTGCGTCACATCATGTGAATGTACGTGTTCAGTTTTTGGTTTCTGTAATTTTGCGTAAAGAAGTAAATTAATGTGCATCTAAAAAGATCAATACTTCAAAAGCATTAATCAAGGCTTAAAGATGCAAAACAAAAATGATTTTTCTCATTTTTCTGATACTTTATTCAAAGTCTGTTTTTGGAAACAATCGTAAACTTCTTGAAACTCTTAGCAACGTTAACAATCGCGTTTTTTTGAACATTTTTAAAGATCAATTTAATCAACTCAGAAGTAAGAGACATTTTTCTTTCGAATACAGATAACAGAAAAGAGATATGTCGCTTTTAAAAACTATCCAAAACAGATATGTGTAAACACCGCTGGAAAGAATGCTTTATGCCTAGACAACAAACTGTCATTTTTCAAACATCCACTGATAGAAATTTCAGCACATTCACACGGCCTTCATCGATAGAGGGACTATTTTTGGTAGTTCTCTTCATGGCTGTCGTGTATCAAGGTGAGTAACCGCCAATCGACGGCCATCGGAATGAAATTGCTGTACCGACTGTTATCGGGCGATGAAGAGAGCGATATTTTTACCTCTTATCGAATGTTTTGCATGCACGTCACGTGTGCTGTCATGTTTTTCGATCCGATCGGTTGGAATTGGTCAGAGTGTAAATTCATGTTTTAGAGCGTGGGTTGTCCAAATGGCACCGCCGCCACCATCATCATCATCGTCAGGTGTTAGACAAAAGCGGAGCTTTTTGCTGCGGGAAATTACCTCTCAATATAAGGACGCCAGTTTCCAATGTGCTCACACGTATCAGCATTTTGGTTTTGCTTTTCTGACAGGGAAGAAAAACGTTTCAAAAATTCGTAGAACTCGAGCGTTGCAAATACCGATAGGTAATTGGGCTCTTAAATGGGGTGTGGATTTTTGTGCGTGATTGGTTTTATTTTTTTTGCTTATGGATAAACGTACGTAACGAACAGGTGCTCTCAATATGTCTTCTAGATAGAGACTACAATGCATGGAACAGAATCACGGAAGCAGATAAGAAACATTTTCAACAATAATATGAAATGTTAATGGGTAACTCGTATTTACCCAGCCTACTCTAAATAGGCTAGCATGGTATTGCCATCCATAATAATAAAAATAAATATTTATAACCAAAATTTTATAAGAAACAAAAACATAGGGGAAAAGGCTCTAAATTGGGTCTATGGATCTAGAATTGGACCTACCGATAAAAATTACAACTTCAACTTTGCCCATATTAATTTGTCATCGAGATAATGCTGATATATTTTTTTAAGGATTGAAATGGTGAATACAGACAATTTATATATTTATAGACAAATTAGAGTTATTTCCACTATGTTCACACTTTTATTGCTAGATACACGACTAACAAACCTTTCAAATGAAAGTATCATTTGAAGCTGCACCATAATATAATCTTATTCAGTAGTTAATTAAAATAGTTGACAAAACTTTTGCTTCATATTTTGCTTCATATTTTGCTTCCGTCTAATTCCACTATGTTTGTACCACTTCCACTTCTATAGATACGTATTTCGCCAACTTTTTATAGACTTCTGCAGTGTTTTTGTTTTGTTTTGTAAAATTCTGCAAGTAGCAGATTCAATACGTATTTGTCTGTAGAAATAAAATTGATACAAATATAGTGGAATTGAAAAGAAGAAAAAATGAAGTGAAAAGTGATTGAAATATTTCGTTTAAGCGCTCAATTTTGTTTTGCTTTCAATACAGTTTAAAGTATGGTTATCATGTTTTTATCACGAATAGATTCTATTGATACTTTAATAAAGTTTGCATTAAAAAAATTGACTTTTTTCGGATGGTGATAAAAAAAAAGCTAAGAAAGATAATTACTTTTGATAAATTTCCCATGGGAGGTAATTATTTGAGCTTACTTGCAAACAAATTCTACGCCCTTGCGAGCGGCCTTCCGGCAGTTAACCGGATCATTCGGCATGGCGGACGAAAACATGCGTGTAGACATGTTTTTGAGTTTTTTCTTCGTTTTATCTATCAATCCCTCCTCAGTTCTGGTGATAAAATTGTTGAAGTAGATCTTACACTTCAGGTTGGCCCCGAAATTCTCGATGGGACGCAGCTGGAGGACGTTGTGCGGGTTCGCCGACTTGGATATCACATCGATATTCAGCCGCTCCATCTCTTCCAACTATCGCATAGAGTAGTAGGCAGACGCCAGATCTGGCCAGAAAACCGCGTCGTCGCCCTTATGGTATTTCTTGATGAACGACGCAGCTTCAGGCAGGTATTTCGTACTATGAATTGCCTCGTTTACGGCCAGTCCGGAGCGAAAGAAGAGTGGCTTTGACATCCCCTTCTCGCTGATTGTCAGCCACAGCAGCACCTTCTTAGGGAACTTGGTGTGTGAAATGAACCTCACCTCGGAGCTCACTTCCGTCGTGGGGGAAGTAAAATACGAAGTGTCCTGCTAGTCGTTGTCATCCAGGGTGAGATAGGTCTCGTCGGCGATCACCACTGCCACGTCGCGATTCGCCGGGAAAATCAAGTTGACCATCTTATTCAGCCGCTGCCGCTGTGTCATTGTCTGTAGTCCCGCAACCAGTGGACGCAACTTCCGCTTCCTAACATGTATGTTTATGTTCGCCAGGTACTTTGGCCGGTTGAACCGACCTCCCAGCCAAGTGCACGCAGCGATGTAGCCACTTTTCCCTCGGTCTTCCTCTTCAGCATCCTTCGGAGCTTCTTGTCGCTCAAGGTCGTTGGCCGTCCGGAACCGGGCTTTCTTTCGATGCTTTGATTGTTGTCTAATAGTGTCAATACGATGTCCGTTTTCGATGCAACGGGGTGCCGTTCTTTGAACACGCACACTTCTGAACGGAGTTGCGTCACTGTTTTTCTCATCACGGTTAGAGCTCGACTGATGGAGCTGTCAAATTCTGTCTGTCATGAGTCATGGGTTACTATGATTGATTGGGTTGTTTTGTCAGTGCTGGTGAAAGTAAACCCATGAAGAATCCGAAATTTTTGTCCTTTTTTTATTGTGCTCGTGCTCGTTTTTTTCTTATTTTTAATACCTTGAAAAAATCTACATAAAGACAAGCCTAATCTAGGCAGCATATTAAATACAATTTCTCTATTATTTCCATCCCTATTAATTGAGTGACAACATTAGGTTTTTGTTATTGATTTTTTTTATATTTAAATGACATAAAGATGCAAGGAATCAAATTGCATCATTTTAAAATGACTGTAACATTTTACCCATGGAGTTTTACCCATACATTAGTAGCTGCGCAATCATTGCGAATAGAAGTTTGTTCTACTCCTCTTCGTTGCGGATGGCCAACTGCAGGTGACGTGGGATAATTCTGGTCTTGTTGTTGTCACGGGCGGCGTTTCCGGCCAATTCGAGGACTTCAGCGGACAGGTATTCCATCACCGCAAGGGAGTGGACGAAGGCACCGGCCCCTACGCGCTTGGCGTAGTTGCCTTTCCAGAGCAGACGGTGAATGCGACTGACTGGGAACTCCAATCCGGTGCGGTTCGAGCAGGGCTTTGCCTTTCCTTTAACCTTACTTCCTTTGTTATTTGACGGTGCGCAGTCGAGAACTTATATGTATCCCTGAGCATGCAGTTTTACAGAAAACGCATTGGACTTTGTTTACAGACCATAAGATAATGATAATCGGAATTACGGTAACGATAGGTGGTGGTGGCCTGGATTAGTTTCTCTGTACTTGCTCCACACAATATAAACTCATGCATTGATGATGGTTGGGGCATTGGAAGAGCTCTCAATGAATTACTACGGAAGTGTCATAATAGAATACTTATTTTGATTGTTTGATTATGTTGATAGAAATAAGTATTGGCAGTCGAAAAAATTACTGTTTTGGGTTTGTGGTCATGTGTGTTTTTGTAGAAGCAGATAATTTTACACAAGCACCTAATTTCGTTCATCATGATCTCACCACTCGCCGCCTGGCTTTAATTTCTTCAAATGGCTTGTTATCCAATTGCTTGCTAGTAACAGCCAAAAATCACCTATCAGGCCAACAGCTGCTCGCCAATCCACCCTCCAGAGTGCTTGCCACTGCCAGCTGTCACTCCAATCCTCGTCGATCTGAACATCTTCGAGATCGCCGAATGACTCAAGCGAAACGCCTAGTTGTACCCTTATATATCTTTTACTGATGCTAAGAGACGATCCTTACTTAAATTTGTAAGCTGTGATCGAAGAATACCGTGAAGATAAGTGCGTTGTCTTTAATGTTGAAAAACAAAAATTTTGGAATATTGGAGTCACCGCGTAGAAATATTTCCGTTCGATTGGGGCAAACATTTGGAAAATGTTTGGAGGAAAGACTGAGATATTAACGCTCAAAACCTGAACGCATTTCGTGACGGTTGCAATAGAATTTTTTTTTAATTTTTCCCCTGTATAAAGGACGTAAGGACAGTTCTTTTGTTACCGTTTGGTTACAATATTCAAAGATTTTATATTGTGCATGATGTAACCTGTAGTGTTTTAAGTGTTCGTATTTGGATTAGGATTAGGATCATAACGCGATTGAAAAAAAAGAACCCAAAAGTGTTTGGACCCAAAAGTGCAGTGAACGGCCCACTGATTATTCAGGACCTTTTTTTTGTTGTGTTCCACAGAGCCTCACGATCGTCACGAGTCGACCAAAATAGTTCGGGTTGTCTTGGTCTAATTGTCAAAGACGAGAAATATCCTCGGACTACGCGTCCTAGTCGTAAAGGAGGACTTGCCCTTCTCGATGTGGTCAATACGGTCTCGCCCGTGGTCCATCGATCTAGTTAACGAAGGAGGACGTGGTTGACCCAGAACAGCTACTACCGGTAGTTTCGCCGGCTGCAAACCGCCATCGCAACCGACGAACCTGTCGCCAATCCGACGCCCAAGCCATCGATCCGCCATCGCCGTCAAATAATACCAACGCCAGCAACGTAAATCATCACCATCAGCGCGCGCTCGCCATCGTCCTGCAACGGAACCAACCGGTACGTTCCAAAGCAACAGAAACCACACCACACACCCCACAGTAGCTGAATAAAACTTGTAGTTTCGTAAAAAAAAATCTATAAATTCCTAGACTTTTCAACCCGAAAACTTTATCTTCCATTCTTTCAATTGTCCTGATCGCAATAAGAACTCCTCAGTTTCTGCACTCTTTGTACCGCGTGTCCCTCCGAATTGCCCTGTAGCACGCCGGTCCTGTGACTCGGTTCAAGGGTAAGACTTTTCTAGTCTCACATTAAAAAATATGGGCACCAGTTTACAAGAACTTTTCATGTTACAAAGAGAACACACTGTTCTGAGGATATTTTATTTATTTGAAATCAAAATCCAAAACTGTTTTAAGTGTAGTAATCACTGTTTTCCCTGTACTACGCAAGAAATGTAATTTTCGTCAAAATGCTCCTAGATATGAAACTGATGCACTTTTTAACGAATACCCTTCATTACCCTTTCCACAGTTCTCTGCGATCCCTTTCGGCTAGCAGATGACCACATTTTTTGAGCTCATTGACAGATTGTACATCTCTGCCATCCTCTGCCGCTTGATTATTGCCCTCAATTCAGGACAATTTGGTGGATAATCCTCCTAAAATTTATACCATGCTCCTTCATCAGATCCAGCGTAGTGTGTAGTGAACCCTAGTGAGCGAATACAAGATTTCGTGTTAACGATACAGTGGAACAATACCCTTTTTTATGCATTCGTTGCGATAAACTTCACCGTTGGCAAACTTTTTTTTTGGCAAATGAGCAAATAGCCTACCAAGAACTTTTTTGCCTGTTATAAGGTATGTCTTCCCCAACAACCACATTATTAAACTGCGGCCTCGGTAGCGTGGTTGTGTCCAGTTTGCAATATATTTCGTCATTCATTAAAATGCAACAATTGGGATGCTTTCGTAACATTTTGTTAAGCTTACGGTATCGCTCTTGTTCGTATCGTTCTAGCGTTTACGCGCTCCGTTTTGGAGTTTTAGTTTGCTGCTTGTATGTGTTGATGTTATTTTTCTTTTGACGCTTTGGACAAATCCAACGGTAACTCCCAGTTTCTTGGTAACTTGTCGGACTGAGTTCGACTTTTCGGATAACAGAAGCTCAATACGTTTCTTCTCCTTTGGCGGGTTGACAGGGTCTGGTTCCGGATCTTGGCAGATAGTCCACATTATGCTCCTTTCCAAATTTTGTTGATGATATTGTACACACCAGTCTCCGGTTTTTTTTTAATTTGAGCAATATGTTTACAAGGCAGTCCCTCGTAGTACTCTTGAATAATCAAAACTCTAGCATTCTTGCTTAACGCAAATTCTTTTGACTCAGATTAAAAATGACAGTCGTCTGCCAGTGTATTGAAACACACAATGAGGCAAATTCAATCGAAATTAAGTAAAGTTTCTGCATTTTATCGAGTTACAAAAGTGTCGTCTTTATAAAATGAGCAGTCCTTAAATGGTTTAGGGTTTAAACTTTACGAAGAATAGTGAATTTTCGATCAGTGTGCATAAACATTGTTTACTTTGGCAACATACCTGAAAAATCGGATAAATGCGAGAAATTTCGAGCGATCAGCTTATCAAATCGAAGATTAATGGCAAAAATGGTTTTCCGAGAAGCCGGACGTGCACTAAATCGGCAGTGTTCAAGATTGTTAAGAAGTTTGGAGAAACGTGTTCTCTTGAAGATTTACCGAAATCTGGACGCAAAAAGGGGGCATCGAACTCGAAACAGAAGCTGACCGCGGTACGCCTTTTGAAATCGCATAAATCAAAAAGCGTAAATAAATCAAAACCTACAAGATGCAGAAAGCAACCCAAAAGGACGGATTCACAGAAAGTTTCTTCGAAAGTACGGTCACGGAACTTGTATGACGATTTCTTCCCAAAAGCCGATCCGGTGCATTTGGTGCAATGGATACCAGTACATTTCAGGGGCCTCAGTTTTTCAACACTGAGAGCAGAAGACAAATGTACCTGATAATATGCGATACATCTGACCGAAAAATTTGGAAAAAAGATTTTGGTGTGGCAAGCCTCTGGCTCCTGTGGTTAGAAGAGTATTTCATACTTAACAACAGGTACAATCAACGGTGAAAATTACAGAAAAATTCACGGCTTCTTCCCATCTACCGAAAGCATACGGATCCTCCATTGTTTTGCCAGGTTTCTGCTCACTACGCGTCTGATGCTCAAGAAGGAGTTGTAGATGCTCAAGAAGGAAAAAGCCGATTTTGTCGAAAAATGCCGAATCCCCCAAACTTCCTCGAACTGCGTCCTATCGAAAGCGACATATTAAGAAAGATAGTAGAGAAGCAAGCTCCGTTGACTGCTTTAAGGAAATTTGGTCTGCAGCACAACGAATAGTTACGGAAAAAGTTGTGCAGAGTCTAATGGGAGGTATCAAGAGGAAAGTCCAAGCGTTCTTCAGAAAAGTAAATATTCTAACTCACGTGAATTCGGTCTTGTGTATGTTGATTTTTTCTAAAATTAAATATTTTCCTTTAAGGAACGGGTGTGCACTTTCTTTAGTGAACAGTCCTTAGTCCTACGTCAAAACGTACAAAGTACATGTGTTCGAAAGCCGATGAATGGCAGAATACGGTGGAAATATCCCGTCCACGGAAACTCTACACCAAGCTGTTGACCAAACCAAATTGTCTCGTTATGGCTGACATGATTTATGTTAAAGCAGACTTTCGGAAACTTCCTTTAATGCTCATCATACGTTCGATGTTTCTGAGAACGTTAGGAAGCAGAAGATAACAAAGTTTTTTTTAAATACTAGCTGAACCCGGTGCGAGCCTCCCTTGCGCTGAACTGGCCGGCTTGACGTGCCGCAAGGGCTCAGTAGGGATTCTCAAAACCCGAAGCTAAGAGTCAGTTCCATTGTGGTTATATCACATTAATTATTTTTTCTACTGTGGTTATCTACACATTTTTTTTCAGCATTTCAGTATGGAGAAGCTGGTTGGCGTAGCCTGGTTAATGTTGTCAGCTTACCAACAGGGAAGTGAGTTGCTACGACTGATGATTGTGTTCAAGCAGGGCATATTTTACATTCTCATTTAATTAATAATTTCAGCACGCCTTGTGACATCTTTGTATTTCAAATTGATTTTTCTTTTCAGAGCACAAAGCAGCTTGAAAATTTAATGCTTTTAATGCTCAATTTGTTTTCCAGCATTTTAGCATAACATTTCCATTTCTGAACTACAACTACTATTCCATAAAACACCGGCATGTGATTATAAACAGTATACGTTTGTATTTTTATACATACGTGTAGTGGTATAACGATAAGATAATTTATTTCAGAAACCATCGAGCCAAGCTCTTAGATCATTTAAACTGCCTTCTTTAACCCATAGAATAGTTTTTTGATTCTCAAAACAAATCAAATAACTTTTCATTTAAATTGTATCTCCGGTGAAAGGACTTATGTGCTCTAATTTTTAGGTTTTCCAGGTCTAGATAGGCTTTGTGCACAAATTACGTAACGCGTGAAGGGGGGAGAGGGGGGTTGAGCAACCGTTACTTATTGTGACATATGGGGGAGGGGGGTTTGTTAAATCGTTACGTAACAAAATAACCAATTTGAAAAATAAATCAAAAGTGAATAATCTATTGAAAATAGATAAAACTTCCTGTGTACCAAGCAAAGTAGCAAGTAGCAAAGGGTTACTAGTTAAGAACTATGCTTAAATTTTTTGCAAAACCCCATTTTCAATGAGTAAAATGAAAGCGTTAAATCCATATTTTGAAGGAAAAATATCAAAACTGAACCAAAGTTTTGTTTTTGTATTATTAATCACGTTTGCCATGGCTGGAACACTGCACCAAATATCGCCATAGTTTCTAATTTTGGTTCCTTTCATGGCCAATCGTATGTATTCCTTATGGAAGTGGCCATAATAGAAACACATTTATGGCCGGGGGCGATCCCCGTCGTATTGGTTAACATCCATACCTCTCAAGCCTAAGTCACGAGTTTGAATCTCATCCCCGTAGAAATTACGAAAATGCCCAAAAGTGGAGTTTGACTGACTACGACGGGAGATGAACCAGCCCGAGGCTGAAAATCTCGATAATCAAGACAAAAAAAAACATTTTGGCCAAATGGTGCAAGAAAGCTGAAATTTTAAGGAAAATTGAATTCTTTCTTTTGATTTCAGACCAAATTCTAAAGCTTCGATAAATGGAGACGTACTATTTAAATGTGTTCTTCTAAACGAAGGATATCTTATGACGATTTTCATTTATTTCATTTCATTTATTCAAACAATACCGATTTTTTGTTTGAACCAACAATAAATTTTATTGTTTCTTAAAGCGCTGTAAAGGAGGCTTCTATTGAAAACAAAAAGCACTTATGGTTGAATCAAAAAATTAGATTTTTGGAAACGATGTACCTTTGCATTGATTCGACCAAAGCGGTTGAATTGAAAAAATAAATTGTTATTTATATTAGAACCATTGAAATAATTAAAAATTATGTTAAATTTGTTGTTGATTGTTGAATCTACAAAAATATTTTGATGAATCAATAATTATTTCTGTTGGAAATCATAATTGATTAACAATATTGGATTCGATAAGAAATTTCGTTTGTGATGATATATCATTGCATTATACTAAAAAAATGGTTTGATTTTATACTCAAAAAATGTTGATTCTAATCATTGCGTTCAATCAGCCAATATTCCTCTGCGTATAGCTTACATCAAATGCACTTGTTACTGCTCCTTTTGTTCTCTGTTTTTGCCGTCATGAATAAGTCGTACACAGCCCTTATTCATGAATTGCACGGATCAAAAGGATAACTGTGATTAATGTATTAAAAAAATAAATAAGAATAATTAGATTATAAAAATTTCAATTCAAAAAGGTTAATATTATGCATTGCATAAGATACTGTTGCAATCTTTTAACTAAATATAAGTGATATGAATAAAACTATGGTGATACATTAAATAATTGAAAGACATTTGAGTAAACTTGTTGAACTAATATTTGTAACAGTTTTAAAAACGTCCAGTACCCTGAATAAATACAGTACAATGAGGGCAATGTTTTTCGTGAACTTTAAAATAGCTTTAAGTAACTTAAATGAAATTAATTGACTGATGTTTGCAATCTTTACTAATTTCAAGTTACCCAAATGATAATTAAACATAAAACAACAATAACAGATTTTGTGAAAATTTTATCATAATTGAGAAATAGGAGGGAAGGGGATCCGTGGGCGTTACATAATTATAGGGGGGGAGTCTGGTCACGTGTTACTTATTGTTACATAGGGGGGAGAGGGGGTCCAAAATCCCGTTTTTTTGCGTTACGTTATTTGTGCACAAAGCCATATGTATTAAATCCAATTTTTATTTTGCAGTAACAATTCAGTAGCTGTCAGTTATATTTTGTAAATACATATATTATATTTTATTACTTACGTTACATACATACATTCAATAACAAAGGGTAAGGGGGGAATACAGGGTGTCAGACGAAGTCTAGACTGGATGAGGGATTCGTGGTTATCTGGCCCAAGTCATGGATGGAGGAGGAGGGAGGGGCCTCAAACCATTATAAGAACCTTTCCCGGCCCCAAAAATCCTTGCATAGAAATATTCATACCAGCAGGAATAATTCTCATGTTTGGTTGAAATTTGTGTTTCATTTGTATGGGAGCCTGCCCCTTCCAAAGAGGAGAGGGGTCTCAAACCATCATGAAAACATTTATCGCCCACAAAAGCCTCTACATGCTAAATTTGGTTCCATTTGTTTGATTAGTTCTTGAGTTATGCAGAAATTTATGTTTTATTTGCATAGGAGCTCCCCTTTCTACATAGGCGGGAGGGGTCTCAAACTATCATAGGATCCTATTCCTGACCTTAAAACCCCTACATACAGATTAGCATAGCGGTAGGAATAGTTCTCATGTTTGGTTAAAATTTGTGTTTTACTTGTATGGGAGCCCCTCTTTTTAAAGAGAGGAGGGGTCTCCAACCACCATAAAAACATTTCTTGCATTAAAGAACCCTCCCATGCCAATGCCCATGGTTCGATTAGCTTGATTAGTTCTCGAGTTATGCAAACATTTGTTTTTCATTTGCATGGGAGCCCCCCTTTCTAGAAGCGGGAGGGGTCTTGAACTATCATAAGATCCTTTCTCGGACTTAAAAACCCCTGCATACAAATTTGCATTGCAGTAGGAATAGTTCTCATGTTTGGTTGAAGTTTGTATTTCATTTGTATGACAGCCTCCCTGTTCAGAAAGAGGAGGGGTCTCGGATAGCCATTGAAACCTTTCCCGCCTTCAAAAATTCGCTCACACCATATTTGGTTCCATTTGTTTGATTTGTTATCGAGTTATGCAGAAAATTGTGTTTCATTTATATGGGAGCCCCCCTTCACAGAGATAGGAGCGGTCTCTTACTATCATAAGAACCTTTTTCGGCCCCAAAAACTCCTGCATACAAATTTTCACGCTGATCGGTTCAGTAGTCTCCCAGGTTCAGACAGACAGAAATTCATTTTTGTATACATACACCGTGTCCAATATATTCTCATACAAAATAAAACTCTATTTATTTCAAATCGATAATCCAGATTTTATTGATAACTATACCCATTACATTGCAATATAATACTGATCAACTACATCAACTACATGTTTTGGAATAACACCGCCTTTAACCTTCTTGACCAGCTCCAGACGTTTTTCGAAACCGTCACAGGCGGCACGCACGACTTCCATCGGCATTTCGTCCCAAATTGGTTTGATTACGGTTTTGAATTTGTTCATATTAGACGCCCTGTGGTCATTTGCCTTCGTAAGCATGTATGACCATACGAAATAATCTAAGGGGTTCAGATCTGGTGAACTGGGAGGCCATTCATTCTTGTCCAAAAAGTCGGTCAAATTTTCTCGGCTCCAGCCCTGAAAGAGATTTGCTGTATGCGATGGCGCAGTGTTCTACTGAAACACATAGTGATCATCTCCAAACACCTCTTGTACATATGGCTGAAAAGCTTTCTCCAAAACTTCCGTTTTATAATATACGGCATCCACGTTAACGCCTTTTTCGGTGAAAACCAGTGGTAATTTGCCTCACTTGCAAATTCCTCCCCAAACCATCACTGACGCAGCACTTTGAAACCGTGGAATATTCCTATCACTCTCTGGAACAGTTCTCGAAGAGAGAGCCCACAATCTGTCGTTCCGGACATTGTGGGATTGTTGCAAGACGAACAACTTTTCGTCGGAAAAGATAAATTCTTCCCCATCGTTCCGCGATAAAAGCGGACTTGCTCTTTCGAGTCGTTTCTGCTTGGAAGGTTCCGAAACTCCATGAGCCTTACGTTTCTTGAAAGCCTGGAATCCGAAGTTATTTTGCAGTATATTGTGCATTGACGCTCTCGAAACATTCAGATCTGCGGCCATTTTACGTACAGAGTTCTGTGATTTTCGTCTTATTCGTTCCCTGACCACTTTATCAACTCGTGCAGTCCGCACCGTACGAGTACGACCGGATCTCTTCCGGTCATCCAACGAGCAGGTGTCACGGTACCTTTGGATGGTTCGATGCACAAAATCCCGCTGTACTATTCCGCTTTACTACTTTACTACTACGACCTAGGTCTATCCCTAGGTTTTTAAAATTTCTGAAAATAGCGCCCTGGCGCTCACCTTTCAAAAACATTTTTTATCACCACAGCACGAAACTCCTTCATCGCTGGTTAAAGATAAACACCGAATAAAAACAATCCGACATAACCTAAAAGCGTTTGTATAAACATAGTGCAAAACTACACCAACACATACGTGAAGCATGTTGAGTAGTTGCACGACTTCAATGCGTTTCAAAGTGTATGAGAATATATTGGACACGGTGTAGATATGATTTGGGCGCCTACTTCGCCATCTGAGGTCAAACGCTTCTCATCTCGAAATATGTTCTGGAGTGGTACAAGGCTAATGAGGTCAAGTTCGTGCCGAAGCATCTGAATCCACCGAACGCACAAATTGAAAAGTTCTGAGCCATTATTAAGCAGGAACTTCGGAAGTGAAATTGCAGGAAGAAAAAATTGCTTTCGATAGAAAAAAAAAACAATTAATCCAATCGTTGTACAAGATATTATGAGAAGTCTTAAAAGGAAGTATGGGTATGGTAATGAAGTTCAATGAAGCGATCATGGGGAAATTGAGGTAACATGTCTTGTTTTATTCTCTGAGAGTTTGAATACTATCGGATGAATGGTTGAGTTTTATCAAATCTTTCCTTGTTGTGCAATTTGATTCCGTATACCCTTGAGTAAATATTTTAACTTTCTGATTAAAGGTTCTGTAATTCTATAACGGTTAATTTAAATATTCTCTGTAACTATAACTTAGAAGAAAAATTAGTAATCTCCATTTAATTCTAACTACCTTTGCTTATCTTCGACAGACACGCGAATTTCGTCTACAATGTGCAGACTTCTTCAGTGTCTCGTATTAATAACTCGACTAGTACGTAACACTGAAGAAGTCTGCACATTGTAGACGAAATACGCGTATTTGTCGAAGATAAGCAAAGGTAGTTGGAATTAAATGGAAAATACTAATTTTTCTTCTAATTTATAGTTACAGGTATTCCACTATACAGCTCAAACCCTCTAGTATTATTTTTAGTTAGTTAGTATTATTTTTAGTTAGTCAAGTTAGTACGGCACGCTGGTTTAGCTTAGTGATGTTTACACACTAAGAACATCTGTTCACTTCATCACTCGTCACAAAACTTGATTCTTCCAAATAAAAATTAGATACACAATTGATCAAAATCATTCTAACCATATTAAAATACTTTTCTTTTTTACATCGACATTCTCTTAACAAATATTCTTTGGTAATTTATTTGACCTGTACGTGATTGATGATGTTCGAAAATGTTGTATTTAATTAATTTATGAAGATTTCTTTAAAGGTTTGATGCTTTGTTTTCAAATTGAATGTGATACTGATAAATTTGATGAAATTCTAATAATAATTCCAGAACATCCCTAATTCTAGTTCAAATTTTCGAAACAATTGACCCACATAACTCACAGAGCACGTCGTTTGATGTCATTTTTATTGCAATTTTCACTCAATTTATTTCATTCTTCTCGAATTAGCCATAAAGGATAAGAATGTCATCTTTGACTTTCCCCCATAGTTTATCCCTGTATTTGCCCACAAAATCCAGTATCAATCCCCTCTGCAATTGAATGTTCAGACCAAAAGACACAGAATCAGTCGGAGAGTTCTGTCCAGAAACATGGGCTGCTAACAAAAGAAAACATCACAGTAAATCAAATTGTCTTTAACGATCACCGCCCACCACTACCTATTTGCCAGCCTTGGCCGGTTGAGGGCGAGGAACTTTTTCGTCAAAGCATGTGCCAAATTTGCCTTGGAAAGATCTCCTGCTGCGGTGGCTTGGCTTGTGATGGTGGTGAAGAAGTGGGATATTTGCTACTCCTTCCCAATCTATGTCCAACTGTGATTCACTTTTCGTTGTTGATGTTCGGCTGTAGGTACCATCGATGGTACGATAATGGGATTTTTATTCGGTAATAATCAGGAGAATAGATAATTATCATTCTTGATTATCGATGTTGAATTGAGTTAGCATTCGATGATGTGCTTGCCATGAACCAGTAGAATTCAAAGTAGAAGATTATGATGTTTTAGGAATGAATTTAGGTTGTTAAAAATGCTCATCTACTCACCTTAACGCCCGACTCAGTTTGTCGTAATTCATATTCGGTTTGGATTTTCGCTCGCCCCAACGCCTCGCCACCTCGTCAGGGTCGGTTAGTTTGAATTCGCCGTTGGTGCCCTCCCACGTGATACAAGCGGCATTGGCAGAATCGCTCAACAGTTCTAGCAGAAACTGCCACAGCTGAATTTGACCTGAACCTGAAAATAAGAAAAAATATAGAAACACGAATGAAGACTCAGTACAACTTTATGAATTTAGCGACGGAACAAGTGGTTGACAAACCATAAATCTCTCCGCTCAACAAGCAGCTAAACTTGCCGTTTTACGGCAGAGCCAACCCCTGCTGGAGGCAAAAATTAATAGCGACAGTAATGGCACGACAATACACAAAGGGCTAATTATCATAACATCATCAATAATAACACCCCCTTTGAATGGATGTAGGGATGAATGTGTATGAATGTATGCCAGCTGGTTTTTTCACGCTTTACGCTCCCACCCATTGTGAGGGGTTTTTTTTGGGACAATTTAGAAGCAATCTTATTCCTCGAATTCTAATGGCAGGATCAACCGAGAGTGGATTATGATTCATCATTAACGTTCAGTTATGTGGAACGCGTGTGATCAAAGGAATGATAAAAAATCGTTCCCTCGTTGTCAGCTGCACAGAAGGAGAAGAAGAAGAAGAATAAGTATTCGTTGTATGAGTTTAGTTAGGCAATTTTATTTTTGAAAAACCGTCCTAATCATCATGTTTTTCCTAAACATACAATCTGAGAAGATAAAACTATTAAAATGCTTTTCTGATATATATTTCGCTTAGTTTACTACAATCATATTAATTTCTAGGTTAGGAGTCACACAAATATTTGTTATGTTTTATTATTTTGGTTTAGTACTTGTTTTGTTCCAGCGATTATTTCCCACTTCCCTTGTTTCTTAACAATTAGTTCTGATTGGAAATTTGAATTGCACTTACGGACAAGGCCATATATGTTTCTCCACCATTTTTTTAAGAGCAAATAGAAAAAAATATATATTTATTGGGACTACGTGGCCTGTAGTATCACACTTTTTTTGTAACACTTGTTTTTATTTCAAATGCTAGCACATTTCTTCACCACTTGAATGTATTCGGTGGCTTACACACCCTACTAACTTAATTCCTAGCTTCCCGTAAAATGTATGAGAGGCCGTCTTTTGAGTGAATTCCGAACGTACAATCCTTTTCATTTCCAAACAGTGACAAAGTGCCAACTTGAGCTCTCTTTAGTAGCAGGAAGACGAAGAAAAAGTTTTAGTTTAGGGTAAAATATCCCTTGTTGGATTTCAACGATTAAGGCGTTCTCTATGGCATGTTGGCACAATCCAACATAGTTTCAGTAATCACCCAAATGCACCCTCCAGCTAAACTCGAGCCCAGTGAGGGCCAAATTCTTGAATTTACATCTAACACTTAATGTATTCAAAGTACATTCCTATTACATGGAACCAGGTGTAAAATTTGCATTACCGCACGGAAACCTTGCTGCAAATAACAAATCATTAAATACCCCCTTTATATCCAACAGGGTTACTGACATAATGTTTTGCTTACCAGCTATGTATATACGCAACACTTTACGAGTCATAGAGAGATGTGAATCGCATAATCAGATAATTATAATACCTATCTAGAGAGAATGAGTGTTTCAGTATTGCTTCGAAATTACCACTCTTTTCACAGTGTTATAATTCGGGTAACTGAAAGGGCGATAACGTTTCCGCAAAACACCTGTTTCGTCACGGAAGAGTAGCGGTTTCAGACTTGAAAGTTAACTAAAGATAATCATTTTTTTACTCACATGAGAAAATTTTGCTTATGACACAAGTTTAAGAACGACTGTTACTTTGAATGAGTTAAAAGCATTCGACTTTTCTAAATCGGTGCATCCAACCTAAAACGAGTCGTTGCACGTCCGGTGCCGCTTGTTTGCTTTTCCATTTGGCAGCGCAAATACAGCACCACATCCCATACAAACTAAGACCAGAAGATTGAAGGGTGGTGGCGTGGGTGTTGCTGGCAGCCAAAGGTACATACCTATCTGGTAAACACAACCTACATGAAAACGGTGTAAGGCTATGTGTACCGATACACATTGTTAAGGGGAGAAAAAATAAAAACGGTGGAAAGTTGAAAAGTCGTCGTGTCCCTTTAAGATTGAAATCATTTGGGGTCAACAGTACAGACATCAGCGATTACCGGTATTGCTGCGTAACGAACATTACCTATACCGTGTGCATGGGTTAAATTGCGAAGGGAAAAAAGTGTTTACCGAAGGAGGGTGCTAGAAAATCTCGATCAAATAATTTAAGGTTTATTGGTCTGACGATGGTGGCCATATGCGGGGTGAGTCTCAAAGGACACATAAGAATTAACTCCCGCTGGGTAGGGTTCGTGGAAAAGGTGTAATGTATTCATGATTGTATTCGATTGTTTTAAATACATATTAATAAATTTATGGTTGTTTGCAGTGGGGGAACGAACAGGCATGTGAAAATAACCGTGACGGCGTTCGGTCACGTGGCTAAGTCAATCAATGAATCAAAAACTGCCGTTCATTCATAGAAGCTAGGCTGATGACATGTGAAAAATGATGTCTAGCAGATTTTAAGGTTTTGTGATAATCTCAAAGTGTTATATAATATTTAAGAAATTTGAATTTGTTGTGACACAAAGCTGCTTAGTCTAAACATGTTTTCAATAAGCTGTTTTCAAAATGACTTCGCATATGCATATGTCTAAGCAGGTTCTGGCAGGGGGAGCAGGGAGCTCTCATCTTGAATACTGATCAAGTGTGGAATCAGTAACAACCTTGTGATTGAAAACTTCGAAAAAATGCTCGAATTTAGTACCCAGTCTAGATTCTTGCGAATCTATATTAACTTTATGTCATCCGATGTTAGTCTTCCATGCTATAATTCTCCTAGTGTACGCTTCCCTTATCACATTTTTTTTATTAATTATGATCTCTCCAAGCAACAGGCTATTCAAGGAGTTCCAGATCAATTTCGACCTATTTTAATTCCCCATATTTTTATTGAAAAGTATCAACATGTCAATTGCAAAAGAAGAATTTTCACTGACGGGTCGCGCATTGATGGATCCACTGGTTTCAGTGTTTACAATGAATATTCATCTGCCTCCTGGAAACTTCAGGAACCTTTTTCCGTATATGTTGCTGAGCTGGCCGCAATCAATTTCGCATTGAGGATAGTTTCCGACATGCCCATAGACCATTATTTCATCTTCTCAGATAGTCTCAGTTCCATTGAGGCCCTGCTGTCGATAAAAACAGTGAGTCATTCATCTTACTTTCTTTGACAAATAAGGGAGCAGATGTATGCCTTGGTTGAAAGATCATTTAAGGTTATCTTTGTATGGGTCCCCTCACATTGCTCAATTCCAGGCAATGAGAAGACGGACTCTATAGCAAAGGTGGGTGCACAAAAGGGCGAGAGTTCTCTTCAAAGTTAGCAAAACGATTGGACAAGTAATTCTCTTGGGCGGTTGTTACATTCCATTATCCCAAATGTTTTGTCGAGGTCTTGGTTCAAAGGTCTGGATGTAAGTCGCGGTTGCATTCGAGAGATGTCAATTGTTATGTCCAACCACTACTCGCTAGACGCACATCTCTACAGAATTAACCTCGTCGATAGCAATAAGGCTTGCTTCATTTAGATTTGGAACAAACTTTTGCTCATATTGTGGCGCTCCTGGTGGAAGGATTTGGAAGTTCTTGGCGCCCACGTGTCGGGAATTTTGTCAGCTTCAGGTATGTATTTTTGACATTCCGCAAATCGACTGTAGTTTGTAAACAATCTACATGGAAGCCGAAAGAAGGGAAAAAATTGTGCACAGTTATTTGGAAAATCCATTGTGGTCTGCATCTAGGCTAGCTAAACAGCTGAAATTGCCCAGAAATACCGTATGGCGCGTTATCAAACGGTATAAGGAAACATTGACGACGATTCGGAAGCCTCAAGCCAATCGTCGGAGTGGAACTGTCGACCGGAAACTGCGTGATAAGATTTTGTAGACGATTAAGAGGAATTCCAATCTGTCGGACCGTGATTTGGCCAGAAAATTCGGTGCTGCCCATAGTAGCGTGAGGAGAACTCGACTCCGGGAAGGAATCAAGTCGTATCGAGCTAGCAAACAGCCAAATCGGACCATAAAACAGAATAGTGTGGCCAAAATCCGTGCTCGGAAGCTATACGACCAGGTGCTGACCAAGTTCGACGGGTGTCTTCTGATGGACGATGAAACCTATGTCAAGGCTTACTTCGGGCAAATCCCAGGTCAAAAATTTTATTTGGCAACGGCTCGGGGGGATGTTCCAGCCAAATTTAAATTTGTTTTTACCGACAAATTTGCACGAAAATTCATGATTTGGCAGGGCATTTGCAGCTGTGGCAAAAAAACGAAAGTTTTCGGTACAAAAAAGACAATGACGTCGGAACTATACCAAAAAGAGTGTCTCTAAAAACGAATTTTGCCGTTCATTCGATCCCACGACCATCCCGTAATGTTTTGGCCAGATTTGGCAAGCTGTCATTACAGCAAAGTCGTTCAAGAATGATATGCAGAGAAAGGGGTCCAGGTTGTTCTGAAAAACCTTAACCCACCCAGCTGCCCCCTGTTCCGCCCTATTGAGAAATACTGGGCAATCATGAAGAGGAGACTCAAGGCAAAGGGAAAGGTTGTCAAAGACATCAATCAGATGAAGACCTGGTGGAATAAGATAGCTAAAACGATGGACGAAGAAGGTGTGCGCCGCCTAATGAGCCGTGTTACAGGAAAAATTCGAGAATTCCTTCGAAACCGTGACGAATAATTTTATCCGTATTTTTTCTTAAAAGTATGAAGAAAACGCAACATTTGTATAAAAAAAGATCTTGAATTCAATAATAAATAACTGAAATACAGGCAATTGTTTTTGTTCCAATTCTACCTGAAGCAAGCTTTTAATGTAGGTGCGGAACCGGTTATGATGACATCGCTCACGCAGTTTGGCATTGCCCGAATAATGATGCCTCTAGAGCACGACTATTGGATACCCTATTGACCCGAGGTAGACAACCCTCCGTGAGGTACGAGATATTTTGGATAAGCGATTTACGAATTCCTTTGTTTGTCTGATCAAAAAGTGTAACGTCATCACCCCTTTCCTTACACTCTAGTAAATTCCCAACCATCGTGTCCCAGTTATACTATCCTTTTGTTTCCGTGCTACTTGTACCTGCCCAGCAAACTGTGGTCACCCATCTGGGGCTTTGTTTCTGAAAGGGACTACAGGGATCGAAGATTTGATAGGACAATACACTGTACGCTAGAAATTATTGCCTCACTCACACCGGATAAGTTCTTCATTTTCACGGATAGTCTCATTTCTATAGAGGCTATTCGCTCCTTGAGGCCGGTAAAGCAAACCTCGTATTTTCTCATAAGAAAAAGAACTTCTAAGTGCTTTATTTGTTCCGTGTTGGGGAGACAGCAATCTCTGTGAACGTGGACAAGGTCATCAGGACGCAGATTACGTATTTGGCCATGTGCTGAGCATCGTGTAGTCAGATCTGAGCTTTATGATTCTCTTTGGGCCCGAGATAGACAACACATTGTACCGATTCGAGACATTTTGGCTGCATGCGATCTAGAGTTCATGAAAATTATTTTTGTGTTTTTAACTAACATTTATTATAGATTGTAGTTTGATTAACTAACATGTTAAGGTAAATTTTTTGAGGAGTCAGTCAGTTGTGTTAGTCAGTGTGTGAGTGTAGGAGTGTGTGAGTGAGTGGTTTTTTTTATTAAATTAAAGCGTTCATTTTTTTTATTATTATTATTGTTATTATCAATATCAAAACTATAGTTCTTTATAGATTGTTCGAAATTCCCACCGCAATTTTCCCATCATACAATTGTAATGCCCATTAACCTCAAGATGACCGCGAGTAATCGGTTTTATCCATTTAACTTAGTTTATTTGTATTCCAATTTGTTGAATATAAAAGGGGCTATTCTTAAACCACGTATACTTTTCTTGGGAGAGGGGAGGGGGGGTTACGAAAGACTACGATCCATACAAAATTTCAAAAAAATGTATCGAGAAAAGTCTACGAAAGAGAATGGGGAGGGGGGGGGGGCTTTGAGATTTTCAAAAATTAGTCTACGAGGTTTATGAACAGGCCCAAATGAAAACTTGGCTCTGTAAAGTTGATTCTATTGGGCTCGAAGATATAAAAATATTTGCAAAAACAAACCGATACTTAATAAATAGAAATTAGAAGAAAAATTAGTATGAGACACTGAAGAAGTCTGCACATTGTAGACGAAATACGGGTATCTGTCAAGATAAGCAAAGATAGTTGGAATTAAATGGAAAATACTAATTTTTTTCTAATTTCTAGTTACAGGTATTCCACTTAACAGGTCAAACCCTTTAGGATTCGATACTTAATACTTTGAGCTTTATGGAGCGTAAATTACGATTTTTTCTGCAGGCAATTGAAGACAAATTATTTTGCTGTAGTAAAACAAAAAAATGTTCCGAAATTGTAGCCCTCCTATAGGGTGTTCTGATCAAAATTTGGTAAAACAGTAATGTGAGTAAGTCCATCAAAGTTTTTATTAATAAGTCAAATTCTTTATCTTTTTCAAGTTCCGTTAATACGGAAGACAGGAGAAATTTTCAGCAACGCTTCTTCTTCACAGAATGCGAATGGTCGGGTCTTTCGTTTAACACCTACCATAAGATTTTCCTTGTCCACCTTATTTGCCACAGAACGCCAGTTTGCCTTGGACTGTTTCTCGCTCACAACAGCTCTTTGAGTCTTCTTAAGGTTCCGCTTGGCGATGGCTCAATATTGTTCGATTGGGCGGAGCTCTGGCGTGTTGGGAGGCGTCTTGTCCTTGAGCACAACTTGAACGTTGTTGGCATACCACTACATGGCCTTTTTTCCGTAATGGCAAGATGCCAAATCCGGCCAAAATAGAACGGAACAATTGTGTCGCTTCAGGAAAGGCAGTAGAAGTTTTTGTAGGCACTCGCTCAGATAAATTTCCTGGTTGACGGTTCCGGTCGCAATGTGAACGTTGCTCTTCAAGCCGCAGGTACAGATGGCCTGCCACACCAGATATTGCTTCGCGATCTTTGACAGTTTAACTAGCTTGAAAATATCTGCCACCTTTTCCCGTCCGGTTGCCGTATAAAATTCTTGTCCAGGAAGCTGTTTAAAACCTGCCTTGACGCAAGTTCCATCGTCCTGTACCACGCAATCAAACTTCGTCAGCATCGTCGTGTACAACTTTCGCGATCGTGCGTTGGCCGACGTGTTTTGTTTATCGTCGCGATTTGGAGTCACCAGTTTCTTGTAAGTAGACAGACCAGCTCGTTTTAAGCACTATCCACGGTTGAAGGCGCCACTCCCTGCTTCTTTGCGACATCTCGGACGAAGAGGTTGGGGTTCCGCTCGAAACAGCGGGCAACTTTTTTTGTCGTTGCTGTGGTCTCTTGCCTTCGATACTCCCCCCCCCCTCCCATCTAGCTTTCCTAGCTGTTGACAAACGTTCACCGAACAGTTGATTTAGCCACATTCAACAATTTCGCCAACATGATGTGAGAGTAGTTTGGATTTGGGTCACTCACGTGCAAAATTTTGATGCGTTGCTTCTCTTTATTCGACCACATTTTGATAGCTGAATTGCTAATCTCAAAACCAAAATAGAGACATGATGGTACCCTCACACAACTTCAAAATGAGGGGTGCGCAAAAATTTCTAATGCACGATGAAATGCGTCAAGTTAGCATGAATAGCATCTGTGGGCGGTAAATCATGCTCATGCTCATGCTAATAAGGTTCCGATGCTTAATACTGTAAGCTTTATGGAGTGCAAATTACGTTTGTTTTCTACAGTCTGTTGAAGACAAATTATTTTGCGGTAGTAAAACAAAAAAAATCCGAAATTGTAGACGCTGCTATATGTGTCTAAGAAATGCATACAAAAGAGGTGCTCCAGTTCCATCTCGAAACGCCTGTGATTTGAAGCAAAGGGCAAAAAATGCAGACCTCTCAGGCATAGCACTGCCTAATTATATTTGTTGCTGGTTTCCGATCATTTCACACCTCCGTTCTCATTTTCCTCCGGTAGTCCGTTTCCTTTCCGTTTCCCCTTCAACTTGTTGAAGGACCTCTTTCCTGGCACCCATAACCACCTTGTCGGTGGCATACCGTCATCGTAATTCACGTCGCCATCGTTGCTGAACGGCGGGTCAAATCACGTTCTCCCAGTACTTCCGATCTCTGTCCGAGCTACACCAGACGGCAACACAGCACAGTGAAGAAATCGAACAGTTCTCGCCGCAAATGATATCATAAAAACGAAACAAGGTGGTACGGTTTACAGCCCATGAAGGAAAAGAAATTTTCCTTTCGTGCACTATTTTTATTTTTATTTCTTTATTATCACACAGAAATAGGAATAAAGGCTGGAAACGAAAACTTTGCCAGGTACAAGATAAGATCTCTTTCGAACAATGGACAAAAGAAACACGTTCACTTTCGTTACATTCTGAACGGTTTCGGTGCTGTGGGGTGGCAGAGGTGGATTTTTGAAGAACGAGGAAGGAAAAAGCTTTTTTCGTGTTTTGTTTTTCCATTCAGGGCCTGTGATAGGGAACAGTTTGATCGTTCACGCTGTTGGTCGAAAGATTTCCGAGAATTATTGTTGGCCGACATGCAAGCTGGACATAAATTTTATACTCTGTCTTCTGCGCTCCTTTCTGTGATTAAGTATTTTTCTTTTAAGGCAGAACATGAACATGAAGGTAGTGATTGCTTTTGAGAAACTATCTCAGAAACGAAATTTCTTTTAAAATGTTATACTCATTTGTTGGCTACATAGATTATTTTCGAACCATAGTTTCGATTAAATTTATAGTATGCGATAAAACTACTTCTAAAATAGTGGGGTGATCTATCAAGAATCTAATTGTGTTCTGTGAATCTCACAATTCTGTATTGAATAGAAGTAGGGTAATCATTCCTATAGCAAACATCCTACAGAAATCGTATCCTCCCCAACATGATGATATAAACAACTCGATAGCACCGTATCGCATAGTCCTTACAGTGTGGTGTTCTTACACATTAGTACGCACTATCACTTCAGAGTCACACTCATGCGACCTCTATCTTAATGAAATCCTTTAATTAATACTTTTAATTAGTAATGAAAAGTCGTATTTCCTACTGTGAGCCTATGTTATATTCGTATTACGAGTTTTTTTGCAATTTTTTTTGCCCGCTCACTCACTGACTCCAACGCAATCTCCATTCATCTACCCAACCGCCATTCACTGCCAACAGTGCTAATTACCAGCGGCGAAAGCTTTTCAGCGCTGTGACTTTTTTGTTTCATTTTTTTTGTCTGCAGCCATTCGCGTTCGTTGGGAGCAAGCATGGTAGGTATGTTCGAGCACTCGGTGTTGGAAGGTACAAAGGCTCTCCTCGCTTTGGCGGCTGTCGCGCGGTCGCCGGAAATTTAATTAAACGCTTTATATTTCTTGCTCTTTTCCATTCATAAATATTAATAAATACAACAAAACATGATTTCGTAGTTTTTCCTTCTTTTTCTTTTTTACTGCTCCCGTTCAGTCAACCTGCCGCCTCCTTCCTATGTGTGTTTCCGGAGTTTTCTCTCGTTTTTTTTCGTTGCCCGAGCCGGTAGAGGTTCAAGACTGTCACGACCTTTGCGGTTTGCCGCCTTTGGTTGGACTTGAAATGCACTTGCTAGTCGGGTGTGCAATTTCCATTCGCAACTTCAAACGCGATCAAAATCTGTGTACTCGCCGACCGTTATTCATGGTGAGAAGTCGGCGAAAGCTAATTAGAGCACAGCAAGGCAGGGTAATTACCCGATTAGATCTGGATGGAAGGAGCACTGTGCTCCGGATTTGTATGATAAATTTTACGTTGAAAATGCTTATCTAGATGAAAAACAGTTGAGGTTTTTAAATGTTTAGATATGTTTAGTGGAAACTTGTTTCAATACTTCCAAGAACTCGATTATGTCACCGCAGAATAACGGTTTATATTTTTTTCCACTATACATACACTGAAAACATATTTCATTACATTACAGTGCAACCACGTGGAGTTGTCCAAACTTTATTGACGTTGGAC
This sequence comes from Aedes japonicus, assembly GCA_034211315.2. Lineage (NCBI taxonomy): Eukaryota > Metazoa > Arthropoda > Insecta > Diptera > Culicidae > Aedes > Aedes japonicus. Next base: position 225,813 of record JASCZW010001345.1, on the reverse strand, counting down.
TACGTCTTTGTTTTCTATACTGGGGTCACTGCGACCGCCACGAAAAATGGCCAGGTTTTGAGCGTTAATATCTCAGTCATTTATAAAGGAAATTGCACCAATCGTTTGGAAATATTTCTACGAATCAATTTCAATAGAGAACATTGTTGACTTTGGGCCACATAATATTTAAAAATTCGTATATGTTAAGCCTTGTCTTAAAATGCATATGCATCAACTCCTTCAGGCCTTATACATGAATTCAAAAGGAAAATGGATGTAAAAAATCATAGACTTTTAAAAACTGTACAATGTCTTCGGCAATTTTGTTTTTTTTTCTAGCTGAAAAAGATAAATACATATGAGTGTAAGACCTGTTTGACGACCTGGAACATCCAGAATATGAAGAAGTTCATGAAGAACAAATAAATGCCTTATTAATAGTGTAAGGCGTTGTTTTAGAATATTGGCATATGCATACGTATTATTAAATTCTCGTTGATAATCGTTAAATATTTTTGTAACTTTCTGGGATGTTCTAGGTTATCCAAATATTACTTGAATTTCAGAACTTCAGATCTACAGATGTGAAAATAGCTTTTACGGCTATTTAAGGTTACGATATCAAACTTTAGCTTTTTAGGCTATACACAATTATGCTAAGTTTTTAATCAAATTCATTGTTTGGCAAGTTCAAAACACAAGATCTACAGTTGAAGCAGTTGTTTTTTGAGCTATATAAGGTGACCATATGTACTCAAACATATTCGTTTAATATTTTGGAAGGCTAACAGTCATTATTTTAAAACTTGATGATCATCTGGGTAATCCAAACTGTCCTTGAGTTTAGAACTTGAATCTACTAGCTACTTTTACTAGCTTTTTGGTCTTAACATTAACCTATGGAAGATGATGATGTGCATTCAAACACATTCAGTAAATCTTTAGTTTGGTGACCAGTCATTATCAGATAATCTTGGAATATTCAAGTGACCTTGAGTTAAAGACTTAACATAAAAAGAAGTAATCTTAGTTTTTTTTGGCTATACTAAGCTACGATAAATAATCAAGCATATTCAATGAATATTCTGAAATGTGCACAGACATCATAAGATAACCTTTGTAGTTTCAAGTCATTCAAACTATCTTTCTCAAGGTCTACAATTATAACAGTAGCTATATGGGCTATACAAAGTTAAGGTAGTTTGTTTGGCATAGAATATCTCAAGATTATCTTATAATGTATGTTGGTCTTCCAGGGTATTCATTGAATAAAGCTTTTTTTACAACTGTAGATATTACGTTCTGAACTCCAGGACAGTTTAGGCTACCTAGCACATCTTAAGAAAATGTATCCTACTTTTTGCAATCATTTCCATGTTTTTGAACACCAATTTAATCAGAACACACCCAATTGCTTGTATAATAACGCTTGGAAAATTTTAGGCCCCAAAGGGTTAATTCAAAGAATATATCATTTTACAATCTAAATGGCTAACATTTGATTGCGTAGTCCTACGTCATCAGTTCGAACAACCCAATGGGGCTGTACCTTGTAGTTTTGTTTAAAGTTGCTGACATGGGATTCGCTCCTTTAGTTATGGAAAGAGCTGTTACTGAATCCGTGCTTGATTCTCACTAGGCTATGGTGATTTGTGAGAAAACACTCGATTAATTAGTATGAAGTTTTCACTCTCGACAGCGCTTCACTTTTTATTTTGGGATGGATAAATTATTCCCGCCCATCCCAGCAGCAACACAAACATGCATGAGTACGATAGAAGAGAAGCAGCGATTGGTCGGTCTATATGAAATTCATTTCGTGCGTTATACAAAAAGGTGCAATGAGAGCATTTCACCAGGTAAAAAGTAATTTGAATGTTTGATAAAATCTGTATCCACATTAATCCGGACACCTTCAAATCATTGTAACTTTAGAAATTTTGCACGTAGGAATGAAATTTTTTACTGTGGTATAGCTGAGAGTCTATGATGAATATATATTGATATATATATATATTGATGTTTACATTTTATGCTTAGTATTCAAGATGGCGACGAAAAGATAGATAGTGTGCCATGAGCACGAGCGGACGTGTTTTTTCTTGTCATATTTTTCTGCTCGTTTCCAGCAAATTTAAAAAGTAATTTTCATTTATCTATACCACTTAATCAGTACAGTTTTAAAGTCTAAGCGATCTGTGTTGTGATTGGAAGCATTCAAATGTGGAGAAAGCAAGAAAATACAGTGAGTGTACGATAACAAAGTGCGAGAAGAAGCAGAAGTGTGATTTTCGAGGGTGGTTGTTTTCTGGACTAGGCGAAAAAATATGTTGAGGCAATAGCTTTTGCTACTCTTAGGCAGCATTCATTAATTATGTCACGCTTTTAGGGGGGGAGGGGGTTCAGAAAACCGTGACATTTTGTGACAAACGAGGGAGGGGTGGGTTAGGTTAATTGTGACATCACATTTTTGAAAAAAAAAAAACAACAACAAAATGATATTCTTATGCAATAACGCCTACTACTACTATCCCTACTGTTCACGCCCCTTCGTAAACGAACAGCAACAGCAGTAATCATGCAGCACTCACACACCGCTCGCATAAACTATGCCACGCCCTGTTCTGCAACTTTCCATCGTTCTGGAACTTTCCATGTTCTGGAACTTTCCATTGTTTTGGAACTTTCCATCGTTCTGGAACTTTCCATGTTCTGGACCTTTCCATCGTTCTGGAACTTTCCATGTTCTGGAACTTTCCATTGTTCTGGAACTTTCCATGTTCTGGAACTTCTAGCAGTAGCGGCACAATATAAAAACGGCACCGCAGTGGCGCAGTCATTCAGTCATTATATCAATTCTAAGGTGTTAAGATCAAAAGGAAAAAGCAATAAAGGATAAGTGAATAGAAGCAGTAGTTTTTCTATCAATATCTTCTGGATCCATTATCCGGTGCAACAGCCCAGTGTTATACAGTGTTGAATAGGGTCCACCCTACGACTAGAGTGTTTGCTGTCAACGGCCTTGGAACCCAACCCGGCCTTTTCAGGGTAAGAAGAGTTGAATTTTCCACCCATGAGCCAAGACAGAGCACTCGTTTTACCCGACAGTTGCTAGTTTGAGCGACACCTATTTCCTTTCCTACCGTGTTAGGACACGTTTGAGTTCTGTCGCAAGAGAGCTAGCAAGCTACTTCAAGTACCCTACGGATCCGGTGTTTGGCTCCGACACCTACCATACCTAACACGCTAACTTGAAAGTACCCATTAATGAGTCGAAAAGTACGCATTTTGAAGAAAAGTGGCTTAACTCATTATTAGGAGTATATTTTCCTCATTAATTGAGTATTCGTTACCCATTAATGATTAATTGATACTCATAAATGAGTAAGCAATACTCAGAAATGAGGAAAGTATACTCTTAATAATGAGTTAAGCCACTTTTCTTCAAAATGCGTACTTTTCGACTCATTAATGGGTACTTTCAAGTTAGAGTGAATACTATTCCACCGTTCATGAATGACAGCTGCAGCTCATTCAGTGTGCGTCAGTGAATAAAGTCCAGTGTTTATTGGTGAAAAATTGGTTCGCGCAGTTAGTGTATTTTGGAAAATGAATCGTGGAGAACTTTTTAATACGCTGTACAATGCGTATGTAAAGGCTTACCCGGATAAGAAGAAAAGGAGTGCCAATTGGATGCTACTAATTTCTGGAATGAACGGAAGGGCAATGACAACACCGCACTTGAAGAGCAAGTCAATAACAAAATAAAAGAGCTTCATGCCTTGCAGCTAAAGAAAAAGGTAAACTTCTTCAACTATGGGGAAAGTCTATGAGTGCTCCTAAGGAATCAGCGCCGACAGTGAAACCCGCGCAACCCATCAAGGAAATTGAGTATATGGCTCAGCCGTCATCATCAAATAAACTCCCTGCACCAGTACAGGAACAACTTAAAGCTGAGCTAAATAATCTGAACTCTGAGGTAGTGCTTCTGATTGACAAGAAGTCTGCTGGACTATTGACGGATGATGATCAGTCGAGACTCGAAGGGCTAAAAATTAAAAAGATCAAACTTGAAAAGAATCTCAAAATCAAGGAAGACGAGCAAGAGCGGCAGCAGAAGCATCGTGAGAAAATGAAGCAGGCTAAACAACTGTTAATTCGGGACATCCCAGAGGCTGGTAAATATGATATATTAACTAGTTTGTTTGCACAGTAGATATAAATATCAAATTTCAGGAAATTATCTTTCATTCCGAAATTCTCCTGGCCGCCCTCGTGTTGAAGAGCAGCAACCGGAGCTGCTCAAGGCAATATGCGATATCGCACTTCATGGATCTGCGGCCCACGAAAAGCGCAGTGATGAGAGCGTCAGAAGCGTTAAAACTTTAGATGAGTTGACTTCTGCAATACAAGGCAAGGGATTCAATATCAAAAGAACAGCAACATATCTGCGGTTAATCCCAAAACGAGCCAATTCCCATCAAGGTAAATGTCACGTAAATACTGTACCAGTGAAATTGATGCGCGCAAGTAATGCAAAACACAACGATCATCCCGATGGCCGATTCTGTACAGCGACCATAAGATCATTGGAAGAACTGGCATCTGTGCTAGGGCCCAATGAAGTAGGATTTATCAGTCAGGATGATAAGGCGAGAGTGGCGATAGGCCTAACGGCTGCCAATAAGCAGTCTCCCATGCTTATGCATGTGGAGTACAAAATCACGCTTCCTGACCACGATTGCATAGTTGCAAATAAGCATAAACTAATTCCGTCCGTGTACGCTGGAATCGAAATCAAACCGAATGGTCTTGGCAAACCGGAGGCTGTTGGTTCTTCGGGCCCCACTTACATTGCAATTCGGTCAGGCAAACACGCTTCGTCAACGGCGTTTTCTCATGCGTTAGACATCAAGCGGCTTCTAACTCTTGAATCGTTTGATGGTATTTTTAAGTTTGATGGATTGGTCAAACCAGTCCTAATCTTTACCGTCGACGGTGGACCTGATGAAAATCCGAGATATCGCAAGGTAATACAGATAGCAATACACCATTTTAAAGAGTACAACCTTGACACGCTGTTCATTGCAACGAACGCTCCGGGAAGGAGTGCTTTCAATAGAGTGGAGCGACGTATGTCACCCTTGAGTAAGGAGCTTTCTGGATTGATAATACCACACGACCAGTTTGGTAGTCATCTGGATTCCCAATTGCGTACAACTGATTCAGCTTTGGAGAAGCAAAATTTCCAGTACGCTGGTGAAGTTTTGGCAGAAGTCTGGAATGATGTGGTCATCGACGGTCATCCGACGTTGGCTGAATATATCGATCCTGATGCTTCTGAAATAGATCCGAAGTCAATTCGTGACTATTACCAACACTGGTTTGGAACTCATGTGCGAACCAGCCAATATTTACTCCAGATACGGAAATGCACAGATAGGTAAAATTTTGAGATGCATTTGATGGTCAAATAATTGTTATATGTGCATAAATTTATATTTTTACAGGAAATGCTGCTCACCACTGCGAAGTAGCATCGATCACGTTATCTGCAATGGATTTTTGCCTCCACCAATCTCTCTGACGCAAACATCTCGAGGATTGATTGGGTCATCGAAGGACGAACCACAGCATTTCCCATCAATGTTCGTATTGAACTCATTACAAGCTCAACAGATTCTACCTAAATCGATGTCCGGATATGGAACGATTCCGTATGATCTTTACTGTCCTTCAATTAAAAACTCATTGAACGAACGAGTGTGTTCCAGCTGTGGCCTATACTTTGCATCTTTAGTCATGCTTCGCGAGCACATAAAGATGCACAAGCATACATCCGTTCAATTTCAGAGAAAATTACGTCCGTTTAAAGTTGTGGCAAAACGTAAACAGGAATGTATGTTTGTAACCAACAAAGACAACTTCGATTGCGAATGGATAGATGACGAAGAACTTGATCTGACTGATGTGGCAGAAACCATTACGAGTGCTTCAGCGGACGCAGATATCTTCCCGGTCATCAATGCTGACCAACATCTGCAAAACCCTTGGACTGAGGATTGAATCTATTTTTGAATGGTATTATTTGAGAATGCAATTTGATATAATATGAGGAAAGTTGAATTTGTTTCTGTATGAAATAAAAATGATTTTTGTGACTAATATTGGCTATTTGAATAAAAAGTTTTGAGTGGTGAGGGGGGGTTAACAAAAACGTGACATAATTGCCTGGGGGGGTTACAAAAATTGAGACAATTTGTGACATGGGGGAGGGGGGGGGTTAATTTTCGGCCAGATTTGCGTGACATAATTAATGAATGCTGCCTTAAACCACTCTATGTTATTGAGGACTACGGCTGAATTGTTGCCGATCGAAACGAATATAGTGGAACTTGTGGTTATTAAGTGGTTGAAGAAAAATATTAGGAAAAAATGCAAAGAACAAAACAACCAGAGAGAGAATGTTGCATTTGTTGCAAACCTATGCGTGTTTCTTCGTGGGATGACTTCTAGAATGAGAACGAGATCGAGTAAAATTCAGCTAAGTATAATATTGTAAAATGTTCATGGACGATCCAGATCCTGTTCTATACCGTATTGAAGGGTCGAATGTATTGATACGGTTACATGCCCTTCTATTTGTTTTGAAGGCGCTTCGTTATTGTCGCATACTTACATTATTGTCGTAATGGATATTTGAATCTGAATTTGTAGTATGTAGTATGTATGGGAGAAAGACTACCAGACAGACCCCGCAAGGGATTTTTAGACGGTTGAGAGGTGGTAAGTGCTCTCAAAACGCGGAGCAAAGCAGGTAGTTGTTTTCCATTTTGTCCCTGTATCACTTTATTATGAACCTACATTAAATATAATTTAATCTTATTATGATTACATCACTTATCAAGGTGAATCCTGATCCATCGAGCCCTTCCCTACTAACATAGAAAACCCCCCTGTGACCTTTGTGTGGATGCAGAGGTAAACACGGTCCCTAAACAGCAAAGGTCACACTAACTTTCCTTCCCTATTCCCATCTGATTGCAAGGACGTGGCCGGCACCGTTATTGATTATTAAAGAAATTGAATTACTGAAACGTGTACAGTGAGAATGGTCGGTTACTCCCAGCCCCATTCAATTGATTCATTGTGCAATTTCACTGATTCTGATCAATTACGGAGTAGCAACCATCGATACGTGCAGTCAGTCAAGCTAAGCTAAGCTAAGCTAAGTATTCAAGATGGCGACGAAAAAAAAACAAGTGCGCGAGTGAATTTTGTACGGGCGTACGGCAAATATTTGCCTAAATCCACTGTTCACGGTGTGCTCAAATCATTTTCGGAACGTTTGACGGTGGAGAGGAAACCGAGAAGTGAACAAAACAAATCAAAACAACGTTTCGGACTTAAGTCGTATAAAGTAAAAACAGTTCCAAATCGCAACGACAAACAGAACTTGGCAGCAAAATCACGGGCTCGACGTTTGTACTGCGAATATTTGACGAAGTTTTCATGCGTTGTTATGGACGATGATACTTATGTCCTGGAGGATTTCAAGCAGCTTCCAGGGCTGGCTTTTTATTCTGCTATGGCCAGAAATGCTACAGCTGAGCATATCAGCACGAAGAAGGCATCGAAATTGCACGTGTGACAAAAAAAAAAGAGTAAATCTTTCGTCACTACAGGCACAATTGCCGGCGTCGGTGGTGTAGTGGTAAGCGTGACTGCTACTGGCACCCCAGTGGGTCTGGGTTCAATCCCAGTCGACGTCGGTGGTTTTTCTGAGGCGAAAAAATCTTGGTCACGTCTTCCTTCGGAAGGGAAGTAAAGCCGTTGGTCCCGGTTCATAGTCATGAGTCGTTAGGTAGGGTCCAGGTGGTGGAGTCGTCTCCTTGGCGTCGGTGATTGTCACCATGTGAGGAAATAGGCCGACGGAAAATAAATAAGTAAAAAAAAAAAAAAAACAGGCACAATCAATAAGGAGATCTATCAGAAAGAGTGTCTGCAGCGATTGCTACCCTTCATCAAAAGTCACAAAGAAAAACCTTTGTTCTGGCCCGATTTGGCATCATGCCACTATGCTAAAACTGTGAAGGAGTGGTACTAAGCAAATTAAGTGAACATTGTACCAAAAACCTCAAACCCGTCAAATTGCCCAGAGCTGATGAAAGCTTCCGCTTCATCAGAGCCCAATATATCTCGATTGGTCGTAGGACCAATCGAGATATATTGGGCTCTGATGAAGCGGAAGCTTTCTGGAAAGAAGCAAGGAATCAAAGACATCACACAATTCCAGCAAATTTGGACAAAGACGGCTCCTACGATTTCTGAAGAGTCTGTACAAAACCTGATGGACGGAGTTAAGTGCAAAGTTCGAAAATTTTAAGTAAATACAGAATAACTACACTCTTAAAAATAATGACTATTACGGGGGATGTATTCCTTGTTGCACTGAAATTCTTAAAGACTCAATGATAAATATAACTCAACTGTATGTTCTATTTGATGTATTTTTAAATCTTAACTAAAATCCGAAACTAATAAATATTTTCACACTCAAAATCACGTTCCGAATGCTACATTTACAACAGATTCTAGATAACCTCAAATCTATGTCCGCAAGGCGTTAAAAAACATCCACTAGATCTAATACTAAGATTTGAAAGCCTTAAATTTACATGATTGTTGTCTTTGGTTTTTATAACAACATCAGACCTATTTTGAAGACAGTCGGTTTCACGCGTCACGACAAGGTACAAGTTAAAATTTGTTGTCTTCCATGATCGAGGATAAAACGAGTGCTCAACATTAAATAAGATATTTAACAGATTGATTTACTTTGCACGTTATTTTAATGCAAGCAAATTAAAGATGAATACTTGTAAAACAAAAACGCAGCCTAGCACATTTGCTTATGACAGTCATCAATCTGCACATGGTGACAACTTCTAGCATCCCTACAATATGTTCGGTGTTGGCCAACGACCGGCACTAATTTAATTTAAATATTCTCATTTTGGAGATGAATGAAGAAGAAACGTCGCATTTGGAAATGGAGAACAAAATTCAATTCTGTAGGTTGAGCTAATTTTTAGCACAACAATGCATTACCTTGAAGAACATTTTATTGAAATTGATTACCGAATTTTGAATAGTCCTAACGGTGACTAGAACTAGGTTCTTGAGATCGAACCGGGCAACATGAAGCATTGTTTTTGCATTATTTGTAGCGGCATTTGTAAATTATCATTTTGCGTTCCTCAACTTATTTTTACGTCATGTCATGTAAGCTATCATTTTGAGTTTTAGTGTCTTGTAAATTTAAAAACAGACGCAAATTTCGGTGTTACGGGCCGCTCCTTTTATGTGCATCCAAGAAGATTTAAATTTACATGATATTTTTTAAGAGTGTATGTTTTGTCTTCACGAATTGTTAAAACACATCAAATCAATCTGAAATAAACCACTAACGCAAAAATATAATGCGAAATTTATGTTTTAATCATGTTTTGAGGTGTCCGGATTATTGCGGATACAGACCTTAACAAGCTCATTTTTAACGGGATCGAAAATTCTTGCTTACAAATTACCCCCACCAGTTGCCTAAAACTTGAAAAACGTGATCGTTTCAGCTGAGTTAAGTTGAGTGGCAGAACTTAAGTCTTAGTATGTGTTTTAGCGAGAGTTTATTGAAATTTTTAGATGTTTTTCTTGATACTATACGTTTTATTTATTACTTTTAATGTAACCTGCTTACTTCATTTATTGCAAACATCATCAAAATGGATTGATTTGCAGATCTTATAAATGTGGAAAAGTTTGACAAAGACACTTACTATCCATCTCAAGCAGCACAAAACTACTACAATTGGTTGTAGCATTGTAACTTAGTTGAATTACATAACAGTTACTCAAATTGCTTTGTAACAAAATGCTTCTTATTTGCCATTAGGTTAGTTCAGGTTAGCTGATTATTTCATTAATGACCATTAATCCGGTATTTGAACGAATCGAATTCATCATACAGGTTTACTTTTATGTCGAATCCGATTCGTTTGAAAATTGGAATAGGAGTCTACAGTTTTGAACGTGTCTATTCATATAACACAAAAACAAAATACAATGATATATTAAAAAAGATTAAATACATAAAAAGCTTTTCATTAAATTTTAAGTTTCTCGTTTCTAAAGAAACTTTTACTTGTTGTATAAGAGCTCCAAGCAAAAAATAATGTACCCATATTATTTGCTAATTCACTTTTCCAGGTTCCACTTCCTCTTTAATGTAATGTCATGACAACTAATGAATATTGATCAGTGTTTTTTCGAATCATTGATGATTCTCAAATTTATTATTGATTTGAGAATAATGTCTCGAAAGATGTTCCTCCGTATAGATAACTTTGCCTTTTTATATGACGACTAATCAATTGGCATAAACAATGATGAAAGTGATCAACTCAAACATGCAGTTCAACTCAAACATGAAACACTCAAAAGAATAATAAAGGAGAGTATCAATATGAAAAGATTTTGAAAATTAATTATTCAATAAATTGTTTAGTTGCTCTGCTACTAACCAACTTTTTTTTAGAAAAAAATCATATTTGTATCAATTTCTTTTTTTCTCGTAGAGAGTGGTCAGACACTTAAATCTTAGCTAATCGGAGCACTGATGGATAAATGAATGTTTGTGGCTTAATTTGTTGCCAGCCCTCGAGAGCCACAGTTCGTATAAAATACAGCCTCAGGATCGTCGAAAGTTGGAAATGAATAATAATTATTCTATAACTGAAGCGGAAGTCAGCGCGTAGGGGAAAAAAAACTTTGGAATTGGTTTTTCTACCTCCTACCCGGATTGTAGGGTATGGGGTGTATGTCTAGAAGTCGGATCAGGTGAAACACACGACGACAACCGTGGCATGACGTGGCCTCAGAGGTTGCGTGGGACCACAATATCAAGATGGCTGCGCGGCAAATCGGAAAGTGGAAGTTATGAATAATCACATGGCAAACTGTAGAGTTTCTAAAAAAAAAGCTGAAAAGGGAACTGAAGAATTAGAGAAAGGAAAAACACCAGTGAAAGCTTAATGTATTGCTAACCCATAAAGGAAGTGGTAATTAATCAACAACAACTTCGTGTACGCCTGGATTCGGCGTTTGGTATGTCTTGGGCATGAGGCAGCGGAAAAGGTGCTCTTTCCTGCCACTACTAGAGGAAGACGGCGGGAAAACGGTTGGAATTGGCTCGGAAATGTAGTAGCGCGAAGGCGTAAATAAAGGTCATGTTTCTTTATGCAAAATTATTGATTTTCTGACACAAGCACTGTTTCCATTTGCTACCACAAATTCTCGTACAATTGGTTCAGGAAAGTCGTATTTGACACCTCACCCATGTCACGAAACGTCGGAAGAAGTGTACCCTCAAATTTCCTTGAGCTGTTTAGAATGGCGATGGGTTGTATTCTTATTTTTGAGTTGTATTCTTCTTCTAAATTCTCTGTTTGTTGACTGTTTTCTTTATTCAGGTGATAATAAACTTGTAACAAGCCAGTGGCCAAGTTTTCTTACCTGAACTAGCTAGTCGACTGCTGGTGGGACCAAACATCTGATATGGATCTGAAAATTTAGATGAGAAGAAAATATGTTAGAATGTTAGATGTTAAACACAGAACATGAAAGCAAACTATGGTTTGCTTTTAACTAAAAGGATTATTACATAGGGTAATAGGATGTAATGTTAGCCTAGCTCCTTCATTCGGCCTATGTATCAAAAGTTTCATAAATCCAGCGATAATCAACAAAATCATGTTGCTATAAGGATGACCGAGGTAATCCAAAGCAATTGAGGCAACATTAATCAATTTATAGTATCAAAACTTATTGTTGTTCTTTTCCGCGTAATTTTTCGATTTATTGAACTTTTGGGACGGCATGATTTCGCTGGTTAACCTAAACAGATGATCTAGACGTTGTTCAAGTTATCCAAATTTGGCTTAATTGCATCGATAAAGCGAGTAATGCAGTGTGGATGTATAGAAAATAGTTACACAACTAACTGTTTACATAGCTGAAATTACAATGATTTTACTAGAAACTCGTAGACTCAATGTTGGGGACAGAATTTTTTGTATGTTCCCAACTATAGCCTGATGTATCAATTTACTACGTTAGGTTGTTATTGATTATGAGTTTGCGGTTGTTTATATTCAAGTGGCTCATCTAAACAAAAACCGAGGGAACAAAATCATTGCATAGTGAATAATGATGTTTTCATTATTGAATGGCTGATAAAACATATATGAACATCACTTAAGATTCACTTTAGAGCATTTCTCTGCCAAATGAGCAAATGACTGAACTCGACCCTCTCCGATTTGGATGAAACTTTGCACATGTCTTCGGAATTGGTAACGATGGATTTTCCACCGGTTAAGGGAATTTTTTGACTCAAGATAAATTTTTCAAAAGGGCGTATGTGTTTTGTCATGCGTATTTTTCAAAAAATCATAACTCGAAAACCGTTGGTTGTAATAAAATTGCATGTGAGAAGAAGTTGTAGTTAATTAATTTGACTTTATGAAAAAAATATGTACACTGTAAAAAAATTATTTTTCTTCAGGAAATCAAAAATTAAACTTAAAAATCAATTAGCAACCTGTCCAACGTACGATTTTTATATTTTTTTTTTTCGAAAAGGCTTTGAGTTATTAGAAGTAGAATAGAAGTTGTTCTACGATAAAGCAACTTAAGATAAAAAAGCTCTTAGAAGTAAGAAAAATTCAAGTTTTTTCCAATTTGTTGTTTTTGCATAAATAACCATATTTTAATAATATTATACGATTTTTTTAGTGATTTTAAACAAAAATGCTATTGGTGAGCAACATTCTATATGCACCCGTTTTCGAGATAATTTGAAAGTAATGTCGAAAAAATGGCTTTTTCCATGAAAATATCCCTTTTTCAAATGTTAGTCGTGATTGTCCATCTGCAAAAGTATTCTTTTCAAATTGAACATAAAATTTTCTACAATATACCTTTTATTACCGAGAATACTAGACAAACTGATTCCTGATATTTACTGTAGGTAACACGACAAAATTTGCTGCTTTTACTTACAGTATATGGGTCATTCCATATCAAGTGACCGGAGAAATGCATCGACCCTCTTCGATTCGAACCAAAATTGGCTGATATACTTGTTCTAGGCTATTAATCAAAAATCCAAAGTTTTAGACCAATCGGTGAACCCCTCGGCCCATGGGCTGCCCCAAGTTTTTTGAGATTTTTGAAAAGTAAACATATTGTTTATTGAATATCTCGATGAATAAAAGAGCTACAAACAATGTTAAATACTTTTCTTGAAGGAAATTAAATATGCTGCCAAATAAATAAATATGTTTTATATTTTTTACAGTGTTGCCAACATTGTTATTTTTGTGGTTGAAATATAAAATTGCATTTTTCTCAAAATGCCCCCACTTTTTTTTCATTTTTTATTGCTCCAATGTGTTTAGCAGACCTTTTTACATAAGAAACACTTATCGAGACAAAACAATTTGCTCCGTCATGGAGATATTGATTTTTAAACATTTCATGTCTTAAAAATTTGTTTATTCTACCACTCTTATATAACAGATTATGTCATCAAGGCGGATCTAACAAAAAAGCATCGCTTAAGTTTAAAAAAAAAAATAGCAGTTTTACATGGTCTACTAATTCCGGTGGCCTACTAGAAGAATTTCTGTGCTTTGAGAGATTAGTGCGAACCATGCAAAAGTGCATTAAAGAGAAAGGAATTATCTGTTCCTCTAACTCCAAGAAAGGCCATCGTGTTTCATAAGACATAGTGCAGAAAGTAAAAGCGTTTTACCGTGAGGCCAGGGATGCCATTATGCCAGATTTATCTGGCACTGGGACTTTTTGAAATTAGAACAGATTAAAAAAAACGTCATTCAATCCTACTCCACTAAAGCGTTAAGTGATCTGCGTGACTGCAGTCCTCGTCCACTGAAAACGATTCATAGCAATTTTGTACGAATGGGTAGTCCGTCAAATATTTAGCATTGGTCAAATAGTGTAATTCCACGCTTGACGGTTACTAAAGAATGCGAGTATACGAGTCAAAAAATGACTCATTTTGGGATAACATTTGTAAAGGGCGTATCAACATTTGTAAAACCTCTTTGACGCTTTTCAATTGCTAGTTCAAATTTTTACATATCCGTGTATTGCCAGATTTCCCAGATTTTTTATTTGTGACGTGCCAGATATTTTTCAAAATCTAATAGTAACCCTGCGTGAGGCAGACGTGAGTAAAGAACTGGCTGGTAAGAAGGAGTGTAAAAGTGTTCGGGAGGGAACACCTCGTATCCTCAAGCAGAAGCGATTAGTGCTGGCGAACCTTAGCGAAACACTCTGTGCCCACCAGAGTGAAGAAGCCGCATTTGTTAGGAAGCATGACTATATTGCAGCGAAACAGGGAGAGTTCTACCAGTTCACTCGGGACAAATTGACCGACGGAGAAGTTCTGGTTGTGGCCGACTTTTTGGAAAACTTTTCATTTGTTTTTCAGGTACTACATGAACATTTCCTCCTCCTCTTTCCAACTACTGTAAAGATAGATGTGACTAAGGATAGTGACAATCATGCTTGCTCATCTCATGCTCATGACAATGCTGCAAACTTGAAATAATGTTCACTCCCAGCAGTAGATCTAAAGAAGTCTGATTAAAATTTTCAAAAATAAAGTGATTGACATTAATATCATATCTTCAAAGAGTATTTTATTAACGCTAACACTAACGCAAACTTTTCATTTGCTTTTCGGGATAGTGTACAAGGGGTCCACTACAACAATTCTCAAGCAACCGTTCACCCATTTGCTGCCTATTTCTCGCAGCCAGGAAATATTGTTCCATTGAATTGTGTTATCATTTCGGATACCTTGGATCACAACACAGCAACCTTTTACGCTTTCCAGAAGAAATTCATAGAATTCCTTAACACGTACGTCCCCAACCCCTGTGAGACATAAAATTTCAAATTTAAAATTGATGATACTCCATCGTTAGCCATCGGATTTTGTTGCGGTTTTTTGCAATAGATCACAAATTTATCCTAGTTTATAGATCTGCACTGGTTATTCCGAAAATTTCCGTAGTTTCGGATTCCAAGGTGGGAGTACTGGGGTAAGTACCTGTCCAGGGATGGTGGACAAAACATTTTTAGTAGCGAAACATGGCATGCGGCATATCAAACTTCATGATTTTGCAAAACTAGGTCATCAGAAGACATTTTGAAGATTTCTGACCATACTGGCCACTAAAAGAGGCCCTGCAGGATCCGAGTTCCTCAGGAAAAGTGGCCATATTCAAATCGTTGCCAAAACCTGGCTTGCGACACATCAAACTTCAGGATTTTGCAAAACTAGGTCATGAGAAGACGTTTTTAGAATTTCTGGCCATACTGGACACTTGGGAAGGCCCTGCGGGATCCGAATTCATCCGGAAAAGTGGCCATATTCAAATCTATTCCAAAACCTGGCTTGCGACACATCAAACTTCATGATTTTGCAAAACTTGTTCTTTGGAGAACTTTTTGAGAGTGTTGGACCATACTGGCCACTTAGGGAAGCCCTGCGGAATCCGAGCTCCTCCGGGAAAGTGGCCATATTCAAATCTTTTCTGAAACCTGGCTTGCGACACATCAAACTTCAGGACTTAGCAAAACTAGGTCATCAGAAGACGTTTTGAGAATTTCTGGCCATACTGGTCACTTGGGGTGGCCCTTCGGGATCCGAATTCCTCCGGAAAAGTGGCCATATATAAATCGTTTCCAAAACGTCCAGCACATAAAACTTCATGATTTTGCAAAACTTTATATTCGGAGGACATTTTGAGGATTCCTGACCATATTGGCCACTTAAGAAGCTCTTGCGAGATCCGAGTTCCTCCGGAAAAGAGGCCATATTCAAATCGTGACCGAAGCCAGGCTTGCGATATATTAAACTTCATGGTTTTGCAAAACTTTGTCTTCGGAGGACATTCTGAGGGTATCTGACCATACTGGCCACTTAGGAAGACCCTGCGGAATCCGAGTTCTTCCTGGAAAGTGGCCGTATTCAAATCTTACCTTACCCCAGTACTCCCACCTTGGAATCCGAAACTACGGAAATTTTCGGAATAACCAGTGCAGATCTATAAATAAGGATATATTTGTGATCTATTGCAAAAAACCGCAACAAAATCCGATGGCTAACGATGGAGTATCATCAATTTTAAATTTTAAATTTTCTGTCTCAGAGGGGTTGGGGACGTACGTGTTAAATCTCAGCTGACTAATCTGACAAAAATTTATTTGTTCTCTGATGGTGCGGGTTCACAGTACAAAAACAGGTTTAACATCTTGAATGGTACAGTAACCATCGAGAACACTTTGGCGTTCCAGCTGAATGGCACTTTTTTGAAACGGCATACGGTAAAGGTCCAAGCAATTGATTAGGTGGAACTCTAAAGCGATTGGCGACGAGAGCTAGTCTTCAAGGAACTACCATACAAACTCCAAATGATGACGATTGGGCACACTGTAATTGCAACTTGAATGTGAAGTTTGTGGCATCACGGCAGTGCAAGAAGCAAAAAAAAAAAAAAACATTTGGCAGTCAGATTTGCTAATGCTCGATGCCACTGTTTTTATGAAGAGTAATTCGAGCTCAGAAACGGGTACCATTTTTGATCTGATTTGATTGAGCCAAAGAAGAACAGATTCAAAAAATAGGAAATCTGTAAACCTGTTCTTGAGTTAAATCGTGACATACCGTTGCATGTCATTTTTATTTTTTTAGAAAGATAGATAGATAGCTTGATGATTCGATTGACAAAAAAATAAATCCTAGCATAAATACTGTTTTGAAAAATAATCACAAATAAAACGTAAGATGGCAACACTGAAGATTTTTCTCGAATTGGAATCTGAAAATAAATGATTGCTAGCACAATCACCTATTGTGATTGTTATTAGACCCATTTTCAGAAAACACTTTGAATATGTTAACACTATTTTTGAATTTTAATGCATTGAATATAAAACATGAAATGTTTAAAAATCAATATCTCCATGACGGAGCAAATTGTTTTGTATCAAAAAGTGTTTCTTATGTAATAAAGTCTGCTTAACACATTGGAGCCATATAAATTGAAAAAAAGTGGGGGCATTGGAGAAAAACGCAATTTTATATTGCAACCACAAAAATAACAATGTTGGCAACACTGTAAAAAATATAAAACATATTTATTTGGTAGCAAATTTAATTTCCTTCAAGAAAAGTATTTAACATTGTTTGTAGCTCTTTTATTCATCGAGATATTCAATAAACAATATGTTTACTTTTCAAAAATCTCAAAAAACTGAGGGCAGCCCATGGGCCGAGGGGTTCACCGATTGGTCTAAAACTTTGGATTTTTGATTAATAGCCTAGAATAAGTATATCAGCCAAATTTGGTTCGAATCGAAGAGGGTCGATGCATTTCTCCGGTCACTTGATATGGAATGACCAATAAATATTATGAAAACCTAACCCGAAACAAAAATAATTAGTATTCATGTTAGTGTACAAGTGTATTTTGTACAGGTTGAAACATAATGTATTTAATTAGTTAAACTGTTTATACCAGTAAGAATACAATTGTTACGCCCATTTATACCTATTCATGTATTCCCTTTGGTGTTGACAGAAAATATAATTTAAATGCATACCCCTGCACATACCAATATTTCAAAAAAAGTACCTAAAGTGGGTACCTAGTACGTATAAAAAGGATTACATTACAAAGTCATGACATCAGTTTAACAGTATCTTTCATAAGTAGCGAAAAGTGTAAAACGATTTGAAATGGAAAAGCATTGTTGTAAACCTTTTCGTGAAATCGGGAGACGGTGTTCGCCTAAACTTAGAAATTTAACTGACAAGTTAATTGAAAAACTTATATCCATGCAGTGTGCGGTCCATTTGGACACGTCATTAAGAATTTGTGATTCATGTCGGTTATATTCGTATCGTCGTAATCCTGTCGAAAGAGTGGAGCAACCAGAAAACGGTGGACATGACGAAGCACCAACCACATCACGGAACGATTTGGAGGAAATACCATCGGCAGCTTCAATTACCTCGGCATCTTCTCAGGACAGTGACCTACCGGATTATTCCAGGATACACAACATTGAGTTATTCAATAATGGAATTGCAGGAATAAATGTGTCTCCGATATCCATTAGAGAATTTAAAAACGATAAATACCGTCGGCAAAAAATTGCCGAAATTGTAGCAGGTATTAGAAAATATCTATTCAGCTTACCACCACAAGAAGAAGTCGAAGAGTTAGCTACATTGAAAACAAAGGTTGTGGAATATGATGAAATTATTTCCAAATTGAAAGAAAAATTCATAGAACCAGATTGTTCGAGAATAGATAAAATACGTATATTGACAGTTTTGCCTAGTTCGTGGACGATTCAGCAGATAACGAGCAAATTTGAAACAAACAAATACCTTGCATTACAAGCAAAAAAATTGGCAGCCGAAATTGGAGTATTGGCTACCCCCAACGACAGATCGAGGAATCGTTTGAATCCGGATATAAAGAATCAAGTGATACAATTTTTTGACGAGGACGACATCAGCAGAGCCATGCCGGAACAAAGAGTTTATGTCTCTGTAAACACTAATGGTAAGCGTCAACAAATTCAAAAACGGTTATTACTTTCATCACTTAGAGAAACTTTCACTCGATTTAAAGAAGTCAGTGAACATAAAATTGGATTTAGTACTTTTGCAGCATTACGACCAAAACATTGTAAATTGCTAAATGCTTAAGGTATTCACAACGTTTGTGAATCACAATTCACGAAAATATTGATTTAATGCTGCACAGTTTAAAAAAATATTCATTCAACACTGATTGCAATCAACATTTTGAGAAGGTATTGCGTAATTCATCATCAAGATCAAAATATTGTTACCTCCGTGAATGCGAAAATTGTCCCACGCTGTCAGAATTTGAGATAAGATTTTTAAAAGAACTTGAGAAACATAACTTGTCTGAGATATCGTTCGAACAATGGATTACAACTGATAGATGTAATTTAGAAACGCTTTTAAAACCTGTCGATGAATTTGTTGAATATTTTAGCGAGAAATTAGAAAAACTATTAACTCATGATTATATAAAAACAAAGCAATCTAAATTTTTAAAAGATACAAAGTCTTCATTAAAAGAAGGAGAAGTAGTTATTATTTGCGAGTTTGCAGAGAATTATTCATTTGTACTTCAGGATGCTGTTCAAAGTCATCATTGGAACAATTATCAGGCTACAATTCATCCGTTTGTTATTTATTATATGGAGTCAGGAATGCTTAAAAATCTAAGTTTTGTTGTAATATCAGAAGTTGTAAGACATGATACAATTGCGGTACAAGTATTTATTTCTAAATTACTAACGTATTTAAATCAACTAATGAATATAAAAAAAGGCCATTTTTATGTCTGATGGGGCTGTTTCCCAATACAAAAATAGAAAAAAATTCGCAAGCCTCTGCAAGTTTAAAGAGAAATACAACATTGATTCTGAGTGGCATTTTTTCGCAACTTCACATGGTAAGGGACCATGTGATGCAATTGGCGGCACATTGAAACGAATGGCAACAAGAGCAAGCTTGGCCAAACAACATGAACATCCAATAACAAGTGCGAAAACTTTGTATGAAGGGGCTATTAAGAGAAATCAAGAAAATTTCACAAAAATATCATTTTGCTATGTTTTACAAGAAGAATATGAAGAGGGAGCTGCAGAATGGGGTGGTAGTTATCAGCAAACAAAAATGATTCCTGGTACACAGAAATATCACTCCTTCATTCCAGTTGCAGATAACAAAATCGCTGCAAAAATATTTTCAACTGACGAAATATTTATAGGAATTTTTGAAAATAGTGTTTTTAAAAATGTAAATACAATTTTTCTTAAAAATAGTAGAAAAAATAAATAAATCATGTATGAACAAAAAAAAAAACTCAAAATTTTAATTTGGTAATTAAGATTCGTTAATTTCGTTAATTAAGAAGATGTTCAATCTTCTTGGTGTCAAAAAAATAGTTGTTGAAAATTTTATGTACAATTTCAAAAAAATACTTCTGAAGATGGAAAATTACGACTAACTTTTGAAAAAGAGATATTTTCATGGAAAAAGCCATTTTTTCGACATTACTTTCAAATTATCTCGAAAACGGGTACATATAGAATATTGCTTACCAAGAGCATTTTTGTTTAAAATCACTAGAAGAATTGCATTATGTTATTAGAATATGGTTATTTATGCAAAAACAACAAATTGGAAAAAACTTGAATTTTTCTTACTTCTAAGAGCTTTTTTATCTTAAGTTGCTTCATCGTAGAACAACTTCTATTCTTTTTGTTATGACACAAAGCCATATTGGATTTTTTTTTATAAAAATCGTACGTTGGACAGATTTGCTAATTGATTTTTTAGTTTAATTTTTGATTTTTTTTGAAGAAAAATTTCTTTTTTTACAGTGTACATATTTTTTTCATAAAGTCAAATTAATTAACTACAACTTTTTCTCAGACGCAATTTTATTACAACCAACGGTTATGATTTTTTGATCGAGTTATGATTTTTTGAAAAATACGCATGTCAAAATACATACGCCCTTTTGAAAAAAATGTCTTGAGTCAAAAAATTCCCTTAACCCACGGAAAATCCATCATCACCAATTCCGAAGACATGTGCAAAGTTTCATCCAAATCGGAGAGGGTCGTGCAAGATTTTGACTTTTTCCGGCTGATTTCATCTGGAAACGCTCTTTAGTTTGATTTGAACAATAAAACCAATACTCATTGCAACAGATCTAACTAAGAATACTAGTTTATTATTTTTCTCAACAAAATAAGACATTTCGGCAACAAAATAAGATCATCCGTTACTTCATTCAGTAAACCGTCTTACTCAGCTTTGATCATCAGTATTTAATAGTATAACCAGTATTTCGGATCACTTCTCGTACTCTCCTCGGCATTGACTCAACAAGGTTTCGACATATGCTGACAGGGATGGCATATACCACGCTTCCTGAATCTTGCTCCATAGTATTTCCTTATTTTTAGATTTCAAAAGATTCCCTGACTTTTCGACTATCTGCCATAGATTTTCTATCGGATTGAGATCCGGAGATTGTACGGGCAGTATGCTTAGGTTCATTATTTTGCATAAACTGACATTTCAATGGAATTTCTCAGTCAGCATGTGGGAGCATTACATATTCAAAGACTCAGCGTAAAAGTACTGGCTCATTTTCATCTTTATCCATAAGAGTAAGCCAATACCGGACCGGGAGAAGCATCCTCAGACCATGATATTACCTCCTCCATGCTTGAATATTTTCGTTGTGTACGGTGATTTGAAAGCAGAGTCAATAGGTCGGCGAACCCAGCGCTTTCCATCAGACCCAATGAAATTCACTTTTGTTTCATCTGCCACCAGGATGTTCTGCCATTTTTTTTTACCATTTTCGTGCTCAATCCAATCCAGATGTTCCTTTAGACGTGCCTGGAGATGTATCCGTGTGAGCATCGGAACTTTCTTAGAGCTTTTTTCAATGAACTGCTTCTCAACTAGCCGTCACTGAACTCTGATGGAACTCGCGGACAAATTCAGGTCGACTCTGATATTCGATGCTGACTTGAATGAATCAATAATAGAAAGTTTTTTGATATGGCCGTCATCCTTAGCTAAAGTTTTTTGGAGACGTTAAGTTTCCACTCGTAGTTTTGGGTCAAGAAGAGCACCGAAAACAAAATTTTCGATCGTCCAGCAATTTTTCGTTGAGTTTTTTCTTTTTTTCTTATTTGCCGGACATGAATCCGTTGATTCTCTGTGCAATGATAATTTCGATCCATTTTTTCAAAATTATTCCTAGAATTGACGAAATATGATCCCTCGTTCGACGGACAATATGATGAGGAATAATATGACATCGATAGCAACTTATAACTCGCTTTTGATGGTTTTATTCTTTTCGAGGTAGTCCACGAAGAGTATGCCATGACAATTCCAGAAAACCTACGTCAAAATCTTTCCAACCTATTGAGCCTCCCTAGGCCGCTTCGCAGCATTCGTGCCGGCTTCAGTCCATTGCTGGGCACTCATTCTGTTCGCTGGTGTGTAATAGGGGATCCAGGTTTCATCAACCGTTACCAATCGACGCCAAAAGTCCTTCCGATTCCGCATCAACAAGTCTAAGCACAGTTTAGATGTGTACTCACGTTCGTGTTTTTGGTCAGGAATGAGCATGCGTGGCACCCACCGGCAGGATAACTTATTCATATGCAGAATCTTGCCCAAAATATGGCTCAGTACTAATCTTTGTGGCATCTGCTAGCTCACGCACCTTGACTTTACAGTCAGCCAACACAATTTTATGAACTTTTTTTGACACTGCCCTCTGTGAGTTCCGACCACCACGAAACTCTGCAGTTCGGCCATCCGAAGATTTGAAAGATTGTTTGAGTCAATTGTAATTGCATGTTGTGATAATCAATTTTATTAAACTGATCAATTTCACCTGAACTCACGGCATGTACTTTTTAGTAAAGGCATTGCACGGCATTTTTTTAGTAAAGATTTATCACTCTCGACTTAATGCCTAAAAAGTACTTTATTCAACTTCTCGTTACTGCAAATAGCCGACTGCATGATACGTGGGATTTTTCTGGTATTCTAGTTGTCACGGACGGCGTTTTCTATCATTGAGAATTTCAGGGGCCAGCAATTTTTATCATAGTAGCTAGATTGGTTCTAACAAGCATTAATGGTTCTCCGGCGTTGCTTTGTCTTCCGTGCCGCAACCGAGTGGGGATATGGTGACTAAATGAAGCCAAGTCGATTCAATCATCAGTTAGCTGATGCCGATTCCTCTTCGCCCCTGTGTTATATACTAACGTTGAGTAGGTTTATTCTGGGAATAAAATGGTCACGCAAATTTAGTAGGAAGCAAAATTCATTAACGGGGACGGGCTCGGTTTTCAAATCAAACAATTTCAAACGTACGAAAGGAAAACTTTGAATTTTTATGATCGAATGTTATACAAACAAAGTAATTCTGTTCAGTTTAACAAAAGAGTTATCATCGTCCAAAAACCCTTCACATAAGCGTAAGGCTCTTATTTTTCTAGATGTTTTTAATGATATCCGGTATAGAAGAGAGAAAGGTAGTCCTACTTTACAAATGAGACACACAAAAATTGTTGCAAACATTCTGTTCATGACTGATTTCTCTTTAAAATTAGATAGTACAATATTATAGATATGTTTCAACATCTTCGGGACCAATGGGTTTTCCCCTCAGTAAAATCCTGCCAACCTCGACCGTTGGATGTTTGTACTTTGTATAACAGTCCATCCAAGTCGGGTCTTGACGGCTATCGGTTCCTGCGGCTACACTTTAGCGGATGTCCAAGACTGAGGTTATCCAAACCTATTAGTATCCGAGGACACGCGTTTTCGTACGACTGAATTGGTAGTCCAGCGAGGTGCTGGTATTTCTCCTGTATCTCGGAATATAATAAAGTTTGCGGTCGAATTTGTAAACCTTGTACAGTATGTACGGAAGAAAGTGTGTACTTCTTTGCTTGACTATCACAGCTGGAGATTTGCAGGTTTACTATCTGTGACGACTTCTCCAAACGCTGCGTTTCTCCCGTCCCATTTTAGGCACAGTGTCTTCCTCGGTCCTTTCAATCCTAGCTCATCTGCTAGACTTTGATCCATTAATGACAGCTCAGAACCGTCGTCAACGAATGCGTAAGCCTGCACTGTTTTCGATGGTCCATAGAGGCGAACTGGAAGAATCCGGAACAACAGTTTTGACTGGCCTTGATGAATGTTACAGCTCTGCTGCGATGTTCCCTCGGATGTGGTAGCAGTGGCTAGTCCAATTGAAGCGCTGTTTGTTTGTTGTCCGGCTTGCTGTATATTCACACTGTGAAGAAGAGGATGATGTGGATAGGTGCAACCACTCGTCCCGCATGGCTTCTGCTGTCTGCATGACCCGTTGTGTTTTCGTAAGCACTTTCGACACAGCTTACATTCTCGAACAGCAGCCCATCTCGAATCATAACTAAACTCAGCAAAACGCTTGCACTTTGGAACGCTCAGACAACTACCCTTACATATAGGACACTGTTTCGTCACATCGCTGGAGGCGACTGGTTTTGCCTTTGAT
This sequence comes from Aedes japonicus, assembly GCA_034211315.2. Lineage (NCBI taxonomy): Eukaryota > Metazoa > Arthropoda > Insecta > Diptera > Culicidae > Aedes > Aedes japonicus. Next base: position 201,535 of record JASCZW010001345.1, on the reverse strand, counting down.
GATGTCGTGTAAGGCTTGCTACTACCTGTCTCTGTTTCGGAATGCATATTCAGGAATCCGTCTTTCTTGCTAGAGCGAGGCCTTGAGTCACTGGTTACCGATACCATTACTGCACTGGCATCCTCTGCCGTGGTATACAGCCACGAGCTGAAATCGATCAACGTTGGATTGGGCTTATCCCTGGAGTGTTTGGCCCAATCTAGTTTCAACGTAGAAGGTAGTCGTTCCACCAGTTCATATCGTAGAGAGGCATTATACACAAAGTCGTGTACTTCGCACGCTTGGATTGTTGCAACCAAGTTCTCTACTGTGAGCGCGAAGTTGACTACTGTCTCTAGCCTATCGATGTTTGGCGATGGTAACGCCCGAACCTTCTTGACAATAGCTTGCACGATTGCCAGCCAGCCTGCCATACAACATTTTTAGAGTCGACATGACTCCAACAACATTGGAGGGGTGAAGCAGACGACACTTTACTGCTTCTAATGCCTTTCCTTTTAGGCACTTGCGAAGCCGAAGCATATTTTCCTCATTGGAAAATCCACACATTTGAGTGGAGTTGCTGAAAACAGAGAAGAAAAGCGGCCAATCCTCGGGATTTCCACTAAATTCTGGAAGGTCTTTCGACACCGCTTGCCGTGCGGCAATCTAACTCCTGTTTAGAACGCATATTGTTTCATCGGCGATAGGGGGCACAGATGGAAGCACTGGAATTTGCTGAAGACGTATCGGAGTTGATCTCTGACCTGGAGCGAACGAACGTGGATCAATCAACGACGGATGCTTACCTTGACCGGTGCATCAACACGTTGATGACCAGGAATACCGGATGACATTGGACATTGATGAGAATATGCTGGTCGGTCGATACCGGGTCCGAGATTGGGAGCATGTTACTCTGCAGGTCCTGGCAAGTTTTTTGGTATAGGTCCTTCCGTCTCTTCAGGTTCTAAACCGGAATCCGCTTCTTCTCCACAACGCTCAGTATCAGCAACCCACTGCTCAATCTTTGATGTTTTACTCACCTCGGTGTCACTTAGCACCGTCGAAGTATCACTTCCGAACTCAAGAAGTGCCTCAAATTTCTTTTCCAAATACTTCTGTTCAGGTTTTTCTCCTCTTCGATCTTAAGCAACTGCAGCTTTAATCTTCTTCTCGCATCGCTTTGGGCGCTACTTCTAACACTAACTGATCGTTGTGAATTAGTTGCATTTTGTGGTGTTTGGTTCCGAACGATAACGGGGGGTGCCGTCGGTACTTTTCTGCCTACGGTAGCACAATCGATACAGCTCCAACTCATATATTGGATGTCCTCCGTCACCTCCACGCACGTAAAATGGAACCACCTGTTGCAGCTATCGCATTGAACCATTTCCATGTTGTTTGGCTCATCACACAAATGACAATCTGATTCTCGAATCGGACGTACATTTCGCAGCGGGTAACGTTTCACTGCGCTTGTTCCACTACCAGATTTTCCCGTTTTATTATCTCCGGCAGCAGGTTTCTTAGGAACTGTTCCTGTCAGAGGGCGATTCAACGTACTGGTACTATCTACAATTACCTGTGAACAAGGAGGGAGATTTTCGACAGTGTTTGATGAACCTGGTGTAGCGTTTGTCGCTGGCTGTGCGATTTGCTGTTCGGTTATCACCACTGGACGCGCCTCCTTTTTAGATCAAACTTTACCATGCTTCGACGACATTTCTGGGTTCGGTAAATGAATTTATAAGCGAATTATAGCCAAGATTTTATGTAGCGCACAGAAATAATTGACCAGTCCCCAAATGGTTCCTCAAAACGTGTAATTTAATTTTATGATTGTGGAAATGTCTATATTAGCAATTCTGCCTTCTGTTCTATCAAAGAAGGAGAACAACAAGACCTCGATACGCCATTCGGTAATATTCGCCTTCTTGCATATCGGTGGTATCTTCAACAGTTTTCCTGCCATCAGCACCCTAAACAGTGGGTACCTACCTAGTGCAACTACAACTGCAAAGAAGCAGTACCTCTCCAGGGCAACTGTAGTCAATGGTTGAACTGCACATAAACAACTCCACGAGCAACGTGATGTGAGGATGGTCCCACAACTCTAGCCTGTGGCCAAAATATTGCCATAACATTGCACACATTCAAACAGGCTGTGGGTTGCTTTCTTGCCCCCATCATACACACCGGAATTCTGCGAGGCGCACTAACGACTAACGGAAGGAAGAAGGAAGAAAAGCTGAGAAAATATTTAATAATAACTTTTCACTGGCACGTTAGTTGGAAGAGCGGGACTGGGCTCTTTTGCTTCCTGTACATCTAGCTTTCTACCAAGCAATCTGATTCCTGCCGGGGAGGTGCACTTTATCGCTGGACATAGAGATGCGTGACCGCGAACGGTCAAGAAAAACCAGGTGAGAAGACAAATGTTCGATTTATTCGGATTGTAGAGGGGACCTTATGTTTGCTGCTCTAACTTACTGACTACTTTATATAACAATAAATGAAGCGGGTATTGTTGAATGTTCTGCATTGGATGCAACTACACAATAATTGTAATATATTACTTATGGATTCACTAAAATGGTGAACTTCTAAACAGTTACAAGTAACCAGCCACTATGTAACTATTATTAAGAATACTACTCAATGTATCAATCACTAAGTTTCTTCTATGTTTTATTTACAAATTATGATTTTATAAATTAAAACCTTATATATTCTAACATGACGAATACAAAATCAAATAGGTTAATAGTTGATACAATAAATTAGAAAGATCTGCAATTTTATGCACGTTGAACTATTTTTACAATTCATATTTCAATTTTAATTTCAGCCATCGCTTGTTTTGTGCACAGATAAATAATACCTTTCGTGAATAAATAATAATTTCGTAACTACGCTGTATTTTATTTACGTAAACGTTTGTCATTTTGGAAATGAATTTCGTGTGGACCAGTCAATCACTGATCTATTTCATCGTATCCGCACATGTTGGTGTTGCTACTGACAACCCAAGTAACACCAGAAACATCTTCTTTGACAAGAATATAAGAACTTTGTTGTAAAGAAGTCGTGAGGATGAAATACCAAACAAGTCTAGTCTTGAAAAAGTTTTGATTATGTTTTTCTACACATATTCGGTTCTGTTTATTCGATTGAGCCTGTACAAATAAATGATTTAAAAAAAAAAAAAAAACATATTCGGTTCAAACGTGTTTTGAGTAGCCATACTTTTGACAGATTTGAGTCAAACGTACTTAGTATGGGTTGTTTGGAAATAGCGTGTATGCTAGTTGTTAGTTAATATGTTGATAGGTTGCATTCAAGATGAACTTAAGACATACTTTTAACATCCTGTGACGATTGTGGATCCAATACAGTGACGGCTGAAAATATGTATAAACCGTTTATTTGAAATATTGGAATAGAAATAACCTACCTAAACGTAAGATTGTGGTGCAGCTCACTGATTCAAATAGTAGCCGAATCGGGCATATTTATCAAAATGTAACGTAAAGCAACAGGTAGGGAGGTTGTTTATTTTTTTTTTAATCAGTCATTTATTTGTACAGGCTCAATCGAATCAACTTTACAGAGCCAAGTTTTCATATTAACATACATCAGTTGTCTTAAAACTAAAGTTAGGGAGATATAACCGATTACTCGCGGCCGTCTCGAGGTTAATAGGAATAACAATTTAACGGGTGGGGAGCTGGGGGAGATGTTGTTTAGTATTTGTTAAAAATTGTTACGCTTTATTTATGGGGGAATCTTTTGAGCTACGCACAACATAATAAAAAAAATGTATTTGTATTTTCCTTCATATTGACGTTAGTCTGTTCAATTTTACAAAAAAAAAGCAGAAAATAAAAATCTAACATTTGAAAATCAAATATGTTACTAATGAAGTTTTTTCAGAAGCAGATAATTTATCATCTCCATGCAAAGCGCTAGGAGCGGACAGTAATTTATTGCTAGAACAAATAGACATGAAGAGAAAGTGTATTGATAGATCCGTAAGGGAACGGGAGGCTTTGAAATTGAATAGATGTAAGTTTGAAAACGAGCGGAGGGCATTTGAACGGTAGTATACGATCAGGCACATAACCCTTTGTCATACTACCCTATGCAGGATAGGCAAGGGGGGAAATCCCCTTGACTGACAAAAGGTTATGCAACCGATCGTGCTCTTATACTACCTATTGCTTGTTTCTAGTTCTAGCGATTTGTCCGTCTCCTAATACAGCGTTGCATAACCTTTTGTCAGTCAAGGGGATTTCCCCCCTTGCCTATCCTGCATAGGGTAGTATGACAAAGGGTTATGTGCCTGATCGTATACTACCGTTCAAATGCCCTCCGCTCGTTTTCAAACTTACATCTATTCAATTTCAAAGCCTCCCGTTCCCTTACGGATCTATCAATACACTTTCTCTTCATGTCTATTTGTTCTAGCAATAAATTACTGTCCGCTCCTAGCGCTTTGCATGGAGATGATAAATTATCTGCTTCTGAAAAAACTTCATCAAAGATCGTTACTTCCGCGCTGGGGAGAATACAAAAATAACAATCAAAAGTGTAGAAAGCCCATAATGGGGGAATCCATTTATTCATACTGGTGGGGATCAGTATTTGCACCACTCACCGTCGTTCTCTCCGAGATCTATAAGTTATAGATGACGAGAAGAGCAAATGTGTGAAATAGGCGGTGCATGCTAAAAATAAACCCAACAGCGGGAGATAATTTCTCACCCGTGCTAGGCTGTATTAGGAGACGGACAAATCGCTAGAACTAGAAACAAGCAATAGGTAGTATAAGAGCACGATCGGTTGCATAACCTTTTGTCAGTCAAGGGGATTTCCCCCCTTGCCTATCCTGCATAGGGTAGTATGACAAAGGGTTATGTGCCTGATCGTATACTACCGTTCAAATGCCCTCCGCTCGTTTTCAAACTTACATCTATTCAATTTCAAAGCCTCCCGTTCCCTTACGGATCTATCAATACACTTTCTCTTCATGTCTATTTGTTCTAGCAATAAATTACTGTCCGCTCCTAGCGCTTTGCATGGAAATGATAAATTATCTGCTTCTGAAAAAACTTCATCAAAGATCGTTACTTCCGCGCTGGGGAGAATACAAAAATAACAATCAAAAGTGTGTTACTAATGTTTTTATCCGTACTGTAAGACTGTGAATTTTGAAAATCGCCATGTTGATTTTGGTGGATTCCGTATAGAAATCTCATTCAAATTCAATAATTTACTCGAGGTTTCTTCTACGTTTTTAATCCAATCAATGGCGCATGAAATTAGAGACGGTAAAACGGATAGTTGCACTGCTAACATTGAGCCGCATATATAATTTTGATGCAACTTCCACTCCAATTTGAAAAAGTAATAAAAAATCATCTTTACCGCATAAAATACTTTTTCTAAAAGGTCGGAACTATTTCTACGCTTCGATTTTATTGGTGAACATTTTTGATTTCGTGCCACATACTATTAAAGAATTCATAGATGTTAAGCCTTGTCTTAATAAGTACATTAATTCAAAGAATATTGAATTTTACATAGTCCTACGTCATCATTTCAAACAACCCAATTGGACTGTACCTTGTAGTGTTTGCAACTTTCTTTTCAATTTGATAAAACAGATCTGCCAAACATCCATACAACGATCAAAAGAAAAATTATCTCTTGTTATTTTTAACTACACAAATACAATTTAAATTTACTCTCATCAGACCACACCACTTGTTTCAATAATTCAACGGGCTGTTCAGCATTCTTTTGATCGAATTTTAATCATTTGATTTGCTTGACTTTTTTAATTGAAGGACGCTGACTTGCTTACTTGCTATTCAATCCCAATTCTAGCAGTCTGTTCCAAATATTTATTTCAAGCTCTCACGTATAGCTCAACTCGAATGAACATCTTCTTGCCTCTCGCGGCGATTCTCGTATCATTGCGTGGTGACTTAAGACGCTTCCGCCTGCGACCTGATTTATCTATCACACTTCCCGAGCAGGAGTCAACAACATATGAATACTTAATTTTGATCTTGATAACTAGCCTTGGTATTAAAGAGCTCAGATTAAGAGGTAAAACACCTAAGCAAAATACCTAAGAATTGCAAGTAAAATGCCTCTCGAATAACAAAACTTGTTATTTCGGATACCTGAGAATACCTTGAAGTTACAATTTTGGTATTGTCTTACCTCAGTTTGGTATTTGCATAACATTGTGGGAACAATTTTATGGTATTATCGTCAGGTATTTTACCTCTTAATCTGAGCTCCTAAATACCAAGGTCAGTTATCAAGTTATTCGGTCCTGCTCGGGTAGCTTAAAGCATGCTAAGCAGCAATCTTCCGTCACGATTCATGGTTCTGGTGGTCTCAACCCGAGCTGATGAAAGTATTATATAAATACCTAATTTTGATCTTGATAACTGGCCTTGGTATTTAACAGCACATCATAAGAGGTAAAATACCTAAGTTATGCAGGCAAAATATCTCTCGAATAACAAAACTTTTTATTTTGGATACCTGGGAATACCAGAGAGGTACTATTTTGGTATTGTGTTACCTCAACTTGGTATTGGCATAACATTGTGGGAGCATTTTTATGGTATTATCCTTAGGTATGTTACCCCTATGCAGCGCTCTTCAATACCAAGGCCAGTTGTCATGTTTTTGGTTCCTGCTCGGGAAACGATGATACTACGGAATTTAATGGAATTAGCTTAGTTCAATTTAAAATACGAATAGTAACCACAAACTAGTGAAACACGAAAAAGATCTTCTGGTACATATCACATGTAAACAATCAAGACAAGAAATGTCGAGCTCAGTGAATGGGAATGAACAATACACGGTAAAATAAAAGTAGGCTGAAATGAGCACTTTTTTCTTCTAGTTCAAAAACAAGTACTTTATTTCTTCCAGTACTGTATACTGACATTGGAATCCAATCATCACTACGATCTAAATGGCGCTAGTTTCTGTGAACAATCAGCATCTACATTCAACCAATCTTCCCTCGTATATTTATAAGATGAACTGTAAAGTATACAAAATATAATCAATTTCCGATAAAATTACTTTACACTAGTATAACATTTATTCAAACACCGAATAAATTTCATTGAAGTTCCATTTGCGAAATTTTATTGAGATATGCGTCATATTTTTCATCACTATTTTTTACTTAAAAAAAACTTAGGACGTAAACTTTATGACTTCATTTCTAGACAAAATCGTCAAAAGGTCGAAAGGAACAATTGTAAACAATTACTTAAAACGTAAATTTCTTGGAAATGTCAGGAAATGCTAACATCTGTATCCACTACCGATGGGAAGGTAATAGCTCCCTCTATCTGTTTCTTGTGCTATTTTTGTTGTGGGAGTAAGCAGATTGTAGAAAAATACGCTAGAGGTCATTGTTTACAAATGTTACTTTCGACCTTTTGACTATTTTGTCTAGATTTGTAAAGGTGGCAGAAAACAGCACAGACAAAATACGTTACCGGATGTCTGAACGACAGTCATGGATTCGAGAACATGCAAAAATACACCGTAAACTGAATCACGTAATCGGTAACTTGTTTAACTTTTTTGGAAATAATCCTCAAAACGTGAACTAGATCACGGTTCGTTTTATATTTCAGACTGCTTTTGTTTCCGGCTCTCATCATAAATTTATAATCCAATATTCCAGCAGAGCGTGATTTTTTGATGCGCGAAACTGAGAAGATTTTTTCTTTAAATTTCTTGGTTGAATGTAAAAGTAAAGCGACAAAACAATAGATGCAGTTCAGCTTAATATTTCTAGAGGTTTTTTTTCATTGGGGCGAATCTAACATTGAGAGACTCTCTTTGATTACTTTCTCTATCATTCATATTCCAATCACCTTAGCGTTTTTCATTCTACTATTTGTAGAGTATGCTAGATAGCACTGTTGTGTTTCGATCTGTACTAAAGCATCCCTTAAGGGCAAAGTCAGTCGCGCGCCCGTTCGGGAGGTCGCGCAATGTTTTGCAATTTTAAACATATTTGATAAACTTTTTTGAAATTTTATTTCCGTCCATTTGTGCTAAACTAAATGAAGCACAATTCTTGAGAACAAACCATGTCGATAAATCTTGTAGTTTTTACATGAATCCGTTTCTACTGAGAAAAAGTGCAAAAAATATAAGACATTGCCTCCATTTTCAAGTGCTAAGCTCCGTATTGTTCATTTTTTTAAAAATTGAAAAAGGTGCATCGATAGCAAACTTTTCAAGGAACAATTTGGCTACAAAACATTTTTATAAATTATTCACAATTATTAGTGAATGTGATTGCAAGCCAAAGTCAAATTAGCATTTTATCTCATAAAATTAGCCTTCAATGTTGAAAGAAATCACGAGACGATGCATGAACCTGCGCTGGGGGACAAAAATGAACAAAATGATTTTTCTAACTAATCCACTGTGCAGGGCTTAGCCTAACTTTATAACAACCGAAAACATTCAATTTCTAGGCAAAATTTTAATATATTCGGAATTTGATTAAAAAAAATGCATACGTTTCCTACAACAAGCTAAATTTATTCAAAAGTTCTAAAGTTTAACTCGTTCGAAAGTCTCCAATGTAGTGCAGTAAACTTCATATAGGCATCATTATTGTTAGTTTTGGTTTCTTCTTGCGTGTGATGTGTCATATGACTGAAATCGGTTCTTTTCAGATGCTGGTTAGATCTCCAGGGATTATCTGGAACATCCTGGACACTGCATATATGCATCATATGAACTATTTTACATCGTTTTCAATTCTCTTGAGCCTTTCGATGTCCAATTTGAGATGTCGTATGACCTATCTTGTGGTGTAATACCTACTATTCATTGAAACAATTGAATATAATTAATTTGATTCTGCAACGATCGGGCCAAATCAAATAATTGTTGAATGTTGAAACAATATACAATGAAAAAGCGAAAAACTTTTAAACGGCAAAGACCCACTCTGAACATCGAAGTGAACTCAACTCTGTTCCTGCATTCATCGCTTGGCATCCGTTTGAATGTAGAAGTACGGAGGAAAAACATGTTTCTTTCACACCGGGATTACTCGAAATTCATATGCAAAACTATATTATATTTTTACATCAAAAGATTGCTAAGAAAATTTGCAATCTTATGGTACCAACAAAAGTACATAAAACAAAATTTCATAGCATACTTTTTGAATTTGCAAAACCACCTAAAACGTTCCACGCTATGGGAGCTGCCGACCGTGGGAGGTGGAGGACGAAAAAATAATAATAACCAACAGCACAAACCGTCTGTTCATTTCCAGTTTTAGTATATGTCCAGCCGTAGCTAGGATAGGATGCACGTTTCGGTTAGGAAGAATTGAACATTGAAGAGGATTATTTTGAAACGCCGACAACGTGGCATCAGTATTTTTCAGAATGAGGAAGTGCAGGGAAGATGTTTGTTCAATTGATACAATTTGTTATTCCTCTTTTTCAAATGATTAGTCTAACGGCTTACAGAATACCTGAATATATCCAAACTGACTAACAGTCAGGTAAAATCGTTTGAACTTTATGCATCGTTCTATATTCCATAAACAACGGGTCACTTGTTGAATTCAAATGGATATTGCATATGTTGAATTAAAACAAATCTTTGTTTTTTCCCTGTGACCAAAACTTTTATTGTATTGGCCAGATGATACATACATTTTAGGAAAATTTGCAGACTATTTTCATCGACCACCTAATTAACTAACTTGAAGTTAATTAATCCATATCAGAACCGTTTCGCCAATATTTGAAAGGAAAAAAAATGTAGGCATATTATACATCAGAATGTTCAAGTGTTTTACGGAAAGTTGTATAAGTAATAAGAATATTTTGAGAAAATTATTGGCACATGCTATGAAATTTTGTTTTATGTACTTTTGTTGGTACCATAAGATTGCAAATTTTCTTAGCAATCTTTTGATGTAAAAATATAATATAGTTTTGCATATGAATTTCGAGTAATCCCGGTGTGAAAGAAACATGTTTTTCCTCCGTACTTCTACATTCAAACGGATGCCAAGCGATGAATGCAGGAACAGAGTTGAGTTCACTTCGATGTGCAGAGTGGGTCTGTGCCATTATGCCGTTTGAGTGTTGCTTATGTGTTAAATATTATTCAGCTATTATTTTGCTCGCTATGAATGGAGAATATAAAAATAATTTTATTCTATTGAGTCTATGAAAATGTGATTTATGTTCATATACTTATATTTATCTTCATATCCATTCCCCTATGAAATAAAAACTGCTGGATTCACGTACTTGAACACAATTATTTAACAATATAAGGAATCTTGTTGTACCTTGATCAGAATATAATGAATATTCTGGAAATATTTGACTATTTATGAACAAGATTCATGTGAGCGTAGCAATAGGCGAATGTCAGCGGTGATTGTATTTGCCAATATGAGAATAAGATTTGTAAAGTACCGGAGAACAACTGGGAATATTTTAAAGAAGATCTCTTCTGCGAATCTTCTTTCATCATTCTTAGTTTTTTTATGATAACAATACTTCTTCGGCAAAATATATCAACAAAAAGAATTATAAAATGTTCATTATGTACCATAGTGTAGATGTGTTGGTGATTGGTTCATTGTATAGAGCAGTTCATTCAATTATTTTCAAATCGGTCGTTATTCTCAGATCCTCGACTGACTTTGCCCTTAATAGTTTTATAACGGCGCTGTAATAAATGGAAGAGAGTGAGACCGGAGAGAATCTCTCAATGTTTGACTCGCCCCAATGAAAAAAAAACCCGAGATTTAAAATTGATTAAGAGAAAAATATTTGGGAATAAAGATTCTGGGTCTGGGGCACTGAAGTTCGGTTTTAGTGATATGTGTTAATATACATTAGTATTTGTATTGCAGCTTAATGTTTATGTTTTTTTCACGGAACAGTTCTAGAATTTTTTTTCAAAGGGCGAATTTAACAATGAGAGGCTCTCTCGCCTCTCGCTCTCTTTCATTTATTACAGCGCCATTATAAATCTTTTGAAGGATTCTTTAGTACATATAGAAACACAACAGTGCTGGCTACCATACTCTACAAATAGTTGAATGAAAAACGTAACGCTGAATGGAATATGAATGAAAGAGAAAGTAATCAAAGAGAGTCTCTCAATTGCAGATTCGCCCTAATGAAAAAAAAACCCTCGAGTTGTTTACTGTTGCGTGAACTTTTCTATTCTCAGCATGGGATGTCATGATATTATGGAATGTTATGCTTGCCCAATGAGGTGTATACAGGTGGTGAAGAGCAAGGTGTTTGTCGGTATTAGTAACGAAAAATGTGTAAACAATCCATGATTTCGGGTAGTGACGTAAAACTCCAAAAACAAGCGAATGATAACAAAGCATGTTTAGATTTTGTCCGCACCCTTTTAATGCACAAAAAGGCATTTTTCAGCTGAAACGTTTTAAAACTATACCAATTACCGAAAATAAACATTCCACCTTGTGATTTGCTGCTGTTGTGAATTGTTGTTTTGTAAGATTTATGTCACGCATGTTTACAAAATTCAGGCAGTACATCATTTCAAGAACACAATGACAATATTTTCCATTACACAAATACAACTAAACCACTTCTACTTCATTGAGGCTTGCCTGCCGAACAAAGTTAACTTGTTCTGGAGTACTTTTACAAACAGACGTATCTGATTTTGTATACAAAGAGGGGAAGTATGATTCAAACGTAAATTTCCCAAAGCTACCAGCACCCTCACGGAATGTAGCATCACCAGCATGTTAGTGAAATGTTATCACTGACAAACCGACATGAAACTCAATCTTCACTATTGATCAGAAATGCATAATGACCGATTCAAATATGCATCGATCCGAGCTATCAAAACCTATAGAATCATTTTATCTTCTTCTTCTTCTTCTTTAGTATTTCAAGCTTATTGCTTGCTCTCAACTTAGTATTCTAGATGCACTTCCACAGTTATTAATTGAGAGCTTTCGATGCCAGGTACCATTTTTGCATTAGTATGATTGTGTGGCAAGTACAATCATACGCTATGCCCAGGGAGTCGAGAAATTTTCCTCAACGAAAAATTCCTAGACCAGACCGGGAATCGAACCCAGCCACCTTATCTAGATCAAATAAATATGTCCACAATCACACAAGAACCTTCTTATCAAGTTCCCTAGAGTGTTTGTGGCTTCAATAAACGTTCTCAGCGAACACGAAGATATATGTTAATAAAAAGATTTGAACAAAAATATTAGAACATTTTCTATTGTCATTCATGTCGGTTTGTCGGTGATGTTATTCCTTGTGTTGGTGATACTAGTTTGCATGAAAGTGCTAATGGTTTCAAGAACTTATCCACTGAATCTCACTTCCCTTCTTTGTTTACAAATTCAGTCTGTTTGAAAAAAGGACTAAAGATTTGTTTGCTTTCAACACAACAAGCTGCCTGATAAGGACCTTATATAAACGCCATTGAGTCTGGAGCGACTCATCGTCTAAAGTCGAAAGGTCGAAAGTAACAATTGTAAAAAATGACTTCAAACGTAAATTTTCTGGAAATGCCAGGTTGCTAACATCTATATTCACTACTTACGGGAAGGTAATTATTCCCTGTATCTGTTTTTGGTGCTATTGTGTTTGTGGGAGCAAGCAGATCTCAGAAAAATACGTTAATGTCATTGTTTATAAATGTTACTTTCGACCTTTTGACTATTTTGTCCAGTATTGTAGTTCGTCTTTCTTGGTTCCAGACGCACACAAATTTTGAACTGCAATGCATCAATGTGCGCATGTTTGGTAATACTTAAAAGACTTTTACCAGACCATTAATAATTTCACGAGGACGTTTATTATAAAGAGCCTATAATTAGGTTCTCGCCGAGCGATATCACAAACACTAGCGTGCTGCTTTACTCGTATAGGATCGATTTGTTTATTGCTTTAAACCACGAGATCAACTGTCAAAATGTTCAGGTTGACAAAGGTTTGTTTTTTCTTTTCAACCAGCAAAACGATTGTATTAGTGAAACTGCTTACTAATACTAACGGCGGCAGAGAAGTCTATATCAAAGAGGCGAAACGTCAAAACTGGACAAACCGAGCAAAAGATCTGTCAACATTGGGATCGTGAGATTTTCGTGAAGCGAGTCAAAGTTGGTAGTTTTTAGAATCGAAGGTTGCTAGTTGTTTATACTTGTCAGGGATCAGTTTTCTCCTATTTGTATTCAGTGTGCTGTCAACTAGGCTGTCAAACACCGTTGGATATTTTAATACTCATTTGGGAGAGGTATTCTGATTGTAAATAAAAATAAATAAAAAACAAATCAATGAAAAATACGGCAGGTTTACTACAAACTATCAACATTTTTTGTTAATTAATGGATGTTTTCATGACTAATGATGTTCATTTTAAGACTGAAGGCTGATTGCATAGACCATCTCTTAACATAAACCAATGCGACCAATGTTTTGATCTATTTTTGAATATCCCGTATCTTTTGTTAGGTGCATGAGGAGTTGCTTCAAGACTATTGAGAAATGAAATTGTATTCGGTGTTGAGATAATTCTTATTGTTTGTTTTGGTGGTAATGAATCGAGTTTTATAGAAACTTATTTATACCCTTTGGATAGTGATAGTACTCTTCAAAGCGCATCCTCTTCAAAACCGAATTCTTTGCAAAGAAAACAAACAATGATTGCATGATTGTATGATTTGGGGCAACAGCCTTCTACAAAACCCCTTTTTGTGGTATGCCGCGTTGATTTTTACGTTTTTCTCGATGAATGCAAAGGCCTCGTTTGCAAACTGCCACCCAAACCATGATTGATTCTGTACTTTGAAACCGAAGAATGTTGATTTGAGATGCAGGAATGCTTGTCCTCGCTGTCGCTCACAATCGAGCATTTGACGGATTGTGAGGCTGCTCCAGTACAAACACTTTCTCTTCCGAAAAATAAAGTCATGAGCAGCGTGCCAAGAGAGTATCAGATTGGTTCAATACAATCGTTTTTTGGTGCTAGCTTTCAAGATGCCATGGACCTTCCGTTGTTTTTGTTAGTGTTACATTTGAGGTCTTTGATGAGAATTGTGTGGACGATTTCCGTGGATCAGCAGCCACTTTCCATATTGAGGGGCACTTTTTGCGCCGGATGCACTCCCGAGCGTGGCCGACCGGATCTCACACGGTTCGCGATCGAAGAGATCAACTGGTATTTCTTGATAGTCAGACACGCTCTGAAAATTGCGGCAAGGTCAGATCGCAAAGTACCATAAATTTCCAAAATTTACTGTAAAAACTGTGCTGAAACGATACTGGGCAACACTATCGCTGGATCGCAAAAAAAAAACAACCGTAGAAGAAGAAATTATCATTTTCATTCTAATTTTGCAGCATTTGGTGAGGCGATTAGGACGCAAGTCAGTCCAAAGCCGATGATGAAGTAAGGGTAATGGCGAACTTGTCTATTTAGATCACATGAAGGCCATCTGGCCCTCCATTAGCTCTGTCTGTAGATGCGCAGCTTCAATTCAACATCATGCTGGAAGCGACCGATTCTCGGTTGGGTCTAGGAATATTTCGTTAAGGAAAATTCCTCGACTCCCAGGGCATAGGGTACGATTGCACTTGCCACACAATCATACTAATGCAAAAATGGTACCTGGCATCGAAAGCTTTTAATTGATAACTGTGGAACTGCATCTATAACACTAAGTTGAGAGCACGCAATAAGCAATAAGTTGGAAATTTAAATAAGAAGAAGAAAAACTCCATGGGAAGGAAAACCGGTAAAAACAACTGCTAAAAGAAGACCTTGAAATCGATTACAATTAAACATGGCATATCCCAAAAAGAGAGAGCACGATCGTGAATTCTCAAACTACACTTTGTAAGAAGTCTTTATTTTGACTTTTTCTGCAACAATACAAGAAACTACTAACATATAAATGGGTCTTCGCGGTGTTTGGATCTTACAGATACGTTAAATTTTACTGTCGTTATTTTTTAGTTGTAAGCCTGGGTTATCATTTCTATGACTTTAATTCAAGAGACTATTAAAGCAATACTAATCAAAATAGAGAAGAATTGTTCTATGTCCTCAAGGCTACTCGCCTCCCTAAGTAGATCTTAAGCGTCCTACTTTTTTCATGAAACCTTAGCCTTTAATTTTTTGTCAGCCTCTGTCTTAAGATACACTTTTCGATCTTCAGCTCGAAAGTTCTGATTACTAGCTAAATAATTTGTTGTTAGAGTTAGTGCTTTGATCCCGTCTGTCGTATAGACCGCACATTTAAATTATAATATTTATTTGAATGCAGAATTTTCTGCACCTTAAACATCAGGACACATTATCAGTTGATCACAAAGACGACTAACCTTACCTTACACTTACCTTTTTCGATAGTGAAGGAAACAATAAGATATTTTATGCAACCAACTATATAGGTATATTTGATGTTTAATCAATGATAATAAAAGAATAAACAACAATGAAAGATCAGATTAAAAGTCCACTTTTTGTCGTTTAGTTATTTCTCTCTGTATCGTTCCAATTTTAGTATACGTCCAGCCGAAGCTAGGACGTTTAGTTATTTGAAGTCAGGTATTTTTGGATTGTTCCTGTGTTTCGAGTGAATTGCGGCTAAACATGCCCGTTTCACACTTCTTTCAGTGCCTTCAAATAAACGTACTACAACGTGGCAATTTAAAAAAAGCAGATGCGATACTATCACTGCTAAGCATGTTCTTGATCTTCCATGACGGCCTTTTGCATGACAGAAACCCTCTCACTCACGACAACGTGACAACCACGATCTTCGAGAGGGAAGAACAAGTGAAAATCCGTAGGTCAGTCCAGAACAACCCTGGGATCACCTTGCGTGGTTTGGCGAAAAGGTTCTCTGCGTCTAACAGTACAGTTCGACGGAACTCCGCACAAGAATGCTGTACGAGCAAGTTCGGACGAAATACAACGGATGCATTTTTATGGACGGTGAAACATACGTTTAAATCGATTTTGGGAAACTTTTACCTTTCCAAGCAAAATGCTGATGCTCCAAGTAGATTCAGATTTGTCTATGCAGACAAGTTTTTTTTTTCGCAAGTTGAAGGCAAGGCATCTGCAGTTGTGCAAAGAAAAGAAGGCTTTTATCACAGGAGCGACTATGGGGGCATGTTTACAAGGAGGAGTGTCTTCAGAAGCAAATTTTGCCATTCTTTCAATCGCACAAAGGTTCGGTGAAGTTCTGGCATAACTTAGCCAGCTATCATTACAGCCGGGATGTAATGGAATTGTACAAGCATAATGATATTGGCGTTATTACTAAAAAAATCTCTCATCCCGCCATTTTCTGCTAGAACCAAAGATGAGAAGAGAAATTATTGATAAAGCAAATTTTTCATTGTTTTTCCCGCAGTAGTTCAATAAATTCCCAGCAGAATTAAACCTTAAACGCTTTTAAAGTACTTTTTTGACGAAGAAATGTCGTATTTCAAATACTATGTGGATCTAGCTGAGATTCCGAACCATACAATTCCTTCTGATTACATCATTGTATCTAATATACACTTAATATTGTCTTCGTTTTATTCATTTATTGAATTTATTTCTTGTATACTTGAGGGCTGTTATCAAAATGAATCGGTATGTATTTATTATTCAAATAAACAACGAATCACATTGATCAGCGTCAATTCTGCGTTATGAATTTGTTATTTATGTTTTCCGAATACAACAATGACAATGACACCATGTCAAAGATTTTATAGTCGAACAAAAAATAGTTACCGTTTTAAGATGAAAATACAAGTAAGCCTCGGCATGAATCTACTAGAGCTTAAATGTCTCTTCTCATATAATATAAAATTATGAAATTGCATCTCTCTGTTCGTTGTATAGTACAAAGGAGCAGCAATTGCAAAGCTTGATGTTATGAGAGAGATAACAAGGCTTACTTGTTTCTTCACCTTAAAACATACAAACAATCAATCACTGGTAGTAAGCTCAGAAATCAATAAATTGAATCGAGAAGCAAACAGAACGTGAAGGTGAACAAATAGCACCTTCTCGGCGGATTAAATTGGTCCCAGGGGGGAATTTCCTTGCATTCCTATCTATGGCAGAATAATTCAATATAAAGGGTGCGGCAAAGACTACCACGTTTGCTATCTGGGCTGAGAAATGGTCAATCGTTGTCGTCGCGTTCGGTCGTCAATAATCGCATAACCTAGACAAACTTTGTTTGGATTTGCAATCAAGAGGAATGTCAGTTCAAATTTGTCTATAGTTTACTGATTGATTTTTTCTGTATATAAAAGGACTGAAATAAGATTAAGCTATCGGCTTCCTACTGGACCTACAAAGTATCACGTTGTAGCCAAAATACGAATTTTATAACCATACCAACGGAAATCTACAAACTTACTAGTAACATGTATTTGTTGCAGTCTATTTTGTTAGAACAATCTACTTTCGCGGTCATGCAAATTTCTACGTACTTTCGACATGGTTAATGTGCATCATATTGAATGTGTACTGTCAATATCCTTAATAGTTGCAGTTTCTTTGGCTTTAAAGTCTCAAACATCTGAGCGGCTGGGGAAGCAATTAGTCATATTCCAGAAAATTAAATTACTCGCTTCTATACTAGCGCAATTAACCTACCTAAGAATGCCTGGAGTCAAGCACTGCTACTACACGGATCACAAAAAGAGTTGCTCCGCAACACTTCAGAATAATTATTTAATAACTTTTAATGAATTCACTCTGAAGTCATGTTGTGGTGTGGTGCCTTAATTTGCATATTTTAACATGCTTGGCTGATTATGCACTTCGCTTGGTCACCAAAGAACTCGAGGAGTCAGCCACTTCCTTCTCGCTAGGATAAAAAAGCCTGAACAAAATCACAATGATGAATATAACACTAAAATGCAATAAAAGTGACCCTCAAACATTGCCGTTGGTGAAAATAGATACGATAGCTTACAAGTCTATGCCATTGAAGACTCATTGAACAAGAACAACTGCAATGACGATTCTACTGCTGCAATCACAAACAATCATTGTTTCCACTCAACGTGATTCGCAATTGCGGTCATGGAAATTGCTATTAATAACCATTAAATAATTATTTCTATACTATTTTAATTCCCCCATACATAGAGCAATAATTCAAAAGCATGCGGCATTTTTTACATTTCAACGTGATGCAATGCGACATCATGCCATTCGTTTCAACAATATATTTAAAAAAAATCATTCATATCGGATGAAGTAAAAAAATCACCACGGCAATCATCCAACTATACCGCATTTAAAGCCACCGACAACGGAACAATTGATCTGTATGAATATAACCTAAATTTTCGTCCTGGTTTGAATCGCATTCTTTCACCTTCCTCAAATCCGACACTTCAAGTGCACTTATCCTCTGCCAATTGAGTAAAGTGGTTTCAGTATCGCAGTAAATGGTTGCAACCCTCCGACCATCACCTACCACCTCGATGAATATATAGATTCAATTAGGTCCTATCTAACGAGAACTTTCAAGCAAAAAAAAATCTTTTTGAAGCACCCAATGCTTTGAAGAGACGTTGAGGAAAAAAAAACGATCTGAAGTGGAGGCCCACTCGAGAAAACATCGCAGAGATTGCGAAAACCTCACTTTGGTGACAGCACACGAGGAGGCAGACAGGGAGCACGATTGTGAGTGACACGTGTGGTAAGTATGGCACACATTAAGCTACTCGTGTTGGTTTTTTATTCGGGCTTACGCAAATCATGTTATTATATTGCCGTTGAAGTAGAAGAGTCCAAATACTGTCGAATACAATAATCGTCTAGCTGTCAAACTGAAATCAATAACTTGCCAGTACCTGCGCCTCATACAGGCATTTTTTTAGTACGAATCAGTTCGACGGTATGCACTTTCAAACTAGCAAAACATTAGTATCCATCTTCAACTAAGCTCGTATAAACTGTATAAATACTTGATCTGAATTAGTCCTTTAGGGGTGATTCAAAAATGACGTCCATCAAATTTCAGGTTTTTATACCCCCTCCCCCCCTCTGTCACAAATATGATTATCCCCCTCCCCGTGTTGGATGTCACACTTCTGAAAAAAAGAAATTTGCATCTTGGTGTAGTCGATTTCAATAATAACGTGTTTTTTTTAGTTCAAATTTAATCATTTACATGATTACATGTGTAAAGTTCTTCTGTCCACGGATAGGTGAAGTGTGTTTTGATGGAAATAACTGGCAAAGATAAATCAAGGTATTCGTAACAGATGGACAAATCTTATCGTATGACAAGTTTTCTTCTGCAAAAAACGTAGTGTTTTTTATTTATTTTTTTAAACTGCATCAATTTAAGAAACATGTCAGTTTTGAATTTGAAATAACCTTTGTTGAAAAGTAGAAAAACCAACTTGACTGATTCAGAAATGCCTAATTTCATCGTATATTTTTATTACTCGTGATAAATATTAAAGGTGCGATAGTTTTTTAAGATCCAAAAACAAAGCTTTAATATGCTGATACGCAGCTTTCCCTCTAGATCACATCGGTATGAGTGATTTACATTAACATCTTTACAACCATCGAAATAACGAGATTACGATGGATAAAATTTGAGAAATGAGGAGTTTTAGTTTAGTTTATAGCAATTTTAGAGAAGAAGTATACTTACTTTAAAAATTCATAACTCATGAACCACAATCTAAAATGCATTTACACATTTATCAGATAACCCCGGGTCTAATGTGCAAACCGTTTTTTCCCCTAACTTTTGTGCATAAGTAACACATTTTTGAGCAAAAAATACCCCATAATCGGCAAAATCTGGTTTACACACCAATGACTGATCGCAGTTCAGCTCAGGTGTATAATTTAAGTTTGCAATGCAAACGTTTTGAAACCTAAATTGAGTTGTAAAAGGTGCTTGACATTTTATTATCAATTGAAAAAAAAGGTCTGGAAAGATATTTAGGAAAATTGTTCGGAACAACCAGAAAAAACCTCAGCCCTAGAAACTTTTTTATAAATTTTTTTCCATTGCATATTTTTTCAGCTTGCTGAGATTTAAAGCACTTGCCACCACAAGAATGTATTCCTAAGACGATGAGTTCGCGAATTGTTTTTTTTTTCAATCATTGTTGGCAAAATTGTAAAAAATTTCATATGTTTTACCATTCCTCAAAAAAGAGAAGATCCTATTTTGAATTTCCTTACAGGCCTGGAATCAAAATTTCTGGTTTTTTTTTTTTTTTTAATAATCATTTATTTGTACAGGCTCAATCGAATTAACTTTACAGAGCCAAATTTTCATACTTGTATACATCATTTATCTTAAAACTAAAGTTAGGAGGAAAGAGCCGATTACTCGCGGCCGTCTCGAGGTTAATAGGAATTACAAATTACGGATGGGAAGGAGGGTGGGAATTTAAAGTATGGTTTACATAACACATTAAATTTAAATTCAAAATAATCTAAACACTTATAACTATACAACTAATGGTTTTCTTTTGACTTGAACATTTTTTGAAAAAGAAAAAAAAAACACACACACACATACACATATAAATAAAAAACTTATACTAAACATACAGGTTAAACTAACTACAATCTAATGCTAATGTTAGTCAAAAACACATAAATGAGTTTCATGTACTCCAAATCACAAACAGCCAAAATATCTCGAATTGGCACATTGGGTTGTCTACCTCGAGCCCGAAGGGAATCATAAAGCTCAGATCTGACTCCAGAATGCTCAGCACAAGACCAAATAACGTGATCTGCGTTCTGATAGCCTTGTCCACACTCACAGAGATTGCTGTCGCTCAGCCCAACCCGGTATAAATGAGCGTTCAAAGAATAATGATTGGACATGAGGCGAGACATGACACGAATGAAGTCTCGACCCACATCCATCCCGCTAAACCAAGATTTCTTCGACACCTTTGGGATGATAGAATGTTGCCATCGCCCCAAATCTCCTTTACTCCATTTATACTGCCAGCTGACGAGTGACTGTTGACGAAAAATAGGAAAAAATTCGTTGAAGGCGATTTGTCGATCACAAATATCGCCTTCCATAGCGCCCACCTTTGCAAGCGAGTCCGCTTTCTCATTGCCCGGAATTGAACAATGAGATGGGACCCATACAAAGGTGATGATAAAATAACGCGAAGATAAAGCACTTAGAAGCTCCTGTATTTTCATGAGAAAATACGAGGAGTGCTTTACCGGCCTCAAGGAGCGAATAGCCTCTATAGAACTGAGACTATCCGTGAAAATGAAGTACTGATCCGGTGTTAATGAGGCAACAATTTCTAGCGTAAAATGTATTGCCGCTAATTCAGCGACATACACGGAACAAGGAGCTTGAAGTTTACGGCTGGCGCTATAAATTTCATTAAATATACCAAAGCCTGCTGACTCCTCTATCAAAGATCCGTCAGTGAAGAACGATTTAGTGGAATCAACTTGGCCAAACTTTGCAGCAAATATCACAGGAGCAATCATAGGACGATGATGCTCTGGGATTCCATGAAGCTCCTGCTTCATGGATAAATCAAAATGAACCGAATTGTCGAAATCGGAGAAGCAAACACGATTGGAAATGTTCGGCGAAGGGCTGACATCCTGTGTTATGTACAAATGGTACAAGGTCATGAAGCGGGTTTGAGGGTTCAACTCAAGGAGCTTCTCAAAATTTTCGATCACCTGGGGTTCATAACTTCACACCTGGTGAGGAGCCGGAGAGATAATTCTGAAAACCGATCCGAGAGTGGCAACATGCCAGCCAGCACTTCAAGACTCATGGTGTGAGTCGAGTGCATGCAACCTAACGCGATACGAAGACACCGATACTGGATACGTTCCAGTTTAATGAAGTGCGACCGAGCCGCTGACTGAAAACAAAAACTACCGTATTCCATAACCGACAAAATCGTTGTCCGGTACAACGTTAGAAGATCTTGTGGATGAGCTCCCCACCAGGTTCCGGTAATTGTGCAGAGAAAATTGATCCTTGGCTGGCACTTTCGCTTCACATACTCAATATGGGATCTCCAGGTGCACTTAGAATCGAACCAGACCCAACGATATTTAAATGACATAGAATGAGTTATTGGCTTACCGCAAATTTGAAGCTTCGGTTGTGCTGGGTTATGCTTCCTAGAAAAAACTACCAACTCAGTTTTCTCCGTAGAGAATTCGATACCTAGCTCTAGAGCCCAAGTAGACAAATTGTCCAAGGTATCCTGTAAGGGTCCTTGCAGATCGACCCCATTGGGTCCCGTGACAGACACTACGCCGTCATCTGCAAGTTGTCTCAACGTACAGTTGTCACCTAGACAACCGTCAATGTCTTTGACATAAAAATTATACAAAGGGGGCTTAAACATGATCCCTGGGGAGACCCATGTAGCTAAATCGGGAAGCTGTAGAGGTTCCATGAGAGAAGCTCATATGTTTCTCTGACAGCAAATTGTACAAAAAATTATTCATTAATGGTGAAAAGCCACAAGCGTGGAGTTTATCTGAAAGAACTTCAACAGATACTGAATCAAAAGCCCCCTTTATGTCCAAGAATACAGAAGCCATTTGCTCTTTTTTAGCAAAAGCTAACTGAATATCCGTGGAAAGCAACGCGAGACAGTCGTTCGTTCCCTTACCCCTACGGAAACCATATTGAGTATCTGAAAGCAGGTTGTTCGTCTCAACCCATTTGTCCAGACGGAAAAGGATCATTTTCTCCAACAACTTTCGAATACAAGATAACATCGCGATGGGTCGATAGGAGTTGTGGTCGGACGCGGGCTTACCAGGTTTTTGAATGGCAATAACTCTCACCCGTCTCCAATCATCCGGTACAATGTTGAGTTCCAAAAACTGATTAAACAAGTTCAACATGCGCCTCTTCGCGACGTCTGGGAGGTTCTTAAGCAAGTTGAACTTGATCCTATCAGCCCCTGGAGCCGTATTGCCACACGAAAGGAGTGCGAAAGAGAACTCTACCATTGAAAAGGGTTGGCTAATCTCATCTATCGAATTCGTGTTTTCGCGAGGAATCATCCGTGCCGGCACGGAATCTGGACAAACTTTTCGCGCGAACTTGAGGATCCATTGGTCCGAGTACTCCTCGCTCTCGTTTTTCGTTGTTCGGTTACGCAATCTTCGCGCCGTGTTCCAAAGAGTACTCATCGACGTTTCGCGCGATAGCCCGTTCACGAATGTTCGCCAGTAACCGCGTTTCTTGGCCTTGATGAGGCTCTTAAGTTCGCGTTCGAGAGCCGTGTATACTTCGAAGTGCTCAGGTGTTCCACGTCTACGGAAAACTTTAAACGCGTCGGACTTTTTACGGTAAACCTCGGTGCATTGCTGATCCCACCATGGAGAAGGAGGTTTCCTGTGAGATGACGTCCCTGGAACTGGTCGAGTTTGAGCTTGAAGCGCGCTGTCTAAGATCAGGTTGGAGAGGAAGTTATACTCTTCCAGCGGTGAAAGCCTTTCTACCGTCGCTACGGCTTCATCTACTGCTGTGCTAAACTTGTTCCAATCGATGTGACGGGTAAGATCATACGTGACGTTGACAGATTTCGACGGATTGAACCCGGTGGCAACCGAAATTTTTATGGGCAAGTGATCACTACCGTGGGGATCTTGAATCACATTCCATGTGCAATCCAACGATAATGAATTCGAGCAAAGTGTGAGGTCTAATCTACTGCCAACTGAGGATGTACCAGCCAAACGTGTTACTTCTCCATTGTTAAGAACTGTCATATTGAAGTTGTCACAGAGGTCATATATCAGGGAAGACCGGTTGTCATCGTACAGTTCTCCCCAGCCTGTACCGTGAGAGTTAAAATCACCCATGACCAACCGCGGAGCAGGAAGAACCGAACAAACATCTGAGAGTTGTTTTCGGTTAATGGAGGCTCTTGGAGGAATATAAACGGAAGCAATGCAAAGGCTTTTATTTTTAATAACAGCCTGACATGCGACAACTTCAATACCTGGAATAGGAGGAAAATTCACTCTATAGAAGGAGTAGCACTTTTTGATCCCCAAAAGTACTCCCCCTCCACGCGAATCCTCACGATCAAGACGAATAATATTGAAATCATTAAACGGAAGATCGATTTCAGAAGAGAGCCATGTTTCACAAAGAGCGAATGCATCACAACCGGTAGTGTGAGCTAAAAATTTAAAAGATTCCAATTTAGGAATCAAACTTCGACAATTCCACTGTAGAACAGTGATCAAATCCCCGACCTCATTTGGAAAATTATCCATCGAAGGAAATGATAGCTGCAAGGATGGGCCACTTAATTGTCAATTGCTTCAAAAAGGTCTTCACTGTTGGAAGCATTGCTAAAACAATGCTTTTGAGAGGGTCAGAAATTTCAAGGTACTTGAAGATACCTTCGGCAATGTCATCAAATGAGAACAGCCCACTTGAGGAGGGGGCTTCTGTTCTTAAAATAGGGGCGTCAGGGGTTTTGGATGTCCCCGGGAGAGATGGAAAGTCCTGGGTGTAGTTGGTACTATGGAAACCAGGAGGAATTGTGTTTTCCTTTTTTCCACCTTTTTTTGAAATGGGCAAGCTGGTCTCGGGCTTCTTATCAACAACTTTCCGTGGGCGGACGCGTCTTCGCTTCCTTGAAGCACCTTCCGGAAAAGTGAACGATGTTCCCTCTTCAGCCGAATCAAAGTCAGACTCGTCATCTGACAGAGGAGCAAAGGGATTTGTATTGACATCGGGTGATGGTGAGGCTTTTTTCAGCATTTCGGCGAACGATTGCCTGGAACGCTGTTTCAGCGAGTGTTCTAATTGTTCCCCGCGTTGTTTGTACGCTGGGCACGACGAGAGAGCATGAGGAGGAGTTCCCTTACAGAAGGCGCATTTTGGTGTGCTGTCTGCACAGGCGCCATCCTCGTGTTTCTCTCCACAATTAGAGCAGCGTGCTTTATTGCTGCAATGGGAGGTCGTATGTCCCATCTGCTTGCATTTTTCGCAGATCATTACCCGTGGTACAAACAACCGCACAGGTAGTCGAAGTTTTCCCAACTCGACGTATTGAGGGAGGGCTGAACCAGAAAAAGTTACACGAAACGAGTCTGACGGAGTAAACTTCTTTTCACCCTTAGTGATCGATACTGTGCCTAGTTTTCGCACATCGAGTATCTTGACTGACTGAAGCAGAGGGTTCTTAAATCGACCAACTCCCTGCTTCAACAGGATCTCAGGGGTCAAACTCGCTTCGGAGACCACACCTTGTATCTCAATACCTCGAGCTGGGATGTACACTAAATACTCCAGTGTAAAAAATTGAGAGACAGCAATTTCGTTAGCTTGTTTAAGGTTGGACACAACGACTTTTAATTTATTGTGTCTCACCTTAATTATCTCGGTCACGGCCGAGAATCGTTTCGTCAGATCGTTTGAAATCTGGTAAACATTAAGAGGTTTCGTTTTGGGCCGAAAATAGACAACCCAAGGACCAGCTGAACCATCAGGATATGCACGCGATCGGGTAACTTTAAGAGCTACCCCATCATTTTGCGTCATAGATGATTCATCTTCCGATAAATCATCCATAGCTTGCTTGTGGGAGCTTATGGCGCTCAACCACTAACGTAATTAACTACAATCAATCACAGATAAAAAAAATCTTAACCTAGGCACTCTCTCAAACACTCTCTCAGTCACTCTCCACAGTCACACACACAAGAGCGAGAAACAAAAACTTTTCTTATATACTAATAAAAAACTTATCTTATATGTATCACTGATCTACTGCAGACGGGTGACGAATGTGCTGCTGCTGCCGAGCGACGATGAGTGGCCGCGTGTACCGTCTAAGCGTGGAGCTGAACGATGACGATGATGTTGTTGGTCGGTGGTGGTCAGCAGATGAACGAGTGCACGCTACACACAATGGACTGCTGGTGTGCGTGCCGTATAGATGCGGAGCAAAATGGCTTTTAGATCGGGGCAATATTGCTAATCGTAATTAATGACGTTGTTGCCCTGCTAGATCACACAACGTTTTCTTCTTCAGAAATGAAATTTCACTCGCGATCAAGAAAAACTAAATGAAACTGACTTGACTTGTAATAACACCTAGTAAAAAACTTCCAAAGCTAGGGAGAGCGGATCGAACGAACTGTACCGTTCGCTTGTTCACTGGGCAATGAAAATTTCTGGTTGATAAAAAAAAAAAAATTTTCGCAAAGGATGGTGTTTTATTTAAAGTTCTCGACCGTTTCTCTAAACGTTGAAATTTTGTGCAGATCATAATTTTTATTGTCAAGAAAATTTCAGGCACTTTTCGATTCCTTAATTATACACTTTTTAAAAGTTCTTCCTGACTGCACTCCCCTCATCCTAAAGCACTGTCCCATATTCTATAAAACCAAGATTTCAAGATTTATGATATTTTTGTTACTTTAAAAATGGAATATACAAACTGAAATGTTTGTTCGCGTACGTATTTATTTTTAACAATGCTGTTGTTGCTATAACATATTTTCATGTTACTCCAAATTCTCAACGTCAGCTTTCTGCCAAGCTGACGCTCCATGCTGACCCAAATCGATCTTCAGCAACTATGCTTGGTTACTCTCGATCGGAGGTCGTCCTATATCAGGCCGGTAAGATGAGCGTTTGTTTCAAATTCTTCCTCAAGAATCTTCTTTCTGTTCAATCTGCTTGTCTTTTGACGTAGCTGATTCGATTTCTTCTTCTCTAGGGCCATTTCCTACGGTTGATCAGTTCAGACAGCGTCTTTTTCTGAATAGCCGAAAGTAAGCTGGAAATCTCGGAATTAATAATATCCAATTCATTGGAAATTGCATCCTATTTAGGACATGCAAAATAAGAGTGATCTTTTTTGTCCGAATCCGGAGCTCGTGAAGCACTGAAAGGCTGCAATGCCGGAGTTCCTTCATCCGGTGGTACATTTGGAACATTTTTAACCATCTCTCCGTTCGCAAAAGAAGGTCTGCGTATCTTTCGGTTTCGAAGCTTCCGTTGTCAAGGTGCTGATTTTCGATTTGAAAAGTTCTTCACAATAGGATTCGTTTTTTATATCTCGCCAGTATTCACACACCATGGTTGGCTTGTTAATGGCGCAGCGGGTATGCACGACAAAGCAAGAAATACATTTATCCCATTCTTGACCGTCGATTCAATCCGAAAATATAGCGCCACATAGATCGCATAACACATCTTCATAGCTATCATCCTGTTTTTGCGCCTTGCCTCGTTGTTTCGCTGGTTTTCGACCTTTTTTATTGCTTTGATCGTTTTTGAAACTTCTGACGCTGTTATACCATGAAAATAGCTGTCCCCAGTAATCTCAACTGCTTGTTCAGATTTACGCTTCCGCTTTGAGGCTCTGGGAGCTGCAATCTTAGGCAGTGGAAGAATTTCCATCGGGGATGTATTGAACGACGAGTTGGGAGAGGCTTCAAAAGGTGTCTCCACCAACGAAATATTGAGCGAGGTGTTTGAAGCAGCTTCTGAAGGTGGCTCAATCTGATAGATCTGGTTCACGTCAGGAACAAGAGCATCTTCAGGAAGTTCATCAGATTCAGGATGAACGATAGCGTTCGGCAAAGGAATTTGCTGTACTGATGATATGTCAGCCACCATCGGATTAGTAATAGTGATCAACGTTACGGTAGTACCTAGCGACTGGTCAGTCACTTCGGAAGGAGCAAAGTCTTCATCGCTGAACCTGGCCTGTCATCGCTGAAATGGCCAAATGCCAGTCTTACGGAAACCATTTACAGCAACAGAAACCGAAGCGGCTTGCGGAAATGAAACGTCAAGCAACTCCGAGACGTCGTACAGCCCGATAATTATTCCAGGATTTCTGTGCATAAAATCTTCACAAGCATTGGCGTAGTAGGTTTTGAACGGTACCATAAAGGCACATCCAGCAGCTGCAACTTGTTGCTGCAGTGTGGTGGCAGCGCAATCACCGTTACAAAATTTGCTCAAGCCTTCCGAGTAAAACCGAAGTTATTTGTGTATGAGCTGTGGCCATCAACAATCAGTAAAGCAGGATTCTTTTTCGAAGGGTTGACCTGATCAATAAAATGGTTGAAATAATCCAGAAAAGTCTCGCAAGTCATGTAGCCGGAAGGGTTGCAGTTGAATTTGGTCTCGTTGGGCGCCCCTTTCTTCAATGCCTCGTGCATGCGCACCCGGGGGAAAATGACGTAAGGTGGCAAAGGTTGCCCGGTCGCGGACATACACATCACAACTGTCGTTAGTACTCCTCGCTCTCCAGAAGTTATGGATCCAACCTGCTTTTTCCCTTTCCTGACAGCGATTTTCAGTTTCTTGAGGGGGACCTGGAATTTAGTTCAATTTTTTGTAGTAAATGTAGGTGAAAATTGTAATTACAATATTTACCATGCTAACTCCCGTTTCATCGGCATTGAATATGCGAGATGGCTGAAACCGGTTCGTGTCCAAATGGTGGCGAAGAATGTCATAAAAAGTGTTCACTGACGGTTTGTTGAAGCCTCTAGCTCTTGCGGCAGATGTTGCTTCTGGTTTACGGAATGAAACAATAGGATTCCGCCTGAGATATCCCAGCAACCAGAAGGTGCCAGCCATTTGTGTCTTCCGGTTAAAGTTGTGCGGTAGGCCGTTTAGCTCTGCCAACTCATAAGCAAGTCTGCGTACGTCTTTCCTATTCACTCTGTAAAATCTTGCCTCAAGATCGAGAATATGGTTAGTCATCTCCTGTTCTTGTTCTGGCGTGAAAACCGTTTTCCTCGAGCCGAGTCCTCTTTTTTCTCAGGAGATGCTATCCACCTGGCAAGAGTTATCCTTGGGATGTCGTACTTAAAGGATGCAAGCCGTACGGACATTCCGCCTTCTTGCGTTTTCCTTTCGTAAATCCGAGGCATCTAGGAACGCAAAATGAAATTGTGAACTGGTCATTTTACCACCAGCACTGGGTGTTCATTTTACCCCCACAGAGTTTTTCACTAAAAACCACTATTTTAACATGAAAAACAGTGTACAAGTACTTACCTTTGCTAGTAGTTGCTGAGAAACGAGATGAATTACTGGTTTTCACAGCAATACAATTAAAGCCTTACTTTTAAACAGCAAAAAACCTTATTTACCAGGGCCTAATTCAACTTGAACTCGTAGAAGCACAAAGCGTGGTTTGTTTTTGTTTATTATTTTCGTCATTTGACAGTTTATCAGAGCCTAGGGTGGCTCTAACACCGTTCGTCGCCTCAAAGAAAGGATGGAGTGATAACCCAAGTAACCACGAGGCTGTAATAGCATGTATATATAGGGCATATGTATTACGTCTAGTGTATCATTGAAGTTGGATTAAAGCTGAAAAGGGCCCCACTAAGATCGAACTAGTGCTATATCTTTTTTAATGCCATAAGACATTGCTAAAGTAGCATTATTGCATTGGTAATGCATCACTACATTTATAAGCTAATTTAACGCTTCATTACTTGACAACTGTTGAATTGATGCGATCTCGCTTTACCGATGTTGATTTTGGGTTGAATAAGTGCAATAATATAATGCTTGTGGTTACTTGGGAATTCTTTTAGTTTAGATGTATAAATGCTGTAACTTAAACACCTATTCATATTACCACCCCTGTTCATTTTACCACCTGTCCCCCTTTGAGAACAGTAAACACTTTTGCGCACTCACACAACTAAATAAAGTGTGTATTTTCATTAACCGTATACTCAAACTTTTCGACGCCTTTGTTGTTGTAGCAACGCTGATAAATTTAGATTACCTTATTCAAAATGGTTGGATGTTACATTTTTATAACCCCCCTCCCTACCCTGTCACATATTGTCACAAATTTGATACCCCCCCCCCCCCCCCTCCACCCTAAAGAGTGGATGGGGAGTTTTTGAATGACCCCTTACCGTAATTACTCAAATGAAAAGTATTCGTACAGTTCACAAAAATATATCGCCTCCACTTTCTACTCATATGCGATTTTGTGTTTACTGCGTAATAAGGGTTGCATCACTACTATTCACATGTTAATTACAAGTCTTCATACGTGTAAACATAATACACCTATGAAAATATAAGGGATTGGCGTCATTTATCATCATTTTTGTGTGGGCATTTTTCCGGGCAATGAAAGATAATACTCGATATAATGTTACTTTTACCTTGGTATAACGTTACTATTTTTTGCAGTTTGAATTATTAGCGTGATTTATCTTTCTGTATACAGAAAAATAACTTTCGGTCTGCCTGTCTATCTGACCCTTAAAAGACTCGGCAACTACTGAACCGATCGGCTGTTGTGAAAATTTGTACGCAGGAGTTTTTGGGGTCAGGGAAGGTTCTTATGATCATCCAGCTAATCAAGCAAATGGAACCAAATTTGGCATGTGAGGGTTTTTGGAGGCTAATTTATGTTTTGCGTAATCAAAAATCTTTTTAATGGTACAAACTCAAGGTTGTCATTAAGGATTGCTGAACTGCTCTTTGCTCAAGATGTTCTCTGTTTTTCCTTAAACAAATTTTCTTCAATATCCATTATAAATATACGAGCTATTCGGAATAGTTTTAGCTGGCCTACAATGCTGCCATCTTCTCAACGGATTGTTGGAGTATTTGTGTCATTGGAATTCTGCCATGTTGGTAGAACTTGGTTTAAAAATGTATATCCGTAAGAAAAGTTCATGGTTGAAAAGAAACACAACACCCCGAGCAACACATAACCAGCATGATTGGTTACAGCAACTTGATTATGACTTAATCCAGTAGCATCGGCGTAATATCAGCTGTATTGCAACAAGTGTGCTGCTAGGGACATGGTGTGTGTGAGACCCAGAACCAAGATAGGCTTCGTTCTCGTTCACAACTTGAAAATCGAGTGTCTACCGTTTGATACGGTCCATTTGAAATAAACAGTTAAAGAAGGATTTCAAGTGTCATTCAACCTAGGATGGGAAGTACGATTGAAGTAGGAAAAAGGAAAAGGGTACTTCAATCGTTCTTCAATTGTATTAGGCTCCGCTATCTGGGAAGGTTTGGTGAAAAGTTGCTTGCGATGTTGCGTGCAATGCTTCAACATGGTTTGTATATGCCGTCAAACATCTGTTTTCTGTGGATTGTTTGTGTTTGTATATGTAGTTGGAAGCTAGCTGTTAAAATTTCTTTATGAATGCACAACTTATAATTCAAGAAGGTAGACTAAGTCGGAGGTTCTTTGAAACATTAAAAATACAAAACATGTTAAATTGTTTTTATGTAATATCATTTTAGTTTTTTATACATTCCTCCTTGTTGTCCAATTTTTTTTTGATAATGAAGTCCCTTGCATATTTCATGACATAGGGTAGGGAACGGCTTAAGCACCCAAGACCCTATTCCAAGCACGGGGTAAACGTTAACCTACAACGCTCATTGTTTGCAGTATGGTGCTGCATACTGCAAAAAATGAGCGTTGTAGGTTAACGTTTACCCCGTGCTTGGAATAGGGTCTTGGAGTGCTTAAGCCGTTCCCTACCCTAGATGGTAGATGCAGACCGAACTTTGTACTGCTTCATTATTTCACTCATAGAAACACCATTTTCAAGATTTTGATTAATTTTCATTTTATTCACCAGCAGTAAACCAACACGATTATGTTTTTTGTCTTGAGGCCGCCCAACTTTTACAGAATTCATCGATAGATTGGCGATATCCTTAAGCAAGTTACTTACCAAAGCAACAGAACACGACAATGTCTTCCAGTGAAACCGAACGGCGCATGTCGAGTAAATGCAACTCAGCCCATGATTCTGCAACGCTAGGATTGTTTTTTTGCAATGTTATTGTTAGCCTTCTTCATAAGAGCCAAAAAGTGCAACGATGGAGGTGGGCAAACATCTAAAATTTCCGAGCAGTCAGCACCAGAAAATAGAAAATTGTTAATACATTAAAGAGGATTGTTAATGCAGTTCCTTCCATTGTTCAGCGAGTTGCTCTATTGAACCATGGATTCGCGATGCACCTGTAGTGCTACTTAGATCATTCTTATGCGCTTTATAATATGCATATGGATGAATCGCACTATTTCTCATCATACCGTTTAGTATGTTGATTACTTTTAGATCACCTGAAACAGTTCATAATAGTACAAGATCATGTCAAAACATTAAAATAAGGTTACTTTTAATCTTGTGTCATAATAATAAACGCGAATCTGCGGAAAAAAACATTGAATCGAAGTCAAATTGAGATGTTCCGAAAGTTTGAAAATATTTAAAATGTAATTTTTTAAATGTAATTGTTAAAATGTAATTATAAAATGTATACCAGGCGTTAGGAAAAGGATAAGAGCTTGACGAACTCCCGAGTTTTGAATCCTTGCTTCGTTGATTCCGCTTGTATTCAATTCATAGCACAATCTTCATCGTATCTTGCCCTTCCTCAATTCTAGTCTTTAGAAAATAATCGTCTACATTCCTTTTAGCTTGAATATATTTGATAAGGCTTTCAACGCTGTTACTCATAACAACGGAACGTTGTTCAACAAGGTAAGATTTGCATTTGGCAGATGATATATCTATAACGGATAAATCCGGATCTGAAACGGAGATTTTAATCCAGGTAGAATTGCGCAACGAATTTTGAAACAAATGTTTGCTATCACATTAAGGTGAGAGAGAGAAATTGGCACCGTTTTCCCCCATAGACCTTGAAACGCAGAGGTTTACTTTTTAGATTGGAAAAGTTTCCGATTGTCAGATCTTTCGACAATTTCTCCCGTATTGTTTTCGATATCAACTGCGGCCATTGTGGATTTTTTTTTAAACTTAGTGTACTTATTACATTGTTGCGTGTTGCCAGGACAAGTTTGTGTTTACAAGCTTTAGCAAATGTTATAAGCGTTGGTGATTGAGAACTCCTTTTTCTCAAATTTGGCCCAAGGGTCTCAGATTGTTACGAAACTTTGTGCACGAGTAGTGTTCATGGAAATATGATCAAAAAAAAAAAAAATATTTTCAAAAATCGGGGTTGCCAGTTTTTCTGGCAAACGCCAATTGAAGTTTTCCTATTTTCCAAGAACGAATCATCGTAGTGTTAAACTATAATGATTTTTTTTTTAAATTTGGAAAAAATATATTCCTAAAATAATTTCCTACAACATTTTACACAATGATGGATTTTTTTTTTGAAAAGCCGGAAAAACCATGACTCAAAAATTAAAAATCAATGTTGTTCTTGTTTATTAATTCATGAGCTTATATTGGTAAAATTTTGACGATGGGCTTTTTTTGTTTTATGTTGTTTTTGAGTAATGCTCTTAAAACTATGGACTCATCAGCATATAAAAACGAAAAAGTTTCTAGAACTGTTGACTTCTTGTTTGCTCGCACACGTTTCTCAGATGGTTGCTCAATTTGTTTCCCATTCAATTGAAGGCCGCTGGGTAGCTCGCTTTTAAGATTAGTTCGTTTTTCACCATTGTACCAAATTTCACCATTGTAAACCTATGAATTTATAATCAAGAAAATATGTTTTTGAAAATTTTTTATGACCCAGAAAATCTTTTTTCCGGTTTTCCAAGTACTGTGTTTTTTCACTGTGGAAAATTTATCAGGAAAACTGGCAACCCTGAATTTTTTAAGATTGTTTTTTGTTCGTATATCCATGAACCCTAAGCGTGGACAAAGTTTCGTACGATAATGAAAAAAAAACATATTTTATGACAACGAGTGACAGGTCCTTAGTTTTTCGAGTTATTACTTAAATATAAAAAAAGCCCATCGCCAAAATTTTATCAACGTAAGCTTAAGGAATTAATAAACAAGAAAATAATTATTTCGAAACTTTTCATGACTCAGAAAATGGGCTTTCTGGCTTTTCTAAGCAATTTTCCTTAACGGTAGATTTTGTTTAAGATTACATTTTTTCCAAATTTTTTAGCAAATTTCATCACGGTGTGGAAAAAAACAAGTTTTATTATGAATCGTTCTTGAGTTATGAATTTTTGGAATTTGTGATGTTCGGAGAAATCGGATATCTCCAATTGGCGTTATCCAGGAAAACTAAGTAACCCTGATTATTTTATTATTGTTTTTTGTTTATATGTCCATGAACCCTACGCGGGGACAAAGTTTCGTAACAATCTGAGACCCTTCGGCACAAACTTGTAAGATAATAATAAAATCCCCTCTAGCAACATTGCACAGTGGTCCCGAATGCGAATTTAGATGGAAAGATACATTTTCAGCCTAAGTTCAAAGTTTTGGAGCAAAATTGTTTTCTATAAAGTTGTTTTTAATAACAAGGCGGTTCTTTTGGTGTGAACGAAAATTAGGGTGATCCTTATTTTCAGAAAAATCGAAATGTCATGATGTAAATTATGTAAATTAAATTATATTAAGCAACTTTGATTGTATAATTTTGTCTGTACTTTTCGATATGACTAAATCAGAGCATTTTTTCCTGCGTAGCTTAGGGTGTCCCAATAAAAACCAGTTATTTTGCTGTAACTTTTTCAATTCAAATTTTTCAGCAAAGTTTTCTTCCCATGGATTCTAGAACAATAAAAGTTACAACTTTTGGTGTAAATAGTCTCTATCGTGGTGTCTCTATCGCATGTCAAACAAAAGTTATTATGGGTTTAAACTTTTTTTCAAATATTGATTTTTCAAGTTGGGGCAAACCGAAAAAAAATTTCTCAACAGCATTAAAAGGGATTTTTATTAATTCAAATTATTTTTGAAAACTAAAGACAGGTTTTTTAAATTGAGTTTAACATATTTGAAAAGGGTGTAATTTTATTAGAAATTCTTTAATTACTCCCTAACGGTAAGAGATATCGGCATGATTTTCACGTCAAAACTTTTATCTTTTTAAGTTATAAAAATCATCCGAATTTTAAATAAAACAGTTTGTGAAAAAAACTGTTTTCTTTTAGGAACTCTGAGTGAATAATTATGGACGATGAAACTTATGTGAAATTTAATGATAAAACCCTTCTTGGACCACAATACTTCACTGTACGTAAGGACACGGATATCCCCGTAACAGTGAAGGTCATTTTGACCGAAAAATTAAGCAAGAAGGCAGGCAATATGCGAATGCGGCAGAATATCTAGCCCTTACGTAACATCAAAGACAATGAACAGAAGTACATCATGGAATGCTTCCAGAAGGGTACGATGATCAAGCCGCTTGATGGTCCAGTCATATTTTGGCCTGATATGAAATCATGTCACTACGCCAAGGACACACTAGGGTGGTACAAAAGCCAAAATGTCTGTTTGGTGCTGAAAGACACGAATCCGCCAAAGTACCCGGAGGCACGGCTAATTGAGACTTTATGATCTTTGACCAAAACAAAGCTTCGGAAATTCATGTTCGAGGAAAAGTGAGGTGTTTCGGTTATATTTGAAAACTTTGATTGATGAAGAGTTGAATGTTATGTAAACTGTAAATCTTCTAAAATGCATTTAAAAACCAAACTATCATCAATTATTATAAAACATAAATTTTGCGTGTTTTTTGGGTAACCACGTACCACAAATCAGCTCAATTAGTGGCAGGACTGCCGATAAATGATGTTGGTTGGATGATAGTACCCAGCTTACAATAAAAAACTGATTGTACATAGAAGACAATGTCCGATCTACTTAGACATGAGTTTTGTAACGTTTTTCTGTCACATTTATATGAGCGTTGCACAAATCGCAATGTGTGGTGGTTTTGTGCCTATGCGATGACATTGGGTCAATGATTCCATTGTTATGCCAGAGATTGATTGACCTAACTCGTCGAATATGTTTTTTATATATACCCGCGATAAAAATAAGTGATATGTAACCAACTCGGGCCAATTGTCATCATTGTTTTCAGTTGTTTATTTTAACCTCGGAAATTGTGTAGACAACTCCAAGTTTGTTTGCCAAACAACATCAACGCTACAGTGCTCTGCATCATGAATGAACATATTTAAATCTTATTTCGTAATGATCAAGCAGATGATCACATGTGTCCACTTATGGAGTTGCTGTTTTTAAAATCTTGCATTTCCTTCTATTCTTATCTTACTTTCCTTCAAGCCTTATCGAAGCTATAGCTACAGCTTCTAACAAAAGCGCACCATTATATTATAATTTCTGCATCCATTCAGATCCAACGACACTTACGGCTACATTCGAACACATGCCGCACACATACGCCACCACCTTCACCAAACTCCTGTTCCTATAGTAACCACCCAATGCAATGAGGCAAGTGCGACGTGAATGTAATTTTAAAATTATTATTCTGCTGCTCTCCAGCGTGGAATAAAATAAAATATAATATGAACTGGCATACAATAGTTGCCAGGGCGAACAATAGAAAATGTTTCATAACAATTTTCAATACGAAGCATTGTTTTCTACCGATGTAGGCAAGCACCGCCGTCGTTGGTTGGCACCAAGGGATAAAGGATAGGAGAGGGTTGTGTTGAACTCCCCAAACCACGCTCTTATAGGTTTCTCTGGTACTCGACATAGTGTACTGTATCCTCTAGTCTCGATGTCCCGTTGATGGCGGAAAAACGAGAACTCCTGTCAACGTTCATACCCTACAAGCATGTACACACTTTTGGCCCACTCCTGATTATTATTATTTAGAATGAGCCACTTCAACTTGCACGACTCAAAAACTTGGCATTTTGAATCAAGGATTGAAATGAATACATTCCGTACATATATTTTTTTCTTCTCCGTTCCGCTTTTGCTCCTAGCAGAAGTTGCCCCACACTAAGAGGACACTTTTCCAAATTATGGTCTCGAGTTGAAAAGTTTGAGTGTTCTCAGAGAAACAGTTGCCTACCTAGTATCCATTTACCGAGGATGTTGTACATCTGCGAGCAAATAAATTATAGGTACGAACACTATGTGCTTGGGATTACTTTTTTTTCGATTGACATAAGATTTTTCCCGTGCATCGGGTTGGTACGTGTAATGTTATGATTCTGACTGAGAATGTTTGAGTCCATGTTTCGAAGAGTATATTTTAAAATGAAATTAACCAACAACAGCTCCTACTAATTTATGAGCTTTATGAATATGATTCAAAGAAATGTTTCCAATTCGATAACGTGATTTCATATAGCATAACTGTTCTTAAGCTCATTTCTCCTATGCTGAATCAAGAGGCTGGTGATTGAAATGGCACGTTTCCTTTGGTGATGACGTTTGCTTTCATTTAATAACAAATACATCATTTAATTTGACCGGTTTGAAAAGCGGAATGATGCGATCAATGTAGGAAAACGCGTTAATTTTTCGGAATGCAAGTTACTATCCCTCCAAACAACAACTTGATTTATGGCAACTTAGATTAACATTGGTTGTTTAGGGTTAGATGTTTTGCACGGAACAGGTTTCCTTTTGATATGTTTTTAAAATCATTATGGCATTCAAAATGCATTGGGATTTTCTTTCCAAGTTAGCTTGCCTATAATCTCTTCCTACTATTTCAATTTATGAAGAACAGAAAGGTGAGTCGCTGGATGCATTTTCACTCATGATTCATTCTAGATGATTTGAAGGAATAGATTCAGCTTGTCCAGCTTGTGTACCCTGACACACAACCACACAGAATACACACCGTAGAGGCATCTCGAATGCAATATTCCGGCGCAAAAATCTACCACGTTAGTCCGAAATGCTTTTAATTACGTTTCATGTTTGCCAACTATCCAACTTCATTATTCGTCTGCTTGTTTGCTCCCGTATTCGCAAAGCAGTGAACTTCGCACAAAAGCTGATGCCACGGTCTGGTCGTTAGTTCAAGAGTCGGTCGGGTGAAAATTGATCTGTGTTTGCCTAGTTTCCCAGTCCTCTCTCAGTCAATCGCTTGCTTGGATGCTGCTGGTCATAGTCGTTGTCGTTTGTTGGCATACAGTCCAAATGATGCTTATCGATTATTAAGTTGTATGTTCATTCTGCTGGAATATCTAGATCCAAACATCGTGCACAGTTTTACAGAGTGTAGGATAGGAGAATAAATTCTTTCGATTTAGGTCCAAGTGATTTCTGTTTCTTTGCTGTATTTTGTATTTACCTGGCTGTCTAAAGTGTGAATGTGCATCTAATGAAGTTTTCCCGACGCTAACACTGCTGAGAGCATTTGAACTGTAGCCTGGAAAAAACACCGAGAAAAAGAGAAAAGAGAAGGAAAAACGGAAAATCAATGCCGCTTCACTATGGATTGTATCTAATCATGTTCAAAGTAAGATCTTCATCAAATGATAGAGATTTAGATGACCAACGTCAGGTTTGCTCAACTTATCTGTAACGTTGTACGTTCGTGTTCACTCTTCGTTCTCAATGGTAACAGAAACGTCAAACAGAACAATAATATAATCCACCCTCGCTTCAGTCTATGAATCAAATCATGCGTGCACAAATCTCGCAAAAGAATATTCATTGACACACAAAAAACTGTTTCCACACATTGCACACCACCAGCAAATGGCTCAGCCCTAAAACCGTGCACAGAATCAGAAAGGCATGCTCGACGTTTGTTGGACGCATACAAACCAGCTCCTGACATTCGATATTTGTAAATTTGCCGGAATTTGTATAATAAAATATATCCAATGAAGGATAACAGTAGCTAGAAAAAAAATCCCGAAAGAGCAAACGGGACCCAATACTGTGTGTTGCACAAGGTTCAAACAACAAAGGATGGGACAAATCGAAGCAAATCTATGCAAACACAATTCTTTTGATCTTTTTTTTCACGGTTCAAATGAAAACGAATGTTGTACATTTGTTTTTATTCGAAAAATACATGTTAATAAAAACATCAATGGCCGGTTCGTTCAAAATGTAAAACAAATAAACTCGTTGGCATTGTGTGACGGACGATGTTTCTCGTATCATGTGAGTTATAACGTTAGGATATATGCGTAATTGGAAAGAAAAACAGCAAAATTTTGGGTTGAAAAGTTGTGAAATCGAAGGTTAAATATGTATTGGAAACTGACGGTCCATACAAATATAGAAACGTGTCAATCGGAGGGAACTTATTATGTAGATTCAAAGACTGGAATGCTCGCCCAATCGAATTTACGCCTCTTTGGTTAGGCGGTAAGTAGAAAGGTTATGTGGCTTTGTTTGGTTTCTTTGTGAAGAACTGGGTAGTTTGCAGAGACGTTAAATATAGTACACATCTGGTGAACCTAATTTAAAATTGATTAGAATAAAATCACCAAACCATAACTGAATGTCGGTAAGGCTTAGTAGGATTCTCGGATGATTTGCTTTGTAAAAACTAGTAACCGAAGCGGCAAAAAAAGTTTAGTTTAAAGATTTTACTCGAAAAAAATGCAACAGACAAAAATGATCACCAAACGTTTATTTTTAGTTGGAAATTTATGAGACTTTCGAGTAATAATTAAACACATTGAAGGGTTTTCCGATCCAAATTTGGTCAAACAGTAATGTGTGAGTTGATCAAAGTTTTTATTTATAAGTCAATTTCTTTTTCTTTTTCATGTTTAACTAAACAGAATACAGGAGAAATATTCAGGTAAGCTTCCTTTTTACCGAATGCGAATTGCCGGGTCTTTTGTTTAACACGTGCCATAAGATCTTGTACATCCCCTTGTCCACTTTATTCGCCGCAGAACGCCAGTTTGCTTTGAACTGTTTCTCGCTCACAACAGCTTTTTGAGTCTTCTCAAGGTACCGCTTGACGATGGCTCAATATTGTTCGATTGGGTGGAGCTCTGGCGTGTTGGGAGGGTTCTTGTCCTTGGGCAGCACTTGAACGTTGTTGGCAGCATGGTATTTTTTTCGTAAAGGCAAGATGCCAAATCCGTAGTCACTCGCTCGGATAAATTTTCTGGGTGACGGTTCCGGTCACAATGTAAACGTTGTTCTTCTAGCCACAGATACAGATGGCCTGCCATACCAGATATTTCTTCGCGAACTTTGACAGTTTAATGTGCTTGAAAATATCTGCCACCTTTTCCCGTCCAGTTGCCGTATAAAATTCCTGTCCAGGAAGCTGTTTAGAGTCTGTCTTGACGTAAGTCCTGTACCACGTAATCAAACATCGTCAGCATCGTCGTGTACATCTTTCACGATCGTACTTTGGTCGACGTGTTTTATTCATTGTCGCTATTTGGAGTCACCACTTTCTTGTAAGTCGACAGTCCAGCTCATTTTTTAGCTCTATCCACGGTTGAAGGCGCCACTCTTAGCTTCTTTGCGACATCTCGGACGGAGAGGTTGGCCTTCTGCTCGAAACAGCGGGCAACCCTTTTCGTCGTCGCTGTGGCCGCCGGCTTTCGATTTCCCCCCGATCCAGCTTTCCTGGCTGTCGGAAAACGTTCACCCAAAACTTTTAATACGTTGGTAACAGTTGAGTTAGCAACATTTAATAATTTCGCCAACTTGGCGTGAGAGTAGTTTTAATTTTTGCCATGCACGTGCAAAATTTTGATGCGTTGCTTCTCTTCCTTCGATGACATTTTGATAACGGAAGTGGTAACATCGTCAAAATGAGAGGTATACTAGTTTTTTTAATGCACGATGAAAGGAAATGCACCAAGTTTAAGTCCGAATTTCGATTGAAACACCCTTTAGCTATATTTTTGCAAAGTTGGTTTATTCAACCTCTTCGCTTAGCCTAAATGCCCACACCTGGGAGCTAACGCTACCCATCAAATCCTGTACAACACTTGCGCCATCTTTCTTACACACTTACATCCAATCTTTCTTTAAGCCTTTGTTGTTGTGGAAGCCCTTGTTTTCGGAGCTTGCCCTTCATAATCGCTCAGAATTTTTCTATTTGGCGATGTTTTGGCAAGTTTGTCGGATTTGACTCCTTCGGCACAAAAATAACAGTCAACGATGTTCGTTCCACTCCATCACCGATTTCGAGAAATTGCGCGATGCCAGATCCTGCCAAAACCGTGTGTCATCTTCGCACTTCCACACAGTATGATTGTATGAATGCAAAAATCGAAAGCTCTCAATTAATAACTGTGGAAGTGCATTTAGGACACTAAGTTGAGAGAAAGCAATAAGCTATTTACAAAAGCGATAAGCCATAAGAAGAAAGAATTCTATTGATCGGTTCGGTTAGG
The DNA here is from genome assembly GCA_034211315.2 of Aedes japonicus. NCBI lineage: Eukaryota > Metazoa > Arthropoda > Insecta > Diptera > Culicidae > Aedes > Aedes japonicus. Next base: position 160,352 of record JASCZW010001345.1, on the reverse strand, counting down.
TGCCTTCCTTTCCTTGAAGGCATGAAGTCCTGCCCGCTTTAATCAGACGGTAGAATTGACCTTCTTGGCCACGTCCCGAACCGAATATTCGTATTGCGCTTGAAGTAATCCCTCACCTTCCTTGAGTTCATGGTATCGGTTGTCCGCTGCCAGCTCGCAGCTGGGTCGTCTGGGTCTCCTTGAACGATTTTACCACACTCTCGTATCGTATTGTCGATTTCCACTCCCGCGCCCATATTTTTTGTCGAAGCACTTCTTGCTTGGAAGCCATCTCGATAACAATTTGATAGATTGTAGCAATCTGTCATGTGCACATAACACACACATTTTTTTAATTCAAAATTTCATACATTTTTATCCATTCAATAAAAAGTTATTCACAAAAGAAAGTGTAACCATTTTTGCAAGTAAAACTGTCCTGTAGAATTTCTTTGAAATGATTTTATCATTATTTTGTTTGATTATCATAGCAATACTTGTTGTGCAAGGATAGAGACCTGATAGAGATCCTTCCTCGCAAGAACGGGCGTCCACAAAGTAGGCACAATGTTGTTCGAACAGCGAATTTAAACAAAATAGACGGAATAAATAACATTGATGTAATATTACCGACATAATTATACATTGCGTTTGTTTAGTTATTACATTCGTATTTCTGTGCACTTTACGATATTGGGTTCATACTTTCTAAGATTTTCATTTGTTGTGTATGGTTTGTTCAAAAGAAAGAATTCTTTTCATGAACTTAAATTATTTACGATTGCTGTCTGACATTTTTTTCATCTTGGATTGATTGTGTGTCTGAACTCCAGCTTTTTTTTATCAGTGTTTATTTTCATAATTTATGATTCATAAAAGGGAACTATTTACTTTTCAACACAGTTTAGATGAATTGCGATTTAACATGTCTGTTCACTTTATTCAGAGTTTCTATCTCAGCAACTCCTTAATATTCCATTACAGAACTGGTAACAATTATTATTTTTCTACATTGTGGATATTTGAACTGCGAAAAGTATGATTAGTCTGATTTCTTTTAAAAAACCAAGCACAAACCACTAAGCGGCGATATTTGCCTTTAAATGAAATGAGAGATACCTAAAGGGTGTGTTCGATAAAAATGGCACATGCACATATTTACTCCCAAAATCAAACCGATTATTGGATTTCCTTGAAATATTCAATGAATAAAATACTATTTATAAGTTATTATTTTCAATTTGTTCACAAACTTCCGTGTTAATCTCACCATTGATTGTTCAGAAAGAAATGGAGGGAGTGATTATGTCACCAAATTTGCAAATCGCCTGCCAGATCAGGACTTCTGGATAAATTTCTATATTTTTTTCGAACATTCTTTGGAACATCAAACTTACGGTGCCCCCAGGTTGGACGCGACTCCCGACGTGATGCCTACTTTGACAAGTCGTGCGCAACCGACCCCAGTATATTTGAACAAAGTGAAAATATAGCTAACATACCATAGAGAACGTGACGCGATGAGCGATTATTATGCGACCAACCAGTGCATGCACTGATTAATCGCTCAATTTTCGCACGATTTCAAACAAAACATTGCATTAGGTCCTATGTAACATTTGTGTCAAATCGAAAATAAACAAATGTTTGAAAGTTTTATTTTTTTAAATCGTAATTGCAACTCAATCGTGTAATCTGAAATTTTTTGTATGGTTTAGCGTAAAGCGTTGTCAGGATTACGAAGAAATATTTGCTCTTGAAATTTATGATAATTCTAGGTGTGTAATTGATACATTTGTTACTTATGACCTGTTGCATTTGCATTTGTAGATTGGACCTGTTAGAGTGGTCTTTTGCCAAGTTAGAATGTACATTGACTATGTTGATTGTGGTAAGCCCTAATAAAGATAATGTTCCAACTGAGTCCTATTAGCTTTATAGTTGTACATGTACTCATGTACCGCTTAATCCTTGCAATAAGCAAACATTCAATAAAAACGCAGTGCATCGTATTTGAAATCCTCAACAATTGGCTGCATATTTATTCAATCCAAAATGTTACAAATCAGATAAAAACTCAACTAATAAAGAATAAACGCATCTGATATTCTTATTCATGATTTGTAAGCATAAAAATAACAATATCAGATGCGTTGGTCCTTTGTGTCACAATGTTGCACGGTAAGAAATTTTTATCTTTTTTTTTAGCGAAAACATTACACAAATGTTTATACCTGTTTTAAAACCTTTCAAAACTGTTTCAAAATTTTTTGGGCGAATTACAACTGATTAGTTCTCTTCACCCACTTTTCCCCCAGAAGACTTAAGAAAGTAAATTAAGTATGTAAATTTGCGTGACGCACATGTTAACCATTCATTACAGTAAAATGATTTGCTGGTTTTTACCCAGCAATTTCGTTTTTGCCGAAATCCAGCAATCGGTTTCACCAATAACTGAAAAACAGTAAATGTAAAAAATTTTACTGAAATCCCAGTAACCCTGTTTATCTTTCAAATATAAGTCACGCATCAACGACTGAAAGTTGTTTTAATTTTTTTTTAAGTTATGAGTTTTTTGATTAATTGGAAAGGCATTGAAAAACTTGATTCAAATCTGCATAACATCATCGTAGCATTGATCTTGATAAGCTATGATTTTGCAACTGCTTTTTTCAAGACGAGAAAATTCCGGATTAAGTGGAAGTAAACAGATAATGTTTTATTTTACGGCTCAACTTTTACTGTTTGTTGGATTTGCATTTTATTTTATGTACCTTTTTATGAGAAATACACAATAAAAACTCGATAGGTACCTGAAGTATTCTCCTCAGGTATGTATTGCTCAGATTGCGATTGTAAGCAAGGATTGAATAACTTTATTATCTTAAATGCATTAATCAATATTTACATGTTCGAAGAAATTACCTCAGCTTTATTTTAATTTATTTATTTATTTTCAATAAATGTTTTTTAGTAAACATTGCGCGGATATTTCAGCAGAGCAAACAAATTTCTGGTAAAACAGCAAGTTACGGGGATTGTGGGTTTGCTGATCGTTTAGCAAATCACAAGCAATCTGCTGAAGTTACAGGGAAGTGCTGTCAGTCTCATGAAATTTGTTTTTGCTAGAATAACAGTAGCATTTATTTTGCTGGATAGATTGCAGGTTTTACAGCTCAGAAAAATTCAGCAAAATCTTGCTGATTTCCTGCGAAAAAAAGTGTGTACTCTGCTTGATTTGACACAAATTTAATTTGGATCTAATGCAATGTTTGGCTTGAAGTAGTTGAATATTATCTATCAGAACCAATAAATTTTTGCTTGTTTTCTCTCTTCGAACAATCAGAACATGCGTTTTGTGTCATCTTTTCGTTCTTTCACAGTGAAAATGATTAAAGGAGTTTGACGTGAAACTTCGTCGTCTATTTAAACAGTGGGAGAGCAAAAAGGACGACAAATTCGATTGACATCACCTGTTTATGTTTCATTTATATGTTATCGCTTCTAATCGCGTTAAATGTGGGTCCGTTGAAAATCGCTTCGACTAGGATCGAGTCGCGGATCACTTTCGCTATGGGGTCCACCTTAGACGTGGCAACGGAACATGCTTGTCCAGGTAGTGGGCCTTGACGTAAGTTTCGTCATACATCACGATGTACCAAGATTTGCTGAGCAACTTTGTGTAAAGTATCCGGGTGCGGGTGTTCGCAGTGATGTTTCGCTTTTCATTCTAGTTTGGGTTTCTGGTACCTTGTAAACATGTAACCTAGCATGTTTCATGATTTTTTGCACAAGAACGACCGACACTTTGGACTTTTTAGCGTCATCTCGAATTAACATATTTGAATGGTTGAGGAGCTGTTGCAACCACTTTACTGTCCCTTTTACTGTCCACTTTTTTTTTTGACCCCTTTTACGACCACTCTCTTCTTTTCTTTGGGCCTTCGGATGCTCTTTGAAGGTTGTTATCACACGAAATACAGATCTATTTGCAATTCCAAGCTGTTTAACAATCCACCGGTGAGACGCCTCTGAATTTTGATTGTACGTACACGAAATATTATTTCTTGTGTTTCGACTCAAAAGTTACGCAAGATTTTTGGTGTTCCATTTTTATCAAATACACCCTTTACAGCTACACCCTTTACCTTTGCCATCAAATACACCCTTTACCCCGTAGCTGGAACCAGTGCTTGAAAGTTGTAGACAACCTGCTAATCAAGTCAAACCTAAGAAACCTATGTAAAGGCCGACTTCGGAAAACATCCAAAACCAAAGTTTTACCATTGAAAGATTGAGGACGAGTTTCTGAAAATTAGTTTTTGCTGATAAATTCGCACGCAAATATAAGATCTGGCAGAGATTCAGCAGCCACAGCCAGAAGACATAGGTTTTCGTCACAGAGAAAATGATGAACTCGGAGGTTTACAAAACTTTATGTCTCTTGTGCACAAATATACACTTCAATACACCGCAATATTGAAAAATTACACACTAGACCAGATTGATTGAAAATTCTTGTGCTCAAAATATTATTCTTAATTTGACCTTTCAAATAATTTCAAGTAAACTTCACAAGCCAGTCAAAAGCGCAATCATCACATTTTCATAAGCAACGAGAACCAAACAGCCTCGAGCATTTGAAATCTGGCACCCCTCGATGAAGGTTTTTATTGTTTACAATCAGTGCGAATCATCAAACCACTTTTTGATCACATTCAAATTCAATTTGATTCAGTTGAAAATCGCACACATGTTGGCTCCTCTTAATTTTACTCTCGACTGGATCCCTCCCAGCATCGCGAAAGGCAACAGTGCAACGTACCACGCTAGGGAAGAGTTGGAAAATCTGTTTTCCTTCGCACTCAGCATGTGGCGCTTCCATTTACGTTACTCCACGCGAAGCCAACTGAATCCTTTCCACCCCTCTGTGTACTGAGGCTGGCCGCTTGTTGAGATAAACTTTAATTTTAATGTTGTGTCAGAAAACGCTCTGGGGTGTAATTTGTAACACCATCGTGGCGCGGAGCTCTCGCTCGATCCTATCGAAATTGAAAAGCGCTGTACCCCAACATCACAATCATCATTACCTCCATCTGAAGGATGGTGAAATAACCTCTACAGCGAGAGCAGAGCAGCATCCCGAAATTTTCCAAAAGTCTATCTCTCGAATGCAAAAGCAAATTTAGTTCTGTGCCATACATGTCTTCCGAGCAGTTTGAGTAGCACAAATTTAGCCGAAGGCAAACAAGATTCGTCTATCCAGCAAAGTTTCTAAGTCAACACGAGCATGACAACGAGGACATCGAAAACAGGCAGACGACAGTCATTGCAATGTTTTTTTGATGCGATTTGCCAAGAAGATCCGGGAAGCTGGTGGTGAGGACAATCAACAGAGGTGCTACCGCGGGGTGATGAGGTTCTTTGAAGTTTTGCGGGATCAAGAGAGCGTAACATTTGTTTTTGATATTGGTTCAGCTTTGATTGCACATTATGAACCACAAAGGAGAACCGTGTCATGAGCGCCTCCGGGTGGATTTCCTTACGAGACGTGTAGGTGGCTGAAATGAAACGGGTCGTTTCATGCATGGCGTATGACGGGATTTGCACTAGATCATATAATGCTCAAGTTTTCGTTTGGAACACAATGTATTTTCGTACGCTGATTTGGATTCCATATATTAAAGCTATTAATTAGGGAAAAACTAATTCTTTCTTTAACAAAACATTTGAACACTATTGTGAATATCATGGGTCAAGGTTTAAAGGGTTTTCTTAACACCCAATTCCAAGGTTAAGGTCTAAAGAAATATTTGGGATAATGTTTTTTAAGGTATCATCATCAGAACCTTGAAATAATTATTGCTCTAGAAGCTTCCATTATCAAACTGTTGATATTTTTCACCGTCTAATGCTTTTTCTAACAACGATTTTAATCAAATATGTCTTACTTGTTTCTGATAACTATGAATACATATTGTTTTGAGTTTAAATAAACAAATATTGTCTATTAGACTGGCCCACAGTTGTAAATGAGAAACTTGTACCAACCCCCCCCCCCCCCCCCCCCCTCATTTTGTGCTGTATGACGAGCTCGAGACGTTTCTCAAAAGAATCGCACGCACCTGGTTCACCGGAATCTCGTCCTAGATATTGGAAATGAGCTTCTTAAATTGGTCCATAGTGCTCACTTGTAGTTCACTCTGATTGGCCAGCATGTTCGACCATACATAAAAGTCCAGGGGAATAAGGCCCGGGCAGCTGGGAGGCCACAATGTCTTATCGAGAAAATCAGTCAAATTCTTCTGATACCTCGCTTGGATGAAATTCACCGTGCGGTGCGCTAGAGGTCCCAAAATGCGACCACCTTCTCCAGAACATCAGTCTTACAATACGCGGCGTTTATTTTCACATTTTCTTCGTTAAACACCAGTGGGAGCTGCCCACGCCTAGATACATCAAACCATCTCAGAGTTTCTTATCAGAAAACACGAACTCCTGTCGTGAAAATATCAGTTTGGCTCCGTCCAGCCTCTTCTTCGTTATAGCCTCCGTTACCCCGTGAGCCTTGTGTTTCTTGTATTCCAGGTCCTTTGTCAAGATGGTGTGGGCAGTCCCGATCTAAACATCCAGGTCAGCAGCGGTCTTCCGGATCAAGCGGTTAATTTTTTGACGAACCCGGTCCCTTGCCACCTTGATGGCTGCTGGCGTCCTCGCCGAATCCTTGGCGTTTCCCGATACCGACAGATGAGGTATAGATAGAATTCCGCTTTACCCCGTGGGATTTCAACCCCCGGAATATATCGCAAATAACTTTAATACGACGTCGCGGTACTCCTTCATCGTGCGCGGTAAACAAACAACAAATGTCAGCAAGTCGACAGCGTGCACGTCTGTTAGCCTATATAAGAGGCTTAATCTGACACCAATACCAACACACTGAATGCACATGGTGCGCACCTACACAACGATGAAAACATGTATTCGAACTTATTGAACACCCTGTAGGCGATTAAGTCTGCAGTCATAATCACCTCGATTTTCACAAGAAACCCCACTCAAGCCCAATCAAAACATCCCCAAACCACAACGTTACCTCCTGCATGCTAAACACCGTACTTTGAACACGTAGTTCCTGAAGCTCCTCTCCTGGTCTGCGCCATACACGGACACACCTTTTCTTATTGAAGAGTTCAAACTTGATCTCATTAGTCCACATAATCTTCTTCCAGTACTCTATGAGTTTATCTGCATGCTCTTGAGCCAACTTTAGCCTTTTGACTTTATCAGCTTTGCTGATGAATGGCAACTTCACGGCCAGCTTGTTTTTCAAACCATGCTCTGTAATTCTCCAATGGATTGTTCGATTGGTTATCGATGGATGGTTATTGGTGAATGTATCTCCCTGACAGTAATAGTTGGGTGGTTTTTAATTCCCGCACGATTTTGGTGTCCATTCCAGTATCCGTTTCTTGCCTCTGCCTGAGCATTTCACCACTGACCCAAACGTTTTGTACTTCAACCATTTTTTTCTGACAGCTGTTTTGATACGGTCTTTCCTACGATAACTTGCTACAATTCTCCTTATTTCACATCTCAAATCACCAGTTTACGGATACTTAAAGGAATTGATTTTGAAAGCACTGCATTTTCCATGATTTCAACAAAAAATAATATCAGAACAACTTAAATAATACGATCAACATATGAATTGTTTTGAGCCCAAATGTCAAAACCTAATAAATCGAGCGATGTCCTGATGAGCATGCAACAAATTTACAAGATTTTTATAAATGGACCCTTTTTTTATCATACCTAATTATGCTACCCTCAACAAATTTTTTTTGTTGCAAAATGGAGGTTTGGAACGTCCATTAATTTCGTCACGCAAAACGTGACTATTTATAACCACTCGACCCTCCCCCCCCCCCCCCCTTGTCACGTTTTTTGTATTGACCATCATTTTTTTTTTGTATTGATCGTCACGTTTTCCCAAATCCCCCCTCCTCCCTTACTGAGTGACATAATTAATGGACCTTCCCTTGTTATAAATTTCAAGTAAATGTTTTCAATAAAGATCAGAATTTTACAAAAGTATTAAGTGTTTCTATTGAGAAGTTGAAGTTTTAAGGAAGTGTTTGTGGAAATCATTAATTGAATGGATGAATGGATGCAAAAGCTTTATGTTGTCGATGAGTGTATTTTTATTTGTTTCTGGTTATTTGACATGTATTTTTTCCTGGTTCGTTCAAGTTAGTTTTTGCTTAAAGTAAATACCATGAAGGGTATGTGTCCCTTACCTCAGCCTAATATGCAGCGATCGATTACATTTTTTATTTTAACTCATAAAGTTTTTCAGCTGTAAGCGATATTTAGCTAGTTATACATTTGCTAAGACACGTTTAATAGAACATTTGGTAGTATGTTCATGAAAAACTATTCAACTCATTTAATAGAGTCAGAAACTTTCGAGGGACATAGATGTAATGTCGGTTTATAAGCATCAAATTGGGTCTATTCATGGATGCAGCTTCGTCCCATTCAATCGATTTTTTTTATGAAATGCAGTCATCGCACGGCTTTCTTCCTTATTTAATGATTTAGGGCATTGCCAGCTATATTTGCATTACCCAACATAAACTTTCACAAAACAAACTAAAATAAAACTGTTTTGAAATACTTTAGATTTATTGGCCCTGATTATTGATATTGGATACATGATTGATTGGCCCTTTGATAACGAAAACATATTAATATCTGCACAGGTTTTTTCCTTTGGTTTGTGTTTAGATGAGCCATTTGGAGAATAAACAATCGAAACTAATACATTCCTAATGAAAATTTTACCAAACAACATTTTCACTAAGTTTTCCAGACAACAGGCCATAGTTGGGAACAAAGAAAAAAAATATGTCCCTAACATTGGGTCCACGGCTTTCATGTTAAATCATTGTTATTTTATCTATGTGAATAGTGAATAGTGAATTTGTAACGTGTGACTATTTTCTGTACATTCAGCCAAATTTAGATTATTTTAAGAACATGGAGATAATCTGGTCAGCTTAGACAGTGGATTAATAATGTCTAAAAAGCTGAGAAAATTGTTAATTACACGGAAGTAAACAACAGTAAATTGATTAATAATACATTAATTGTTATGTTATATATTCTCCGTGCGAGGAGTAGCGATTATGATGTAGAAGGAGATGTTCGCTCATCACCATGAGGCACCGAGAGTGAACAACAATGTTTTTGGCTAGAATTAAAGATATGAAGAGAAAGTTTTGATAGTTCCGCTAGTGTGCGGCAGGCTTGGAAATTTAACAGATGTTTTATGAAAATTGAGCGAAAAGGGCATGTGTACAGTGGTACTCGAACCAACGACATTTTTGCCTAACATCCCACTGCGGGGTAGGTCGAAGCACGGACTATGTCCGCCACTTCAACAGGCTGTTGACATGCCTGTACACATGCCCTTTTCGCTCAATTTTCATAAAACATCTGTTAAATTTCCAAGCCTGCCGCACACTAGCGGAACTATCAAAACTTTCTCTTCATATCGTTAATTCTAGCCAAAAACATTGTTGTTCACTCTCGGTGCCTCATGGTGATGAGCGAACATCTCCTTCTACATGATTAATAATGTTTAAATTGCTTCGTATTGAATCAGTCATCTTGATAGGAACATAATTTGGTTGATTATCACTGAATTAATGACATAATTAGTACATAGGTCGAATGAAGGAGCTAGGCTTACATTACATCCCATTACTCTTTGTGAATTATAATGACAAGATACAAGAGTTTTATGCATTTTTGAGTAATAGAATAACCAAATTTGCCGCAACCATTTTTGACCGTTGTTTACTGCTTGAGATTAAGATCTTCTGAAATACAGTGTAATTTTCAATGCCGAAAAAAAACATGTTCAACCATTATCCAAATTTTATCCAACGTCAACCATGTGGTCCTGTCTTGAAATTTTATTTTATACAAGTTCATCCATTGTATTTACTGGGAAAATCTTCTTTAGAACAATGCGTTATTCTCTCGTTGGTTGAAACGCTGCAAGAGAAGGACGCTCCAACAGTCCCAATCTTTTTAAAAATTGAGCACATTTTACCAGTTGTATGCCATAATGGCAATTAGGTTTGAACAACTAGCAATAGATTTTGCTTTTTCAGGGCCATAAAATAGATTTTTTTAATGTATCAAACATGTTAATTTAACAAATGTAACGAACAACGTCCACCATATCATGTTAAATTTTTATTTTCATATTTTTAGCTGTGTGCCAAGTGGATTTTAAATATAATGAAGATATGACTACCTACACTATTTTACACCGAACAAAAAATCACCCGGTGTCATTTTACAGCAAATAGAAAAATTCTTTAATATTGCTTCATGCTTGTATACGGTCGAAAATTACCCATGAACATTGGAACTTGTTTTCTCGAAAGAATTTTCATTTCAATTACACTAGTACGTTTTGGTTCACTTATATCCCTCATGGTTCACTTATATCAACTTACGCTGCTTGTTGTTGCTAGAAAGGCTTATTAATTACTGAAACCTAAGTAATCATTCATATGCAAAATGGATTTATTCATGTTTTATGACAGTTTCATCAAAACATCATGGAGTCTATCTGGTTTAGTTAGGGTTTTTTTTTCATCAGGATAAAGTAATGTCATTCGATTGATAGTTCTTGAATGTACTTGAAGAAACCACTACTGCATCATCGATAAAAGTAACTGTATTACAATTTGTATTACAACATTTTTCGCGAACATCAGTTAGCTTTGAAAATGCTGCAATAAACAGTCTTTTAACAGTTTTGTTTACATCAAGATAACATACCTTTGAAAGGAACCATCTAAATGCATACATGTTTCCCTAATCTCGATTGTTTGGAGGTTTTGAAGAAATTGTATTTGTTTTTTTTTATTGTTTTAAAATTGTTTTAAAATTGTATGTTAATCACCAGTAAAAAAAAATAATGTAATGAAGTAAAAACAACAAGATCATGAGAAAATTTGGTCAACGGCAATTCTCAACGTAAGTAAATAGACATCAAGTGTCGAACAATTTTCGATGAAGTGCAATTTATTTATCAAAAGACCAATAAGAAATAAAGTAATAGAGAAATAGGTTTTAGTTGTATTTGAAAGGAACGTAAGAGTCAATGTTTATCTATTTCCCCAGCATGTTTCAACGCAAGAATTATAGAACATGGCTTATTATCTCCATTCATGTTCATTTTATTTCATTCCAAATCTATTATTTTGTATGCATCCAATACCAACAATTGCTTACTAATGCGTTTCATATAAACCTGGTAGGACCGAATTTATGGAAACCTTGCATAATACTTGTTTACCTTGTATAATTCGCACTTATTTTATCTAACGACACTTAATCTTCTTCAAAAATACCGTACATAATGTTGTCTTTTGTAGTCTTTAATTCGTATGTTTTTTCATTTTACTAACGATTTTTTCAATTTTAAACAACACTCAGAACATTGGAAAGAGATTGGAGCACAATTTGAAAAATTAAACTTTTATCAACTTTGTCCTCAAATTATAAAAAGATCAAATAATTTTTATTATTTATAGAAGAATAATTAAAATTGTCTAGCACTGAAAGCGTATCGCATTGACATTTTCAAATTTCTATGTGGCATAATATCAGTAAACTTAGTAAAGTATGTAATTTATACTCTTAAGCTTCTGTTGTATGGGCCCAGTTTGTCTTAAAAAAGTTTTATGACTGTTTCATCACAGTTTTGTAGAATTAAATGATTTATTCTTGATATTAAGGCAAGTCAAAGTGCCTTAGAATTGAAATTAGGGGAGTGTCTCTTACCTTGGCTTTGCGATGAACTATGAGAACCCCATGATGATTTGTAAGATGAATCTGAAAAAAGAAACAAAAACAAATACTATTAGTCTGATTTATTTAAGATCATGTAGCAAAATGTACGTTGCATCATACAAGCATAAGCAAAGTAAAGAATCTAGACAACCGTACTCCAAATTACATAGGATAAAACATAACCAGTTAAATTAATCTGTTAAAAATTTAACTCAGATTCTTGAAGATTCGTCAAAACAATAATTTTGACTTATTTAAAACTTTTCGAAGCCAACGGATAAGTTGGTCAACTTTAAAATCATTAGAAGTTGAAAAGATAGTTGCTCAATGTTTTCAAGCAAAATTTTCAAGCAAAATTTCAGTGCAAAATTTCGTCCCAATCTGTGAAGTGGCTATCGAATTGGCTTCCAAACTGGAATTGCTCGAACAAAAAAATATGGGCGCGGTCATGGGAAATCCAGGCCAATCCCACTGGTGAATCGCGACACAGATGGGAATCGACAATTTCACCGTGTCCCGTGTGGTAAAATAGTTCAAAGACCAGAAGACCCAGCGGGGAGCTGATAGCAGAAGAAAAGTGAAGACGACCAGGACGGTAACGCAAGGATGGTGAGGGATTACTTCAAGCGACTTCATGTCTTCATGATATGGAAGGCTACGGTACGGTGGTCGATTCCCGCGCCAAGAAGCTGTACCGCGAGTGGTTGGTACAGCCGAAATGCAAGCTAATGGGCGACGAGACTGGATTTTTTCGTCTGCAAGTCCCGTCTGGATGTTCTGAAGAAATTCCGGAAGAAGAAGGTGGACAAATTTTCCGAAAAGTATTTTGTGGGTGCGGCAAATTTAGCAAGCCCAACAAAACGAACCTGCTCCATCAACGGCCAAATATAGAAAGAAGAATGCCTCCAGAAGCTCCTGATGCAATTCCTCCTGTCCCACTCTTGTGACACTCTGGTTTGGCCAGGTCTGGCATCGTGCCATTACGCGAAACCAGCGATGGAGTTGTAGAAAGCCAATAATGTTGTTTTAGGGCTGAAGGAGGAAAATCTGCCAAACTCGCTAGGATTTCGCCAATAAAAAAATTCTAGGCGATTAAAGGTTGTACGGAATCAAATGGCACCACTTTTAAATGGCTGTAACTTTTTACTCGTTGGGTATTTTCTATTGAAATTTTGAGTTCAATGCGTATTTGTTTACGCTCTGTAAGTTTCACTAGCAGATGAGCAATCGTTGCAAAGGTGGCGTCGGGAGAACAGCAGCGACACAAAGAAATTTTCGGGATCTTTATCATCGTGCCATCAGCAGGAAGCTGGGAATGGTACATTCTACGGTGTATCGTGTTTTAAATCGGTACCACAAACGTTTGACCATCGATCGGAAAAAACAAGTGGAAAAATGGATCTCCGTATAGTGTTAAGGATCACAAGCGGGTAGTTCAAGCTTCCAAGAGGAATCCCAACAGTTCAGTTCGAGATGTGGCGAAGCAACTGAATCTAACCAAAACTTTCGAGCAAGATGCGAAAAACGTGAAGAATTTCACACGTAAAAAGTCCAAAAGGCGCCTAATCGCGATGAACGGCAGAATACGGTAGCGAAAACACGTGCACGGAAGCTCTATACCTATATGTTGACGAAGCTACATTGCCTCGTTATGGATGATGAGACGTATGTAAAAGCAAACTTCCGGCAGCTTCCGTGGCTCCCGTTTTCACTGCTCATCATAAATTCGATGTCCTTGAGGATGTTCGAAAGCAGAAGATGTCAAAGTTTGCCAAAAAATAAATGTTTTGGCAAGCAATTTGCTCATGTGGAATGCGGAGCACCCCATTCGTGACAACTGGAGCGGACAATGGGCAGGTGTACCTAAAGGAATTCCTCCAAAAGCGTCTATTTCTTCTTCTGAGGTCACACGATGGTCCTACGATTCTGACCGGATTTAGCCTCGTGCCATTTCTCGAAAGATGTTTTGGAGTGGTACAAGGCTAAGGAGGTCAATTTCTTGCCAAAGCATCTCAACCTCCCGAACGCACCGGAGCTGCGGCCAATTGAAAAGTACTGGGCCATCATGAAGCAAGCACTTCGGAAGCATCATAAGGAAGTGAAATCGGAGGAAGGTATCAAGAAAATAGGGCCACGCAAACAAAAGCAAATGTTGTTCAGGACCTTATGAGTAGTGTAAAGAAGAAGGTTCGTGCTTTTCGATATAGAATTGAAATTGAATGAAACAAATATGGGAAAATATTCATATATTGTTTTATTTTACTACCTGAAAGTTTGAAGATGATTGGTTTAACAGGCGAATTTTGCCAAGTATTTGTGTGGTCACAATTTTATGCCGTATACCCTTTCTGAAGGGCATGCTCTGGAAAATAGGAAAAGTGTTCTAAAACGACAAGGATTTCAATAAAGAGAAGGTGAAAGTGTATAGAAAAGATGGCGCAAGTGTATCACAGGATTTGATGGGTAGTGTTATGTCCAAAGTGCGGGCATTCAGCCTAGAAGAGGAGTTTGACCAATTTTGCAAAGACACAGCTTATATGTGTTCATATATTCCTTGAGAGATTCATTCAAAAATATCCTACTTAAAATGAATTTTTGGTGATCATTTTTGTCTATTGCATTTTTATCGAGTACAATCTTTCTTTCAATCTGAAAGATTTCATGTAACACTTTGTTGATGTTCTGGTTTGGGTTTAACGTTTTAGTTCTGATGCATTCTATCATATATTATATATCATCACATATCATCAATTAGCATCAGAGACAACGCTTCAATTAGACCCACTTATAATGGACCTAATATTGTTCTCAGTCAATTATAATATTTTAGACAAACTGCTGTTAAAAATTTAAATCGTCCTTAGCGATAAAGTATTCGAAGGTTTGCTAATTAAAAGACGTGTCTTATAATTTCAAAACTTCAAGGTACAGGCCTATTCGAAATGATGACGTATGCTACTAAATGTAAGCCATTTTGATTGTTTTTTTTTTTTTTAAATAATCATTTATTTGTACAGGCTCAATCGAATTAACTTTACAGAGTCAAATTTTCATATTTTTATGCATCATTTATCTTAAAACTAAAGTTAGGAACCATTTTGATTGTAAAATACAATATTATTTCAATTAATATACTTTTTAAGTCAAGTCATAAAATTTATGAAGTTGTTAAAAGTATGTGATGGGTATTCACAATGTCTTCTATTGAAATCGATGCGTAGGAACATTTCTGATCGATTGGTGTAAATTTTTTGAAAATCTTTTTAGAATCGACTGAGATATTAACGCTCAAAACCTAACCTCTTTTCGTGACGGTTGCAATTCGATTTTTTTTAAATTGCACCCCAGTATAGAAAACAAAGACCTAGTCCAACATAAAAAAAACCAGGGATTCAAGCGTTTTCGTAAGAACAGAAAATTGAATCCTGGTGAGTGTGAACTTTTAGTGGAATACCTGTAACTAGAAAATAAGAAGAAAGATTAGTAATTTCCATATAATTTCAACTACTTCTATTGCTTATCTTGATAGATACGCGTATTTTGTCTACAATGTGCAGACTTTTTCAGGGTCGTGTACAAATACTCGACTGCTTGACTACTCAGTCGAGTATTTGTACACGACACTGAAGAAGTCTGCACATTGTAGACGAAATTCGCGTATCTATCAAGGTAAACAATGTAGGTCGATGGAATCTAATGGAAATTACTTATCTTTCATCTCATTTTCTAGTAACTTAAACTTGACAATCGATCAGCAATTGGTTTAAGGCTCATTAGAAAATCTTAAATAAATTGTGGCATCGGTACTGAATAGGAGCCGATTGGAGGTTTCGATAGGTTTTCCAGGCCGGAATTGAATAGTTCGATTACCGATACAGTTGAATATCTTTTCGGATTGGAAATTTGTTGACAGCTCCAGAATATACGCGTGTCATTGTTACTATACGATTGGATGCTTTGGATACACTAAACATACATTTCACTCGCAATATGTACAATAATCGTTTCCGACTAGAATTCATAGGGTAACGGGATGTAATGTTAGCCTAGCTCCTTGATTCGGCCTTTGTACCAAATATGTCATTATTTCGGCGAAAATCAACAAAATTATGTTGCTATCAGGATGACCGATTTATTTCAAAGCAATTGAGACATAATTAATCAATTTATAGTTGTTATCTTCCGCGTTATTCTAGATTTCCTTAACTTTTTAGACACTATGACTTTTCTGGTTAAGCTAAACAGATTATCTACAAGATCTTCGAATGACTAAATTTGCGGAAATGGAACCTATAAACCGAATAATGCAACAAAGATGTACAGAAAATAGTCACACATTATAAACTAACAGGTCACATAGGTAAAATAACAATGATATAACATGAAAACCATAGACCCAATGTTAGGACCATAATTTTTTCTAGGTTCCCAACTATGGCCTGTTGTATTGAAAGCGTAGTAAAAATGTTGTTATTGGTAACATTTACAATACAAAAGTCTGCGTTCCGGTTGAATGTTTTTCATGTGGTTCATCTTAACACAAATTTAAGGGGGAATATACAGTTAGAATGACCAAAAAATCTTTTTTTTTTTGCATAAAAAGTTAGTAAACGCTTTTTACGAAATTCGAACTCGAAAGTGTTTCTTTTCATTGTTTTTCGAAGACGCTTTTTTTTCGCGCGCAGCAGCTTTTAAGAGACGCTTGACCGAGAATACATATTTTCAACGCGTTTTTCTTAAAACAGCATTTATGGAGTTTAATCCGGTGATAACTCGAAAACTAATAATTCGATTAAGATGAAACTTATAGGAATTCTTTATTATAGTATTATCTTCTATATGAATAAAAAATTATTGTAATATTTTATAATGAAATATGAAAAAATGTGATAAAATGGCGGAAAAAATTTGGTTGTTTTCAAAAAAGTTACGCCAGAGGTGCAAAATTTTTTTTTAATTCATCTACTAACTGTAAATGTAATTAATGTGATTTTTTGGGTTAGCAGGTTTCAGATCAAAACTGCGACCAGGACAGCCGGCACAAGCAAAATACATCGACTTTTTCAACGCACTCTAACGGCCGCCATTTTGTTGAAAATAATTTGAAAAAAATTTTTTGGACACTACATGGATACTTCCAATGGGAACGAACTTGCATCCATGATTAGACCCAATTTGGTACCCATGGACCGACATTACATCCATATCCCTCGAAAGTTTCTGACTTTATAAAATGAGATGTGAAACTTTTCGTGATACATAATACAAGATGGCTTATTAAACATATCTTAGCAAGTGTATAGCTAGTTAAATTTTGCTTCTTGCTCAAATACCTTATGAGTTATAATAAAAAATGTTATCGATTGTTGCATATAAGGCTGAGTCAAGGGACACATACCCTACTTCTCTAAATTCAACTAAGTTTTGTTTCGTAATGAACGGGTAATAAAATAACTCGTGTTGCTGTAATTTGCACAGGAATATTGTATTTTTTAGTTTTGATATCATCATTTTATAGATTTTTTTAAAAGAAAAAAAAATCTCAATTTATTTCGAAAATATCACGAAAATATCAGCATGAATCAAAATTAAGACAATAGAGAAAAGTCTTAGAACTATCCAATAGTACAATAGAAAACAGTTCAAAATTGAGTATGTGGTTTTATTTTCGTAAAACACCAGAACTGTTACTTTTACCAGTTTAGCTTCTGAATGATAATAAGTAATTTTTAAAAGAAAACCATTTGCATTGTATTTTTCTTTTAGTCCTTGTCAACAGAAAAACAACCATTTGTCCAAGTCAAGAAGCTCATTAAACTTTCGAAACATAAAAAAATAAACTGGCACTCTTGTTTGCAAGCAGCTACAACTATAAATCTCAGATATAATTACCAGCAAGTAACATTGAAAAGTTACCGAATGATCCACCGGAGGACCGATTCAGATAATCGGGTGAACTTTTTATATCGATCATAATTCGGCTGCTGTCTTCGATGCTATTTTCTCGTGGCTTTCCAGTTTTCAAACGAATTTTGAAAGCTTTTTCTTCGAAGCGTGCCGTTTCTAAGCCGACCGTTCCGCTGTGGTCAAATCCACCGTCGGTTCTTTCAAACTTTGCCAGTGTACTTCCGTTGCACTTAATTATATAGCTAGTTCCGTATCACGTTCAAAATCAGGGCATTGCATATTCCAATGTTTTGTCCTCACTCTCCCGCTAAAGTACTTCCGACGTATTTCACTTTCACTTGCCGCGAGGCGACCGCAATCGATCCGATCAATAGCTGTGACCCACGCGCGATTCCTCAAGAGGAAAAACAATCGGAATTATTCACTTCTTTTCCGCGTCCGGTATCCTCCGCCCCTTTGCGCCAAGATGCTGTCACACTCTCTATTCACGACACAACTGTTGACAAAAACGCGTGGAATACAATCAATTTTGTTGGTAATTTTTCTTCACTCACTCGCTTTTTCTTTTCTCATACTCCCAAAGGTCTCGATTTTGTTAGCTCGCCGGTTGATAGTAGACATAAAAATACCTCCACACAAGCACGTCCTTTCCGCTTGACTTTAGGGCTCCCTTGGGTCTTTCAGTTTGGCTCATTGGTGGCCACAAAAAAAAAAGAATTATTTATTTAGGGGGCTACCGTCCGTGCTGCTGTGAGAAGTTCTCCTCTGGTTTACTCAGTTCCGAAAACAATAGACCACAGCAAGCGGTGTCACCAATGTGCGCGGTGATGACGACAAAAAAGGTCACGAAAAGTGTGTATATCGGAAGAGGAAAAGGAACGGGAAAAGTGACGATCGGAACCGGTTAACGTTACCGGACACCTCTATTTCCGGGCACTGTTATTCATCCACACTGGGCCAGCAAGCACACAACACAAATCTCGCTTTCTGTCTCACTCTCAGCGGGCTCAGCAAGTGTTGTGCCTCCTGTTTCTGGATGGAGGGTTTGGCCTCAACAGACGACCTGTTCCTGTTGCAATGGCGCTTGCCGTTGCGATAATGTCTGTGTTGGTGCTCCAAGGATCGTGAGACAGTGGCGTCTGCGGTGGAAGTCGGACGGATACAGGAGGACCACACAGACACACTCAGTGCTCGCCACAGGAATGATAGCGCGACTACACGTACATCCGGGGTCTTTTCACCGCACACTGCGCCAGCTGTTTCTGGTCGCACAATAGGAAGCGGTACCACTACAAGCCTCCCCTAACAAAGGCTACTACGATGTAGATTTTTTCATCCACTCCTTTTTTTCTCTCGCTGGTCAGTGGTTGCAAGAGGCGATATCGTTTCTATATTTGCATAAAAACCAGTTGAGCGTGAATTCCAACTTTTGAGCTATATCCGGTGATTGAAAAACTATTAAATCGTATCCGGAACACGATTCTTTCCGTCCGGGAAAACAACGGTGGTTTCTACTACCGTTATGTAACGATCTTGCTTTCTCTAAACAATGGTAAAAATATTGCTATGAATAACCCGATCAATCCGAAACTTCCTGGCTTGTGTTTTCAGTTGGAAATTTGAGCGACTTCTGCTGTCGAATGTGTGCGACGTGCCGAAACGCGCGGAGACAACTAAATGCGTTCCATGTGTGTGATAAAACAAAAATCCTTATCCGCTGTTTCCCTTCATCGGTATAATCGACAATCGGATCTCGGAAAAGCACGGCACCCGAAAACAAAAACAACAACATACATCGACACTCCGAGACACAACCGATAGAAACTATCCGCTTCACCTTTTAATTTTTTTTTTCGAGGGAAATGTTTTACAGCAAGGATAATTGAGCTGACTATAGTACCGATTTGGGTGAGTACGGATGCATGACTGTGTGCGTAAGTGAGAGTGAGAGCGAGAAGAAACAGCGAGAGTTCATCCTAGCAATCCACAAAATGTACCACCAGTAAAGTGTAAGAGTACGCGTGAATCAACGAAGGCGGAGCTATAAATTTTCCCTAGCAACCACCAATCGCACCGGTCATGTGGGGGTATATGTGTGTCCGGATCGCAAAAGTGCCGTACATTATTGGGGGAGGATGAGAGCATAGATAATGTGCATGCTTGTGTTACTTTTGCTGCGATCGTAGGTACAAGGATGGGAACAGGAAGACTGCAGTGGTTGAGTTTTCCGAACTTGGCACGAGCTCGAGCTGAAGAATTGCGCGGAAAAGAGACGGATCCTAGAACCACTTCCTTTTTCCTTCCTTTTCCTTTTTCCTTTCACATCAAGGATATTTGTCATTACACACCCTCGTCACTGTTAGAGAGTTTTTGTCGGTTGGTTTGAACGTGGATATGCGCAACAGAGTGTTTTTATTATTGCCGGGCAGACAGATACGAAAGCACCGGGTGTGAGTTGGAGGCGAGAAAAAGTTATATTTTATCTAAAATACAAGAAATGGTTACTAATTCAATATAGGGTTGGAAAGTTTCGCTGGTCACGCTGTTGTGGAGTCTTTGCCTGGGGGCAGCTTGATGTCGACTGAGGCCCGAATCCTTGTGGCGAATAACTTTTATATGAGTTGTAGAGGATTTGGAATTCCGGAGAAGTGTAACAGGCACGGTGTTTGGTAGAACGATTTGTTGGCATGTAGGCGAGCCAACAAGAGTATGGACGGCAGAGGCGCAGCTGGGGAGAAGTGGAGATAAATTGAATTTTCCGTTCTTCAGTAAGCCTGTCTGAACTCGAGAGGAAATAGTAAATTAGTTTATTTGGCTTCTTGATGCCAACAAGTCTGGACTAAAGGAGTTACCTTTCTTTTTCAGCAAGGCGCTCAGATAACAAATAGTGTTACAACATACTGTACGGAATCACAACTGTTTTGTCAATATGTGAAATTTTATAGGATAAATTCTTATTTCCGATTAGGTTTTCTATTTTCTGTTATTTGTTTTGTCATGTTCTGTATTTGGTTTTGTCTACTAACACTCTGTTGTTCGTATTGAGTTTGTAATTTATAAGTATTGTCGATAATAAAAAAAAATGTTTTGGGTTTGATTAATTTGATACATCCACTACCAACGGGAAAGTAATTACTCCTTGTATCTATTTCTAGTGATATTTGGTTCGAGATCCCAGAAAAATACGCTAGAAGTCATTGTTTCATTGTCATTGAACCAATTGTGATTTTGCCTCAATATTCTATAAAAGTGCATCTTTTTTACATATTTATAAGGAATCACTTCAGTCTTAACAAACTAACTATTGTTATACTAATGAAATTTTATTTTTGTTTCAGTTAACATTCATATTTTCATGACCGAAATAACACTTTCAATAAATTGCAAGCAAGTGATTCATTTCGTATATGTCTACATCTAGATGTAATTGATTATAATAAGCAAAAAATAACAACTTCAACAACTGCTTCCAAAGAAAGGTCTGGTTGAAATACTATCAAGGTAGAATGTGGTTTAGATTGGTGTAAATTTTCAAATTTCATCGGTGCTTGAACGAATCATAATATCATTTAGTTAGTAACAGTTTCTTGAATTGTGGGCAATTTAAAAAAAGAAACAGGACATTGTACACGTAATTTGACGTTAAAAAAAATCTTTATGGAGAAAGACACTTCCAAGACACTTACAATGAAAAGTGTTAGAGCTTATAGGGTTTTTATTTGTCTGGAAGTTTCTTTGGTTCTTGCAATTAAAGATCATTAAATAAGGTGACGACAATTAAATTTTGCATAATTAAACTTGCATGTGATTTGGGGCATAGGCAATTCCCCATTAAATTAGTTTAAATTCTTATCGGAGTTTAGCTAGAGTAATCATAAACATACATTTTTTTCGGGTGTTGCGTAGCAGCGAAAAATTACAGGAACACTTTCAAATATCGTTTAAAGTGTAAGCTTAAGCGAATTTAGCTGGGTCTTCTACAAAGTTGTTTCTAATAACAAGGTGCATCTCTTGATGTGAATGAAAACAAGGGTGGTCCTTATTTTCAGAGAAATCGTAAATCTAACTTTTTAACTTCCAGAAAGATTTTTGTACCTTTTAATATGACTAAACTAGAACATTTTCAGTTATTTTGCTGTAACTTTTTTATTTCAAATTTTTCAGCAAAGTAATCTTTCCATTTATTATAGAACAATAAACAATAAACAAGAATAACTTTTGGTGTACTAAAACTGTCTTTATCTTATGTTAAACAAAAGTTATTATGGTTTTTTGTAAAAAATAGGCCTTTTTCAAATGTTGACAAAATTTTTTTTTTATAACAGCATTTGAAAGGATTTTTATCGTTGCATATCATATCTGAAACCTGGAGGTTGTTTTTTTAAATTGAGTAAAACATATGAAAAGGGCATAATCTCATAAGAAAATCGTTAATTACTTGCCAACGGGAAGAGATATCGGCAAGATTTAAAGGTTAAAACATTGAACTTTTGAAGTAATAAAAATCATCTGAAATCGACTGTGTTAGCAAATTTGAAATAAAAAAGTAAGAGCAATAAACCGTTTTTTGTAGGGACATCATAAGTTACATAGGGAAAATTGATCTTAGTCGGTTTATTCACAAACTACAAAAAAAATTAAAATGTGTTATATTTAATATTAGCCATGTTACAATTTTACCAAATTACTTCACTTCAGCAATAAAACAGAGAGACACATTTTAGATTTCAAAGAACATAAGAGCCAATCAACAATACTTGATGTTCGCAGTTTGATCAATTAGATCGTGAAGCACAACACTTGCCTCAGACGGTTTTATGCGAATACCTGTCGTAATTGTAGGATGTATTATGATGTACTACATTGCCAGAAATTTATATATCAGAAGGATAGCAAACCCTTTTTACTATATAGTGTTGTACGAAAGGTATAGATTAATACCTTGCTCTATAGTGGTAATTCGTACGTCCATGTGTTGTACCTTACTGAATTCATTTTGACATATGATGCCGATTGACTTTTCGGAAAACATTAATACAGCGGCATCATGACTGGTTTCTGATTCTGGATTTTTTCAAATACCTTTTCCGAATAACGAAGACTTTCTGCCTTGCACTTGACGCCGCTGCTTATCCCAATTCTTTCTCGCAGTCGATTCTGGTGTGTTCTTCTGCAGCTTTTGGAGAATAGTTTTAGTTTCCTTTTTCATGAAATTCACTGCAAAAGTCACATTTACGTTCATCACTCTGATTTGCAGCAGCTATCGATTTAATTCACCGTAAGATCTCATCAACAAGTTCTTACTAGCGTTTTTGTATTTCTTTCCGAACACTAACTACGGAACAGCACTTGTGAGTGCAAACGGTTGAGCTTCTATGATCAAACAGCAAAAAATCCTATAGCGAAATTACTCATTAACAATATCGGAAGTGAAGACTTTCATCAGGACAGTTTTCCTTAGTTAATTTAAGGTGTCCTACAAAACAAAAAAGTTGTTTGTTCAGCAAATAAACAAGTTAGATATTCGATTTCTATGAAAATCAGGACCACCCTTGTTTTTATTCACACCATAAGAAGCGCCTTGTTATTAGCAACAACTTTATAGATGACAATCTTTCCAGCTTAATTCGCATTCTGGACCACTGTGCAATGTGGATGAATGTTATTATTTTTAAATAGCCTGTGTTAAATAGAAACGGGGTAACATTGATCGATTGGAACAAACATTATCTGTCAAAAGCTTGTCAAAAATCAGTGGGCTTGTGTATAACACAATTCTAATGGGACGTTGGATCAGCATAAATTAGTAAGTATGTTAGAAAATTCTTTGATTTGCACTTCAAAAAATCATTAAGCACTAGAAATGAACGTTTTGTTTGAATGTTGGTATGATGAAAGGGAAACGGTTGTGTTGGCAGTGATGATTGTGTTGATATCATGGACCAGTTATCGCTTTTAAGATGGTTGAGGGTCTGTACAGGAGCTCAAAGTCAATTTTTAATGATATTGATATTGTTCACACTTAAGAAAGAATTTTCTGGTCCTGTTAATAGCCGTGTAGTTTGAACGACGATACGGTTGTATTTGCAACGATGGTTGAGAGTACCTTTATCATTATGGCATGGAAGATAGTTAAGGATCATCTAGAAAATATAATTTCAATTGATTATAGTTTTGCACGTTGGTTTAGTGATAATGTTCATCACAAAAAGTTGTTACATCATTGAAAAACAAGATCATTCGACGGGGATTACAAAATCTTGCATTGCAAACGAAGGTTTCAGCATGAGTCTGCTTCGGCGGATGCTTCGATTACTGCTCCTTTGCACGCTTGAGCTATTCACGCGTATGCTGCGACGTTTCACTTTCACTTTCAAACACTTTCTCAAAATATATAGATTCATATTGAAAGATAGGGATTCTATCCAACGCACCAAACACACAGAAACACTTTTAAGAACTGATTGGAATTTGAAGCGAACATTACCATCATTAAACAACTATTAGAGGATTATGTCTGTAATAGGGAAATCATCACAGGCCAGCAACCAGCTGGCTGCGAGTGCAAAAAAATAAGAAAAAAGGCTAGTTGCAAACGACCTTTAGTAATTTTCAATACTGAAATATGATTTTATGAAATATTTGGTATTTGTCGAATAAATATCGATCAAAATTCAGAATTGGCCAGGATTTACGTCATGCTCATACAATGAATCTGTCTGTCTGTCTTTCAAGCAACACAAGAAACATCTTCTTTGGCAAGAATGTAAGAACTATGTTGCAAAGAAGTTGTGAGGATGAAATATCAAAAAATTTTGGCCCTGAAAAAGTTTTGAGAATGTTTTTTCCAAACATATTCGACTTAAACATTGTACACACATTTTTTTCCGATCAACTTACATTTTACTCACACATAAACAGACTTTATGTTAATATTGTTGATTTGGTGCTATGGAATAAATGATGTTTTTTTTTCTCAGGCATATAAGAAACTTGTTTTCTTGATTTCTCCGGGATTAAATGTAAATTGGTATTGAAGATAAACATGCATGGTTCAAACTGTGACTCAAATTTGAGTGACTTCACTAATGACGAAAGTAAGTCAAAAATGACTCAAAGTAGAGTTTAAATGGCTGACCGTGGGGTAAATAGACAGAGTGAAAGTGTGCGCCTGTGATGGAATGGCTAGGAGTGAGTAAATCACTCTCTCTTTTGAACTATCGCTCTCACGTGCACTCATCTGTCTTCGCCCACGAGCTCTCACCTGCGATCGCTGCCGCGTACAGTAATGCAAGGATGCACCAGTGCTCTTTTTGTGATGCACTGGTGCGGATGGTGCGGTGAAAACATCGTCGGAGCTGTAGAGAATGTCCGAAAAAAGAAAGCGGGAAGAACCATTCTATCTTTCTTATGTAGTGATAAAGCGAATTTGCAATCACTACTGTATATTAGCAGAAAAGCCCACCGCAGTGACCTCACTGGGCCGCACGCGTCATGGAATTTATCTCCATTCGCTTCTGTGAATGTGAGAGCTCTTCTTCTCACTCTAGATCGATTGAGTGTTGCGTGAATAAAACCGTTTTATCCAATCACGCTACCCGCATGAAAACACGGTGGTTAATATAAACAAGAGAGAATAGCTTTCATTGAGGTCGGAAGAGTATGAGGAAAAAATAAATTCCCTCTTTACACCAGTGTGGGTATGGACATCACTGACTCTCAGTGCTACATTATGCACAAGAAATTAATATAAGGCAATGCTAGGGAAGTTCAAACTGACAGGATACGACGTTGATAAAATTTTTGTCTATGAAATGCTTTTACACAAAAAGAAAAACCACAGTAGAAGCTACCGATCCGAGGGTTACATTAAAAACACACACCTTCGTTTCTTGCTGAAAATAATGTTTGTTTATTATTTTTTTTATTATTATTTTTTTATTATTTTTTCCGATGAATGTATTTGAGAATAAAATTAATATGTAACGCAGCTACATAAACACAAATTAAGAGATAAATCTCTGTTGTCGAAAACATACAATAGCAAACGCAAATATTTTAACAAAATTCATTACGAAAAACAACCATAAACCCGTCAGTTCTATTAAGTTTCATTAATCTTCAGCAAAATCTTGTATAATTATTAAGTATAACTCAGTATTTTAAAATCACAATAGTAGCCCTGAAAAGGGCCTTTTGTGTGATATACATCATTTAATAGTTATTGACATTCTGTTGGAATTGGAGAACGGTGGTGATATTGTAAACAAAATAAAGATGGTTCTACTTAAAAAGAATATCGTTCTGTCTGTATAGACATAGTAATTGCGGATTTTTAACACTCAACGTTACGTGATATACTTATAAAGATGACAAACAAATGGATCACCAAAATTTCGCTCCTCGTGGTTGCGCCAACCGACTGACTATGAATGCCCCTCGCCCTTAGTAAACCGAGCACAAAACATATAATTTAATTGTAAGCTATGTTTATATAACTACACGGAAAACAAATCCATGCCCAGATCCGTGAACTGCAGTTATGCATTCGAGAACAAGCTAAGATACACTGTGAACTGAATCACATAATTATGAACTAAATAACGTTTAAAGGAAAAATCCTGAAAACGTGATCAAGTTTACGGTCCGGTTCCATTTTCGGGAACATTTTTCTTTCTGTGTAATTTGTAATAAGTATTGCATAAATGAATGGCTGCCAACCCAAGTAACATTGCCAAAACCATCCAGCTATATTAAGTTTTATTCAAGTTTTAAGAAAGCCACTAGAAATCAATTCGGTTTTATTATGGCAGTAAGAGGTGCCAAAATTTTAGTCAGATTTATGAGAATCTACACAGCTTCTTTACAACGATCTTAAACCTTGACTTCTAACATTCTTTCTACTCCTATCAAAGGTTTTATTTTAACTTTATAAACTCATAAAATGCTGTTTAGAAATGCCGTTTTAGGACTCATTCATATTATCTTATAATGGTCATTTGAAAAAGCATTTTAAAACCATTTTGTCTCCAGTAAATGCATTAAACGGCTAGTTGGCATTGAGGAAAGCTACCAAACGACCAGATAGTTTTATAGTAGCCATTGCTAAGACAAATTGGCTTTTTGGCAAAACTGTGATTTCTTCCAATCGCCATATTGAAATATATGAAATAATTGAAATGTGGAAAAATAAATACACCAAATTTTAAATGTAATACAATTGAACTGTAGATCTGAGACCAACTTCGGTATTCTTTAAGATAACTTTATTGAATTTCATCAATTTTCAGGAGTTTCATGATTAATTTATCGAATATACTTCTTTCAATTATGTTTTTGTTGTTGTAAACTCGCATAATTTCCGAGGCGCTTAATTTTCAGCTCTTATCGTGCCAATATTCACCATAAAATTAAATGCGCACATAATTTGGAGCATGATACGCTTCAAACACAACTCAATTTGTTTTGGATATTTGGCTATCAAACATAATTTCCCGCAATGCTAGAACTTTTTTCTTAGTCATTATTTACTGTTGAATGAATCAGAAGAGTAGAGAATCGAACAAAGCAGAACAACAAAAACCAACCACGATATCGCCGTGAAGTTTGACAGCTGTGGCCATATGGCCCTGTGCTGGTTTTGATGGCAGCCAATAGGTTTTATGATGGTTCTCAAGTGGTCATAACGTATTTCACTAGAATATTTTCAAAATCTTTATGGTCTTAGAAAGGTTTTATTTTTTTTTGTTTTCACAATCGTCTATAGAGTGGGCCACTTTGTACACATTTCGGTTTTGAAGATGCATAGAGGAGGTGTTCGTGGACAAAACAGTTTTGAATGTAGTTTCACCAACAAAGCCGGGAGGAGTGCTATACGGCTGGAAAAGAACTGAAATTGTTACTTGGGAAGCCTACCACTTGCTAGCAACAGCCAGCTGAGTTATCAGCTACCTAGTTTCTACTGGCCCATTGCCGGTGCGAACAACTCTGAGACTGCTAAGCGAATGTAGCATTTTTGCAAGAGTTTCCCTTTTATATCGTTCACTGCTTCCTTACTTACATCTGAAATCTCTGATAGGAAAATGCTGTGCGTTTAGTAAGTTAGTAGTAAGTTATTGTGTTAGCTTGTGGTTCATTCATCTCCGCTAAACACCGTCTTGATATACACATCCACAAATAATCCGTAACACGCGTCGCTCAAAAACGCCAAGCGCACGTTGGTCTTCTTCGAGCATTGTCTACATTTGCTTTCAATTTCCATTAACACAACGTTTTGCGGAGTTCCTAGTAGGCACGGCTCCCATCGATGATGCATCTCCGAATTACGCGACTCGTATCATTGTCCGCTGCTACAAGGGAGCCGAGAGATTTTAAATTCCTCGACAACTTCGAATTCATCACCGTTGATTAGGACACTGCTACCAAGACGGCTTGGAGTCACCTGCCCGCATGTTATTCATTTTGGACGCGTTCATCTGTAGCACAATTTGTGCTGCTTTTCGTTTCCGTGTATTGGTCAGCCACTGTTGCAAATGTACTGTCGACACTATCCATATCACCCGCGAAAGCATACAAGCTGACCGGACTTATTGAAAATTGTATCCTACATGTAAACCGGCTCTCCATGCATCACCTTTCAATGCAATGTTGAACAACATATAGGAAAGACCACCACCTTTTCTCAATTCCTAATGGTTTTCTGTCTTAATGATTCTGACGGTGCACCTAATATTCGGACACTGCACTTCACTTCATTCATCGTAGCCTATATCAGTTTTATAAGCTTCACAGATTTTTGCCATAGCTATTGAAGACAATAAATAGATGGGTATAATACTTACGATATTAGTGGATTTTTTTTCGCAACGTAAAGATTTGGTCTCTGTATTTCTCTGCTTCTTCCATGGTAGCAGTTCTCTGCTCGAAAAACACGAGTTTGCTGTTCACGCTTCGCTTTGTATCATTTGATGTTCTGTTGGGTACTACTTTACAGCATGTGTTTTCTGGTTGCGTTCTTATCGTTCAACATCTCTTGGCACTCACTGTCGAACTAGTCGGTTCGACTTCTGCGTTTCAAATATCCTAGGACATCTTCAGCTGCATTTTGTAATGGTGTTTTTGCATGGCTCCAACTGTCCTCAAGAGGCATATCGTCGATTATTTTCTCTTCCGGCAACGCAGTTTCCAGGTGTTGCGCGTATTTTATGACGACTTCTGGTCGTTTCAGTCATTCAACATTGTCCCATGGTTTGCGCCGGTAATGAATGTTGTTGACAACGAAGCAGAAGCGTAGATATAGCAGATGCCGAATCAGGCCAAAACAGTCGAGCATCCGTATGGTTTTGGTAGAAGGGTAGAAGCCATTTTTTGACCCTGCCCTTCGGTTCAGAAAGGGGTATGGGCGCGTTCTGTCGAGTCGGTCGCGGCAGATTTCATGTGTGAATCGGCTGCCCCATCAACGTTCAAAAGTGCCTGAACCAAATGGACAGCTTGTAATGATCACTTGAAGATGCGATGGAGGATCATTGCCCTGTTATTCCCAAATGAAGCACGTTGTAAAACGTTTCTTGTATTCTATAACCAATTATGATGGAATTGAGTAAACGAGCGAAAACTCAACGGGAATGATCTCTCATATGTATCCGTCGAACCATTCTGAACGGCCGTTGTGAGAATATCACCATGAAAATCTCACATGCGCATAGCGTGTTACCAATCACTAATCCCTTTTCCTTTCTATTCTCTTCCCTATTCTATGAACACGAGCAATATCATATCGTCATCCTAAAGTCAACTCTTCAAATGCAGTAACATCGAGACAACATAGAGCAATAAAGAACGGTATAAACCCTAACCAATTTTACTTTCAGACAAATTTTCTAACACAAGGTAAGCAATCAACATTACACCATTACAAAATATACTGAATATCATCATATTGACATAATATATAACGGGAAAAGGGAGGGACCATCAGGGCACCCAAGTGAAACGATTTGGATAGGGAGCATGGGACTGCCTCCTCCCTATTGTTAACATTTCGTGGAACGAGGGCGGGCTCTTCGACCCCATCTATTGGGTTTATTCTGTCAATCGAGGGCTCGACTCTAATACTGTATGTGTGAACTTGCTTTTGGAAGGAGATTCTCTTCCCTTTATTCGCGGGTTTCGCGTAAGTGTCTCTGCTTACGGGCCCGCCCAAACGTTTTTGGCCCTTCATACAGGAGCTTGAAGATCACAAACAACAGTAGAATCCTGATCAAATCGTTTTTCAGATTATTCCACTGCTATGGAAAGTTACCTTGCTACAATAGATGGTAGTATCTCATCATCATCATCATCAAGGGTAGAAGCCATTTTTTGATGAATTTTTTTCTGTAATTTTCACCGTAGATTGTGCCCGTTGTGCCTGAAAGCTTACTGGTATCCAATTTGATGTACGTCTCGACGGCTATCAAAATGCACCGTTCCGGCTTTTGTAAGAGAACGTCGTATAAGTTCTGTGACCTTTCGAAAAAGATTTCTGTGAATCTAACCTTTTGGGTGCTTTTTACTTCTTGTAGGTTCTGATATTGTTATGCTTTTTGATAATTTGCACAGTTCCAACACTAATGTCCACTTTTTGGCAATTTCACGAACAGAACACTGTTTATGCGATTTCAAAAAGCGTGCCCCTGCCAGTTGCTTTTTTTATCAGATGCCTCCTTTTTGCGACCAGATTTCGGTAAATCTTCAAGAGAACACGTTACTCCAAACTTCTTAACAATCTTGAACACTGCAGAATTAGCGTTCGACACGCTTTTTGCAAACTTCTCTCTCTTTTTTCGAATTTTTCAGGTGTGATCCTAAAGTAAACAATGTTCTTACACACTGACACTTACACACGACACTTGACATAAAAAAAAAGAGAAACATTCAATTTGTCATTATAAATGGCTTTTCTCTCAGAATTATACTGCTGATCAGCCAGAAACACTAAATTTAGTGTGCAGTGTGTGATAGCCATGCTTTTCATGCTGTATCCCATGGAAACCCCAGAGAAATCTAAACTCGACTTCTCAACTCGCTCGATGGAGCTTGTTTCTGTGTAATGTTATATAAAATGTTGTACACATATTTGTATTTTTACTAAACGGAGGGATAGTAAAGATTCATAATTACTGCAAGTATCAACACTAAAATTATTCATTCATTGGTGGAATTTGTTTTTGTAGGGTTGTTCTGTCTCCCACTTTATTACAATAAGATCGTCTGAATATAATTAGTTTGATTTACTTTGCCAGCGTAAGCAATCACAATTTTAAATGGTTTCTCAGTTTCGTGACGCTGGCTGCTGTAGAACAATATAGAATTTATGAATTTATCAGAGGGTAAATCTTTCTGATAATGAGGGTTTCATCCTTTTTGTTCCATCAATAAAAATAAATGTTATTACGCAATTGTGTAGTTTAACAATGGTGATTCAGAATTCGGTGCAACGGAGAGCAATTGTTTTGCCATCGGTCGATTAGTAACTTATGTTAACGGTGCGTCCTTGAAACTCGGGGAAAAAATAATTTGCGAGGGTAAGCTTACCCTTCCTATTGTATTCACCCGTAACATGAGTTATTGTTACAACTTGGGATGATCAAATATAATCTGTCAAAAGGAGGGTTCAGTAAAATATCGAATCACATGATCAACCCTAGCATTTTCTTGTAAAATACACTATCTTTCCGCTTCCTGGCTTGGTTTGTGGTGCCGCTTGGGAGCTCGATTATTATTAATGCTACAGTAGGGTGGGTACGAAGAAAAGATAGTTGTTGAACTGTTCCTGAATTGAGCCGTGAAAAGGGGGAGGAAAGAGATAATGATTTCAAGTGTTGTGCCGCGTCGAGGGTTGCTTTGCGTGTGTCTGACACCGATTGACTCATTGACTGGTAAGCTGCACTGGAAGTCGGTAATCGTGGGAACTCGGGCTTGAGTAAGTGTGCCTGTAATTTAGTGGACGAACACCGTACAGCAATTATTTTGATGCATTATTGAGTGGGGTGTGGAATCTAAAAGTCAATGCAATCCAAAAGACAATTAATGCAGAGATTTGATGGGATTCTTTGAACACATTGGATAGAGAATCATGAATAAAATAACTTTCATTGCTGTTGATGATGTTTTTCTAAAAAATTCTTCGCTGAAGTTTGTTATATTAAAAATCAATAGCAATAAAGCTTTTTTTTCTTCTTGTACTTTCTACACAGTAGTTTCCATTATTTAACATCACCCGAACATTACCTTTGACACCACTCATAAGGGTTTGGACCATAGTGCCGACTTCTTTCGATCCGCCTCAAATCAAAATTTTCACTCTGTCGACGGTGAGAGGACTTATCTCATGCCACAAACATACATGTGAGACCAAGTATTTGAATAGTAGTGGAAGTATCACAAATTCCAATAACTTTTTTTTACTCCCACGTCGTAGAACGTTTACATAAATGCACCAACATTAGGTGTGATACTGGCAGTTTATGCCACAATTCACTCTTATGCTTTGCTCAGACTATGCAGTTGTAACATAATACAAGGGTGTTATAAAAAGTATCACCATGAAAAACGTCATTAAGATAGGCTTGTATCATGTTACAACGCTGTAATCTGAACAAAGAATTAGACTTTTTACTTCCAATCTAAGGGAAACGACTAAAAGTACTCTTTTCATTTTCGTGGCAACTTATGTTGTTGTTTATGCATTTGCTTTATGGAATGAATAATCAAAATACATGGTTTGTTCATTGTATAGTAACTGAATGTAATTGCACTACTTCTGAGAGAGCTGAATGTTTTGATCAGGGCGATTATCTCAACTTTCGAAATGAAACACAAAGTCACACAACAGTGTTACTTAAGATTGACAATGACAACCATGTATATTAGAGATAAGATGTGGAGGACCCGCTTAGGAAACACCATTTGAAGCAGTAGAATAAACCTTTCCATGTGGTTAATATCAGTAGCAGTGTTTGGTGAGCCATATACAGTAGTGCCATTGTTTTTATTTTTACCTCCTTGTTTGCAAACTTCAAACACGGCAAATCAACCCAGTCACGCTCGAATTCATAGTTTGTGAGTTGTTTGAATGTTTGAATACGAGGCGATGAGGTTGAGTAGGAACATGAACCCTCCATAACAATCGATAAATAAAAAAAAAAATAAAAAAAATTAAAAATAAACCCTGTAGATAGGAAATAGAGCTGTCTTTAAGGATTAAAAAACCAGTTTAATGGTATTTTTTTTGTTTTTTTTTAATTTTATTAATTCTTTCTTGTTGGCATTAGGTCAGTTAGGTTAGGTTAGATTAATTCGAAATTTTTAGTCAGAGAAATCAAAAATCGTTGTGAGATAACCTCACAAACACCTTGAATGCCATATTAAAATCTCCATTCTCTTTTCCTTTATATTTTACTAACTTTCATGCTCGCGAACGGTTGGGAAATGCGTGAAAAGGTCGAAGTGATCAGCTTTATAACAAAATAGAAATGAACAAAAAAACAGTGACCAAATGGGTACCACAGCATAGGAACGTTTGTGTTTTGATTTAAAATAGAGGTTCATAGAAGCGAGTTTTACAAATAAATTGGTTCAGTGCAGAAGGAAACCTATAAAAAAAAGGGTGGCCGTCTTTTTTTGAGACTCACTGTAATATGTAAGGTGTTTTTAAAAAGCTTCGGAAAAGCCAAATAATCTTATGAAAATCTCTTTAGATTGATGAACAAGCATAGTTGGCAAGTTACTTCGACTAATGGAAACGCGAAGTAGAAACTACTAAAACTAAAAACAAAAACTAAAAACATAGAATTTTTTGTGTATGTTGATCTGTTATGTAAAAATGTTTGAACTTAAAAAAAAAAACAAATATATAAAATATAAATTTTTCAATTAGCAATTGAGGTATTTTTATATTTTATCAAAAAAGAATACTTCTATTTTCTATAAAAAATTTTCAATTAGCAATTGAGGTATTTTAATATTTTATCAAAAAAGAATACTTTTATTTGAATTTAGTAGCTAGAATTGACCCAGTCTTTCAAAAGTTTTGAATTTTAACGTAGAACTGCGTTTTTATCTATACCGGGTGTCAATTCAAAATTTTGAAAAAAGAAAGCGTTACGCTAAATTGAATGGTTTTTGAACGCTAATAACTCTGGTGTATTTAACTGAACACAACAACTTAATTTATAATCCATTTGATCAGAAAAACTTACAAATTATATGCATCGATATAACACTTAAGTGCTTTTTATATAAAAAGTTCAATTGTTTACTTTAAAATGATATGCTCACATAAAAGTCTCCGTTCATACGGTTGAAAATATGTTTTCCCTATCCGGGTCCTCAAAAACATGTATTTTTTTTGAAATTGTCTGCTTCCTTTTATTTCATTTAGTTTCTTTCCATGATGAATACAGAAATAGGTTCATCCATCTCCTGCAAAGTGAGTTTGCTTTGTTACCGGTGGCTGACTTTAGGCCCGTCCTCCCTTTAGAATTTTGCTTCACTGTATTTTCGTGCCTCTCCTCATTCAAGGCTATGCCGTCAACGCTAGTATATAGCACGGGAGATGAACCGAAATGATTTCGGATTTCGACATGAGCACTCAGCTGGTGGTTCAGACAGGGCTTCGTCCACCCGCTACAGTTCGCCCGGTTGTGGTATGGAAGACAGAGTCTTGCTAGACCGGCTAATCGCACAGTTACCGCTTTCCATGTCCACCCTATGCAATGATAACATTTCGGGCCACTGCAAACTTCCCATTCGTCCTTTATGAAATCATTCCGGTTCGTCTCGCGTGCTATACACGCTAAGCTCAGTTTACCCATAACGCAAGAAAGTGCTCATAACTTATTTATTGGTAATGTTGACTTTAACCATATTTGAGTAAATTTGTATGGGAAAAAACTTTTCGCGATTATGGGTGTTCTTCATCCATATGAAGGTAAACTGATCTTAGCGTGTATACTAGCGTTGAATAGCGTGGCCTTAACAAATGAGGATTACGAAAGTGCAGTATTATAGAACTATTTTAACCAACCATATGTGTAATAATACGAATAAATAAGCTGATATCATTATTACTATAAACCATCGGGGTCCTACGTGAACATTGCGATTATATTCCTGATATAACCCATAACCATTTTTTTAAAGAAAGGCATTTAATAAAAAAGCTAATTCTTCGGACCACCCCAACGCAGAAATGGTTACCCCTAGGGCCTGTTCATAAACCTCGTAGACTCATTTTTGATAATTTCAGATCCCCCTTCCTCTTCGTAGACTTTTTTCCACACATGTTTTGAAATTTTGTATGGAGCGTCGACTTTGGTCAGAGAAACACAAGCATTTGTAGGCCCTGAAGATGGTCGTTTGGTTTAAATGATGATACGGCCACGAGTTGGAGGCTCTTATTCAGCGTCCCAACCAGTGCTTTGCAACGCATTACCATGACATCGGCACATGGTCGTTTCGGAGGATTCTTCGTCTGTTCGGTCTTAACGCGCTTCCGAAATTTTCGCATATGGTTGGCATCAAAATGATTTACATTTATTCTCACTTTCACAGTTTCTCAAAGTTTATTTCTTCCTAGAAGTAAACTCTATAGCTGTTCATAGCAGTACGCATTGGAATATGCAGAGAATGTTACATCGGAATATTATGTTCGAGAATCAAAACATTTTCCGTGATAAGGAATTTCTTGATTCTTGCCGCAACGCAACATTCTTTAAAATTTTCAAACGCCGATTTGTACGTGAAATATATTCATTTCTTATTTGTAATACTTTGAATACACGAGTAAATAAAATGGCAGTCGTAAGAACCTCTAGTTAATAAAAGCCAAAAAACTCAAAAATATATCAGTCTTTAAATGATCGCGTTATTGGCGTCCGGTGTTTCAATTTTTCGTGACGGTAGCCATTTGTAAACTGTACACAATGGTCAGGGTATACAACGAAAAGATAACTAAAGTTGTTTTAGAAACCGCTGGCTGCTAATTGCTAAGAACTTGGGAAGTAATGTTGGATGAATTCAAATAAAAATGCACTCTCAAAATTGAATTGGTCGTCCCTAAAACGACGGATTTGAAATGAATTTGAAACCTTCTCGGTCTAGATAGCCTCGGTCTAAATTTGGCCTGCAAAATAAAATTTTAAGATATCACCTTTTTTTCGATATTTTCAATAGTTTGAAATTATTAACGGATAATGATCGATTGTTGAATTGATACGCGCGGGAAAATTTCAACCGACTGATGTAACCATCTTGAAAATCTATCGAGTATTTATTAAGTTATATGCGTTTAATTTGTAACCGTATTTCGTGGCGATCGCTTATTTTTAGAGTTTCAATTGACATCCTACTCTTGCCGTGAGACGTAGTCTACACGAAAAATGAAAAGTACTGAAAGTTTGAGTTTAAATTACTTAAATTAAAGTAAACGCGTTATAGTATCTTACAAGGTAGAAATGAATGTGCACTGTTTGTTCATTTTAACTACACGGTTGAGTAATGCATGCATTACCTACAGGTTGATAAAAAGAAACTTTGAACTTGTATGGACCTCCATATACCACTCAATTCATCATATAGCTTGCGTTGAGTAAACACAAATTCGCGGTGGGTGAAAATATTGTTCGACAGGACTTGCTTCCATGGCGACGCCATTTGTTTTTTTTTGACTTCGTCCGATGAAGTCTTGTCTAGCCGATTGCTGTTCGACGCGACCAATACAAAGTGACAGAATGCAACGGTGCATCGGTGTGTTGTGTGTCCTACGCCTGTAGGACGCAGGATATCGGTTGTCAGCGGCGGCAAGGGTGCACCCGGCCGGTAAATGTGAGTACTTCAGGAGAAATCCAAATCTGCTTTTTTAAACGAACTGTTCAATCGATAATTTCCCGCACATAATCTACGAAATCATATAGAACTCACCGTTTAACTAAAATTAGGTGAACCGAAGTTTACGTAAATTTAACTTATTAAACGATAGTTCACGGTTGCGTCAATAGAAGCTTAGTTTAGGTAGTTTTTCAGTTCCGCGTACGTATAAGGGTCTTATAAGAAATCCCAACAATAGTTCAAATTTATGCCTTTTTTCTATGGAATTGCTGTATGTTGGGTCATGAGCGAGTTTAACTTTTGTTGGTATTTCTTCACTCTAAGCATTTTTGTAGTACTTACTAAGCAATTTGTAGTACTAAGAAAGTGCGGTTGAACTGAATTTCGGTGAAGAAATCCCAAGAAAAAAAATCTAGCGTCCGAATAAAGACGCCTGGTGGAACAGTATATGCGAAATACAGTTATAGTGCCTAAACCATCCGTTATAGTGCCTAAATAGTGCGCAACCATCCGAGGTTAACAACGGCCCTACAAACTCGGAACCCCCGAGAACGAAATTCGTCCACCCAAAACACTCATTACTCAAAGTCATCAAGCTAGGACACTGCGATTTAATTTTAACAAATTCTTAACCAACCATTGCCCAGTGAACAATCGAACGGTACAGTTCGTTCAGTCCGCTTTCCGTTGCTTTGAAAGCTTTTTACGAGTGTTTACAGTCTTCAGTATCAGTTTTTATAAATCGCCAGTGAAATCGTCGTGAGTGAAATCAGTCTTGGTTTGCTGAAGAAGAGGACACTGTGTGATAAGTGGTGCAACAACGTCATTGATTGCAATTAGCAATATTGCCACGATCGAGAAGCCATATTGTTCCGCATCTATACGGCACGCATACCAGCAGTCCATCGTGTGAAGCGTGCATTCTTCCATCCACCAACTACCACCGATCAGCAACATCACCGTCATCGCTTAGACGGTACACGCGGTCACTCATCGTCGCTCGGCAGCAGCAGCACACATTCGTCGCCCAGCTGCAGTAGATCCGTGATACTTATAAGATAAGTTTTTTTAATAGTATATAAGATAAGTTGAGTCATTTTCATCGTAGTGTGTGTGTGAGTGTGGAGAGTGATTGATAGTGTGTGTGAGAGTGAACTTAGTTTTAGTTTTTTTTTTAGGTTTAGTTTGTGATTGATTGTTTTAGATTGATTGTAGATAATTACGTTAGTGGTTGAGCGTGATAAGCTCCCACAAGCGAGCCATGGATGATTTATCGCAAGATGAATCATCTACGGCACGAAATGATGAGGTAGCTCATAGAGTTACCAGATCACGTGCTTATCCAGATAGTTCAGCTGGGCCATGGGTTGTTTATTTTCAGCCCAAATCGAAACCTCTAAATGTTTGTCAGATTTCTGATGATCTGACGAAGCGATTCTCGGCCGTGACCGAGATAATTAAAGTCAGACCCAATAAACTTCGGGTCGTTGTGTCCAATCTCAAGCAAGCTAATGAGATTGCTGTCTCCCAGCTCTTTACTCTAGAATATAGAGTGTATATCCCAGCTCGGGGTATTGAAATTGAAGGTGTGGTCTCCGAAACGAGTCTGACCCCTGAGATCCTGCTGAAGCGGGGGGTTGGTCGATTTAAGAACCCTCTGCTTCCCCCAGTAAAGGTACTTGATGTGCGCCAACTTGGCACAGTGTCGACCAACAAGGGCGAAAAAAAGTTTACACCGTCAGACTCGTTTCGCGTGACCTTCTCTGGCTCAGCCCTCCCCCAATACGTCGAGTTGGGAAAACTTCGACTACCTGTGCGGTTGTTTGTACCTCGGGTCATGATCTGCGAAAAGTGCAAGCAGATGGGACATACGACCTCCCATTGCGGCAATAAGGCGCGCTGCTCAAACTGCGGGGAGAAGCATGAGGATGGCGCGTGCGCAGACAGCACACCTAAATGCGCTTTTTGTAAAGGAACTCCTCCTCATGCTCTCTCATCGTGCCCGGCGTACAAACAACGCGGGGAAAAATTAGAACGCTCGCTGAAACAGCGTTCCAGGCAATCATTTGCTGAAATGGTTAAAAAAGCCTCACCATCACCCGATGCCAATACAAATCCCTTTGCTCCTCTGTCAGATGACGAGTCTGACTTTGATTCGGCTGAAGAGGGAACATCGTTCACCTTTCCGGAAGGTGCTTCAAGGAAGCGGAGACGCGTCCGCCCACGGAAAGTTGCTGAAAAGAAGCCCGAGACCAGCTTGCCCAATTCAAGGAAAGGTGGAAAAAAGGAAAATCCTAATCCACCTGGTTTTCGTAGTACTAACTACACCCAGGACTTTCCATCTCTCCCGGGGACATCCAAAACCCCTGAAGCCCCAATTTTAAGAACAGAAGCCCCCTCCTCTAGTGGGCTGTTCTCATTTGATGACATTGCCGAAAGTATCTTTAAGTACCTCGAAATTTCTGACCCTCTCAAAAGCATTGTTTTGGCAATGCTTCCAACAGTGAAGACTTTTTTGAAGCAATTGACAATTAAGTGGCCCCTCCTTGCAGCTATCATTTCCTTCGATGGATAATTTTCCAAATGAGGTCGGGGATTTGATCACTGTTCTACAGTGGAATTGTCGAAGTTTGATTCCTAAATTGGAATCATTCAAATTTTTAGCTCACACTACCGGTTGTGATGCATTCGCTCTTTGTGAAACATGGCTCTCTTCCGAAATCAATCTTCCGATTCATGATTTCAATATTATTCGCCTTGATCGTGAGGATTCGCGTGGAGGGGGAGTACTTTTGGGGATCAAAAAGTGCTACTCCTTCTATAGAGTGAATTTTCCTCCAATTCCAGGTATTGAAGTTGTCGCATGTCAGGCTGTTATTAAAAATTAAAGCCTTTGCATTGCTTCCGTTTATATTCCTCCTAGAGTCTCCATTAACCGAAAACAACTCTCAGATATTTGCTCGGTTCTTCCTGCTCCGCGGTTGGTCATGGGAGATTTTAACTCTCACGGTACAGGCTGGGGAGAACTATACGATGACAACCGATCTTCCCTGATATATGACCTCTGTGACAACTTCAATATGACAGTTCTTAACAATGGAGAAGTAACACGTTTGGCTGGTACATCCTCAGTTGGCAGTAGATTAGACCTCACACTTTGTTCGAATTCATTATCGTTGGATTGCACATGGAATGTGATTCAAGATCCCCACGGTAGTGATCATTTGCCCATAAAAATTTCGGTTGCCACCGGGTTCAATCCGTCGAAATCTGTCAACGTCACGTATGATCTTACCCGTCACATCGATTGGACAAAGTTTAGGACAGCAGTAGATGAAGCCGTAACGACGGTAGAAAGGCTTTCACCGCTGGAAGAGTATAACTTCCTCTCCAACCTGATCTTAGACAGCGCGCTTCAAGCTCAAACTCGACCAGTTCCAGGGACGTCATCTCGCAGGAAACCTCCTTCTCCATGGTGGGATCAGCAATGCACCGAGGTTTAGCGTAAAAAGTCCGACGCGTTTAAAGTTTTCCGTAGACGTGGAACACCTGAGCACTTCGAAGTATACACGGCTCTCGAACGCGAACTGAAGAGCCTCATCAAGGCCAAGAAACGCGGTTACTGGCGAACATTCGTGAACGGGCTATCGCGCGAAACGTCGATGAGTACTCTTTGGAACACGGCGCGAAGGTTGCGTAACCGAACTACGAACAACGAGAGCGAAGAGTACTCGGACCAATGGATCCTCAAATTCGCGCGAAAAGTGTGTCCAGATTCTGTGC
Organism: Aedes japonicus; assembly: GCA_034211315.2. NCBI lineage: Eukaryota > Metazoa > Arthropoda > Insecta > Diptera > Culicidae > Aedes > Aedes japonicus. The sequence goes on along the minus strand of JASCZW010001345.1, from coordinate 119,933 downwards.
CGGCAAGGATGATTCCTCGCGAAAACACGAACTCGATAGATGAGATTAGCCAACCCTTTTCAATGGTAGAGTTCTCTTTCGCACTCCTTTCGTGTGGCAATACGGCTCCAGGGGCTGATAGGATCAAGTTCAACTTGCTTAAGAACCTCCCAGACGTCGCGAAGAGGCGCATGTTGAACTTGTTTAATCAGTTTTTGGAACTGAACATTGTACCGGATGATTGGAGACGGGTGAGAGTTATTGCCCATCCAAATCCTGGTAAACCCGCGTCCGACCACAACTCCTATCGACCCATCGCGATGTTATCCTGTATTCGAAAGTTGTTGGAGAAAATGATCCTCTTCCGTCTGGACAAATGGGTTGAGACGAATAACCTGCTTTCAGATACTCAATATGGTTTCCGTAGGGGTAAGGGAACGAACGACTGTCTCGCGTTGCTTTCCACAGATATTCAGTTAGCTTTTGCTAAAAAAAAAGCAAATGGCTTCTGTTTTCTTGGACATAAAGGGGGCTTTTGATTCAGTATCTGTTGAAGTTCTTTCAGATAAACTCCACGCTTGTGGCTTTTCACCATTAATGAATAATTTTTTGTACAATTTGCTGTCAGAGAAACATATGAGCTTTTCTCATGGAACCTCTACAGCTTCACGATTTAGCTACATGGGTCTCCCCCAGGGATCATGTTTAAGCCCCCTTTTATATAATTTTTATGTCAAAGACATTGACGGTTGTCTAGGTGACAACTGTACGTTGAGACAACTTGCAGATGACGGCGTAGTGTTTGTCACGGGACCCAATGGGGTCGATCTGCAAGGACCCTTACAGGATACCTTAGACAATGTGTCTACTTGGGCTCTAGAGCTAGGTATCGAATTCTCTACGGAGAAAACCGAGTTGGTAGTTTTTTCAAGGAAGCATAACCCAGCACAACCAAAGCTTCAAATTTGGGGTAAGCCGATAACTCACTCTATGTCTTTTAAATATCTTGGGGTCTGGTTCGATTCAAAGTGCACCTGGAGATCCCATATTGAGTATGTGAAGCGAAAGTGCCAGCCAAGGATCAACTTTCTCTGCACAATTACCGGGACCTGGTGGGGAGCTCATCCACAAGATCTTCTAACGTTGTACCGGACAACGGTTTTGTCGGTTATGGAATACGGTAGTTTTTGTTTTCAGTCAGCGGCTCGGTCGCACATCATCAAACTGGAACGTATTCAGTATCGGTGTCTTCGTATCGCGTTAGGTTGCATGCACTCGACTCACACCATGAGTCTTGAAGTGCTGGCTGGCATGTTGCCACTCTCGGATCGGTTTTCAGAATTATCTCTCCGGCTCCTCACCAGGTGTGAAGTTATGAACCCCCAGGTGATCGAAAATGTTGAGAAGCTTCTTGAGTTGAATCCTCAAACGCGCTTCATGACTTTGTACCATTTGTACATAACACAGGATGTCAGCCCTTCGCCGAACATTTCCAACCGTGTTTGCTTCTCCGATTTCGACAATTCGGTTCATTTTGATTTATCCATGAAGCAGGAGCTTCGTGGAATCCCAGAGCATCATCGTCCTATGATTGCTCCGGTGATATTTGCTGCAAAGTTTGGCCAAGTTGATTCCACTAAATCGTTTTTCACTGACGGATCTTTGATAGAGGAGTCAGCAGGCTTTGGAATATTTAATGAAATTTATAGCGCCAACCGTAAACTTCAAGCTCCTTGTTCCGTATATGTCGCTGAATTAGCGGCAATACATTTTACGCTAGAAATTGTTGCCTCACTAACACCGGATCAGTACTTCATTTTCACGGATAGTCTCAGTTCTATAGAGGCTATTCGTTCATTGAGGCCGGTAAAGCACTCCTCGTATTTTCTCATGAAAATACAGGAGCTTCTAAGTGCTTTATCTTCGCGTTATTTTATCATCACCTTTGTATGGGTCCCATCTCATTGCTCAATTCCGGGCAATGAGAAAGCGGACTCGCTTGCAAAGGTGGGCGCTATGGAAGGTGATATTTATGATCGACAAATCGCCTTCAACGATTTTTTTACTATTTTTCGTCAACAGTCGCTCGTCAGCTGGCAGCATAAATGGAGTAAAGGAGATTTGGGGCGATGGCAACATTCTATCATCCCAAAGGTGTCGAAGAAATCTTGGTTCAGCGGGATGGATGTGGGTCGAGACTTCATTCGTGTCATGTCTCGCCTCATGTCCAATCATTATTCTTTGAACGCTCATTTAAACCGGGTTGGGCTGAGCGACAGCAATCTCTGTGAGTGTGGACAAGGCTATCAAGACGCAGATCACGTTGTTTGGTCATGTGCTGAACATCGTGGAGTCAGATCGGGGCTTTATGATTCCCTTCGGGCTCGAGGTAGACAACCCAATGTGCCAATTCGAGATATTTTGGCTGTACGTGATTTGGAGTACATGAAACTCATTTATGTGTTTTTGACTAACATTAGCTTTAGATTGTAGTTAGTTTAACCTGTATGTTTACTTTAAGTTTTTTTTTTATCTGTGTATGTGTGTGTGTTTTTTTTCTTTTTCAAAAAATGTTCAAGTCAAAAGAAAACCATAAATTGTATAGTTATAAGTGTTTCAATAATTTAGAATTTAAATTTGATGTGTTATGTAAACCATACTTTAAATTCCCACCCTCTTTCCCATCCGTAATTTGTAATTCCTATTAACTTCGAGACGGCCGCGAGTAATCGGCTCTTTCCTCCTAACTTTAGTTTTAAGATAAATGATGTAGAAAAACATGAAAATTTGGCTCTGTAAAGTTGATTCGATTGAGCCTGTACAAATAAATGATTAGTTAACAAAAAAAAATCTTAACCATAAATTTTATATGAAATTTTAACAAATAGTGCTTGTGATTGTTTTTGTTATGTATGTTTGAAAATTCATGAAGAGGAGCTCTATCAATCATATACGTTCGTTCTACTAGAAATTTCTTCGATCACACGTAACGCTTGTCTAGCGTATCCCAGGGTCTAATTCTTCCTATTAACACTCCATTTCTTGTGACACTCATGAAAGCTCGTAGATCTCTTTGCATTTTTCTCAACTATGTATGTGTTAGATTAATATTCCCTTCCATTCACCCACACTTTCAAGAACGTGGCTATGGTTGACTCTGTCTATTAAATACTGCATGCATGATCCCAAGTATCATACTGAATGACCACGTATTTTCTAGTTATATTGTTATATTGTACAATTTTTTTAAGAATTCATTTATTTGTACAGGCTCAATCGAATCAACTTTACAGAGCCAAGTTTTCATGTTTATATACATCAGTTATCTTAAAACTAAGGGGATATGACCGATTACTCGTGGTAGTCTCGAGGTTAATAGGAATAACAATTTTCAGGATGGGAAAATTGGGGTGGAAATTTTGAACAAAGCATAAGGAACAATGGTTTTCTTATATCTAGAACTTCATATTACAATTTTTTAATTGAACGTTTTTAATTTAAAATCAAATCTCTCAGTCACACACACAACCACACTCACACACAACTAAAATCACACACTGACGCACTGACCCTAAAAAATTTCACCTAAACAAGTAAGTTAATCAAACTACAATCTAAGGCTAATGTTAGTCAAAAACACATAAATGAGTTCCATAAACTCCAGATCGCGCACAGCCAAAACGTCGAGAATCGGTACATTGGGTTGTCTACCTCGAGCCCGAAGGGAATCATAAAGCTCAGATCTAATTCCACGCTGCTCAGGACAAAACCAAATAACATGATCTGCGTCCTGGTAACCTTGTCCGCATTTACATAGATTGCTGTCTCCCAACCCAACACGGAACAAATGAGCGTTCAAAGAATAATGATTAGACATGAGACGAGACATCACACGAATGAAGTCTCGACCCACATCCAATCCTCGGAACCAACATTTCTTAGACACCTTAGTAGTGATCGAATGTAGCCATCGCCCCAAATCTCCTTTATTCCATTTATACTGCCAGCTATCGAGTGATATCTGACGAAATATATAGAAAAATTCGTTGAAGGCGATTTGTCGATCATAAATATCGCCTTCCACAGCGCCCACCCTTGCAAGCGAGTCCGCTATCTCATTGTCAGGAATCGAACAATGAGAAGGGACCCAAACAAAGATGATAATAAAAGAACGTGAAGATAAAGCACTTAAAAGACCTCGTATTTTCATAAGAAAATAAGAGGTGTGCTTTACCGGCCTCAAGGAGCGAAAAGCCTATTATAGAACTAAGACTATCCGTGAAAATGAAGAATTCATCCTGTGTAAGTGAGGCAACAGTTTCTAAGGAAAAATGAATTGCTGCCAACTCCGCGACAAAAACAAAACAAGGTGCTTGAAGTTTGCGAGCGACGCTATAATTTTCATTGTATACACCAAAGCCAGCGGAGTCCTCTATCAATGATTCGTCAGTGAAGAACGATTTAGTAGAATCAACTTGGCCAAACTTTGCAGCAAATATCACCGGAGCAATCATAGGACGATGATGCTCTGGGATTCCATGAAGCTCCTGCTTCATGGATAAATCAAAATTAACCGAATTGTCGAGATCGGAGAAGCAAACACGATTGGAAATGTTCGGCGAAGGGCTGACATCCTGTGTTATGTACAAATGGTACAAGGTCATAAGCGGGTTTGAGGATTCAACTCAAGGAGCTTCTCAAAATTTTCGATTACCTGGGGGTTCATAACTTCACACCTGGTGAGGAGCCGGAGAGATAATTCTGAAAACCGATCTGACAGTGGCAACATGCTAGCCAGCACTTCAAGACTCATGGTGTGAGTCGAGTGCATGCAACCTAACGCGATACGAAGACACCGATACTGAATACGTTCCAGTTTGATGATGTGCGACCGAGCCGCCGACTGAAAACAAAAACTACCGTAAAAAACCGACAAAATCGTTGTCCGGTACAACGTTAGAAGATCTTGCGGATGCGCTCCCCACCAGGTGCCGGTAATTGTGCAGAGAAAGTTGATCCTTGGCTGGCATTTTCGCTTCAGATACTCAATATGGGATCTCCAGGTGCACTTTGAATCGAACCAGACCCCAAGATATTTAAATGACATAGAATGAGTTATCGGTGTACCCCAAATTTGACGCTTCGGTTGTGCTGGGTTATGCTTCCTAGAAAAAACTACCAACTCAGTTTTCTCCGTAGAGAATTCGATATCTAGCTCTAGAGCCCTAGTAGACACATTGTCTAAGGTATCCTGTAAGGGTCCTTGCAGATCGACCCCATTGGGTCCCGTGACAGACACTACGCCGTCATCTGCAAGTTGTCGCAACGTACAGTTATCATTTAGACAACTGTCAATGACTTTGACATAAAAATTAAACAAAAAGGGCCTTTGGCAGGATTCCTGGGGGAGACCCATGTAGCTAAATCGAAAAGCTGTAGAGTTTCCATGAGAAAAGCTCATATGTTTCTCTGACAGCAAATTGTACAAAAAATTGTTGAAAAACCACAAGTGTGGAGTTGATCTGAAAGAACTTCAACAGATACTGAATCAAAAGCCCCCTTTATGTCCAAGAATACAGAAGTCATTTGCTCTTTTTTAGCAAAAGCAAACTGAATATCTGTGGAAAGCAACGCGAGGCAGTCGTTCGTTCCCTTACTATATTGTACAATTGTAAATTATAATTCTAATGTTAAATAATGCTTATGAATTTTTCAGGAGAAAATGATCTTTTCCAATATACAATATCTTACATCGAATTTTCGAAAAAAACACATAAAATCTCTTCTCAATTCCCAATACCTGCAAACAACGCCAGATCAGCAGAGGCAACGGCATCAGTAGTAGTCTCGAGGGAAACTCGATTGCCGATTGGCAATATCAGCGTGGTATAATACCTAAAAGCTCCGTAAACAGACGATTAATTTCAGCTCAGCCTCTCGAGTGTCATAGAGATAATACTTTAGGAAAACACTTCTCACCAGCAGGCGTTCCATTATTTTCGCATTATCACATTAGCTACTTCAGCTCCCTCGCCCGCTCGTATTTATTTTCCTCGGGTCAGGATTCTACGGCAGCCAGCGCACAGTCGGTTCATTTCATTCTGCGAATCCAGACGTAGATTCAAGAGGATGCGGAAAAATGCTGCTCATAACCGCGTGAAGGGCTCGGTACAATTTATGCTTTTGCTCTACGCTTGACATGCGACGGCAAGGTGTCGGCGAAACAAAATGAGCAAAAATGACACAATCTTGGTAATGATTTAATTAAAAAATCTCACAAAATGAGCCAAGTTTCTTCAAAGAGGGGTACGTTGCTGCAGGCTCGGATAGTCGAAAACAGTGCCGGGTTGAAAAAGTGACATTCAGCAGGGCCCTACCATCCAGCGACAAAATGAACATATTTTACACGTTGCATTAGAAGTGGTAATAAATTCTTCGAATAATCAACTACCATAATTTGGCACGTGACTCATGCTGACGTATGAATGACACAGCGCATGGCGAGTCACGTGCTTGCTTGCAGGCTTGGTTTGGTTCGTTTGTTCAGTGTTTTGTTTGAGGATTCGATTCTGCACTATCGGAAAATTGTACCGATGAATTGAGATTTCTAACAATTAGATATGGATGTAAATAAGGAAATATTTTTATTTAAAAAACTAAAGAAAATACGTAAGTAACAGTTTAAGAAGCATAGGAAGTAGGGTCGTTGTTCGGGTAACCAGCTCATCATTTCGGAATTCAATAAGGCAGGGGTATATTATTTCTAAGTTTTTATTATTTTCTGTTTTTGATGAAAATCGCTGGAATCAGTGCTGGCTAGCATACTCTACAAGTAGTAGAATGAAAAACGTAAAGGTGATTGGTTTATGAATGAAAGAGAGCGAGCTGGGAGAGAATCTCTCAATTGTAGATTCGCCCTAATGAAAAAAAACCCTAGATATGATTTCTACTAGGCTTATGTGTGTACAACACTGCCAAATGTGCAAACGTCGAAAACATTACGGCTTCGGCGCACGAAAGGTATTTTTCACAATCGACCACCCCGAAACCACAACACTCCCAAAGAAATGTCAACTTTCTTTCCCAGTTGTTTCGGTGGGCCTGAAAAATGCCATTTTGGGTTCAAGAGAACAGCCACTGCCACCACCTCATTTCGTCATGAAGCTGATCTACTTGGCCACGGCTTCGGTTCGCTCGGCAACCGCATGTTTTGCTAGTTCTCCCGGCAGCAGGATCGAACGGCGGTTTGAATTTCCAGAGACGTCAGGACCATCTACCAATTGATTTAAGTCAATCGGGAAGCTACGCTTTTAATCCGCTCGGAAATGTTATTGACGCACATTCTGTTGATATGATCGACCACCTGGAGATCATTATCCTTTTTGCGTTGGAGATGTTTGTGGTCTGTTGGGGAATTCAAAGTTTATTATTGCCGATAGACGTCTAGGTCGAAATAGTGTTAATGGAACGTTATACCAGCATTAGGAAGTAAATATGTAAGAAAATTCTATAGTTAACTCTAAAACTTAATCAAAACGGGAAGGTGTACCTGTTCGGATAGGCAGAAGATTCTTTGCAGCAGCTACTCTTATTTTTACTTTTCGCAGCTCGAAGATTAAGTCTTCCCTTAATTGACCTTATCCGAAGCAATATCTTATCCTATAGCCGGCTTATTCAGCGTCACTTTCTTATTGACAGTAGAACAAGGCAATTTGGCCGAACCAGCAAGGCAACCCTAAATTCAACGAAATTCAATAATTCAATTCAATAGATTCTAACCCTCATGCGGCTACTACGTTTTCTCACCAACGCTGCTCATAAAGAAAGCACACAGCTATTAGTAAGTAACTTAATTCCAAGCTCGCTGACCTCCTGTTCACTAAATGAACTCCAATGCTCACCAAGATTTCAAACACGTTTGTTGTACTTTTCCGCTTCTTTATCTATACCATGACGTTTCCAGATGTCAACGCAATTCGTCTGCTTGCCCAGCAGTGGTGCCAGAACATCCCCCGCCTTGTGAATCCTGGTGGAGTCCAGTAAGGTCCAAATAGGGTTCACCGTTAGTTACCTCCATGATCGCCAACTTAACAACCGGACGTTTCAGCTCTTTGCCGCTAGCTGTTCGCACGATCGCTTGGTGGATCCTGCCATCACTTCCCAAGATCACTTGGTGAACTTTCCCTCGTATCCATGTTCGTCGATGTCCTTCGGCCACATACACCAAGTCTCCCACTTTCACTGGCTTACTCTCTGCAAACCATTTAGATCGCTTGTTCAAAGTTGGGAAATACTCCTTCAACCAGCGATTCCAAACCGCGTCTGATAGGAATTGTGAACGCTGATAACTGCTCCTCAATGCAGAGGCCAAGTCCGTTGGAGTGCTTAATGGATCCTGAGCTCCAGATGAGTTCCCCAGAATGAAATGATTGGGCGTGATTGCTTCGGAATCCGTTGATACTTGGGGCATGTAGGTTAGTGGCCGAGAATTGATGAAACTTTCCGCTTCTGCTAAGACTGTCAGTAGGATTTCGTCATTCAGTCTACGCCCATCGTCGAGCGCGCGCATTGCCTCTTTAAAGCTCCGTACCATCCGTTCCCACACACCACCCATGTGGGGTGCAGAGGGGGGGTTGAACATCCACTTGGTGCGTGCATCAGTAAATGTGTCAGCACATTCGCCGTTGATGTTCCTTATTTGCTCGGCCAATTCGTTGCTAGCACCAACAAAGTTGGTCCCGTTGTCCGACCATATCTCAACCGGTGGTTCACGCCTACGAACAAATCTCCGTATAGCCATGATGCAAGAATCAGTTGAAAGGTTATGCGCTACCTCTAAATGTACGGCACGAGTGACTAGACAGGTGAAGACAGCAACGTATCGCTTCTCTTTACGACGTCCTACTGATATCTCCAGAGGCCCAAGATAGTCTACGCCCACATAACTAAACGATCGGACATATGACGTTAATCGCTCAAGAGGAAGTGGAGCCACACGAGGGTTCCTGGGTTGACATTTTGTTATTTTGCAGCGCTGACAACTCTTCATCGCTTTGTCTATAGTTGATCGCAAGTTATATATGTGGTAGTGTTGACGGACCTCATTAACTACTGTTTCACGGTTAGCATGGCCGTATCGGCGATGGTAGTCGTCGAGCAATAACTTAGTTATCGAGTGATTATTAACATTCTTGTTAATGTTGTCATGTTGTCTTTAACATGCTTGGCTGCCTAGGAGACGTTACTTTCTCAAATATGAAGTCTGTGCTAAGAAAGTATTGTGTATTTGATAGATTTACTCTGAAAATCGACATTATAAGACAGCACCTTGTATTTACGTTATTATTTCAATAGCTTAATGTTGAAAATCAATCAATTTTGACATTCAAATTGATGCGTAGAAATATTCAAGATAGACTGGTGCAAAGATTTTGAAAATCGGTCATGAAATGAATTTGTTATTAACGGTCAAAACCTAAGCATATTTCGTGATGCTCCGAATTTTCGTACTCGCAACGTGTACCCCTGTGTTGAAAACAAAGACGTAGTCCTACGTTGAAATAAGCGACTAAATTATTATTAATTATTATTATTATTTATTATCACCATCTTCGAAAAAACAATCGTACAGACTGAACTACTTAATACTAGTTTTCAATAACTTAAAGTTTAAACAAAATGTTCCGATCTTTCATGCGATTAGTCAGTTAGCGCTCAACTTCCGAGTCGATCAGTCGATATTGAAGGAACGATTTTTGGAAGTCGATCATGGACTATTTCTTACGTTTTTATCGGTAAAAGTATTGTGTTTTCGCAGTCGATACCGTCGTGTTCCGCGATGCCGCGCCGCGAGAATACGTTTCGCGTTGATTACTCGCAGTTTCCGAAGCAACTTTCCCATGACGAAATCCACAAATTCATCGGAAAAGAACTCGGTCTTACCCGAGAAAACGTGCTTCTACTCCAACCAAGTAGACGATTGGGATGCACCTTCGTGGAGGTCGAGAGCCTTGAACTTGCTGAGACGATCGTCCAGCAACACGACAACAAGCACGAGTTCGTGTTTGATGGTAAAGCCTACAAGATGCGAATTTTGATGGAGGATGGTGCTGTGGAGGTGCGTCTGTTCGATCTCTCCAACGACATTTCTAACAATCAGGTCTCTGAATTTCTCTCCGAGTTCGGCGAAGTTATGAAGGTTCGTGACCTCTTATGGGACGAACGATCTGGTGTTGGCGGTGTCAAAACTGGTGTGCGTATTGCTCGAATGGTGGTGAAGAAGAATATTCCTTCGCTCATAACGATTTATGGTGAAGAGACGGCGGTGGGGTATAGAGGGCAGCAACAAACATGCCTACACTGTCAGGAGTTTGTACACATCGGAATACCATGTGTACAAAATAAAAAGCTGCTGATTCAAAAGCTGACAGCAGACCAATCGTATGCCAACGTGGCCAAGCAGCCTGTGCAGTCGAAAAACCCGGCAAAGCCGAACAATCCTCCGCCAAAAGTTTCGGAGTCCCAAACAAAACCAAACTCAACACGCAACTCAAATACCAATTCGAACGAACCCCGTCCAACAACAACACAGACAAACGAAATGGCTCCTCCTGCTTCAAACCCGATAGGAGCAAAGCCTGCCATCCAGATTACATCGATCGCAATCCCGAGCGACAACTTCGCCATATCCGAAGACAATGAAACAGACAGTTCACAAGCCTCACGAAATTCGAGCAGCAGTCGACGCTTGCGTAGCAGACGATCACCTCCGGGGAAGAAAATGCGTCACGACGACAAAATCCCCAACGAACACGGCCGAGTTTCTGACGCACATATGCAGCAGTAATGGAGCACACCAGTATAAATATCTGCACCATCAACATCAATACGATAACCAACCCAACAAAAATAAACGCTCTCTGTACATTCATTCGAACTGCCTAAAAAAAAAAACATCAGTGGGGTTGTGTACAAGACACGACCGGTTGACGTAGACTACGTTAAACCAAGTGATGCATTATAATGTCAGGGAAATTCGGAGTGGCTATTATTAGCGTAAAAAAGGTTTCAATTATTCGTGCCGGTCGCTTACCCTTACCGATAGAAGCTGTTTAAGTCACAATATGACGGGTGCGGCTCTTATGGGACATTAGACCAGCGTTTTGAAGCCAACTTCAACTTCAAAGAATCAAAGATTTGCAAATTATGCAATTTTGGCAATTCTGGATTTCAAGGGTAATAATAAACATTGAAATACTCTAGAATTCAAATTACGATAACATTCGTTATCAGAAGATATCCGACAGATTTAGTAATTGCTACGAAAACACTATAATCAATTGCAACAATTTCAGATGTGCAAGCGTCTCTAAAAATGTTCAAAGTTTAGAAAGTTTTATCAAACAGAAAATAACAAAAATTATCTTGCAGTTGTTGTAAGGTTATATTCAAGTATATAGGGTCCCTTGACTCAGTCGATTATGTAGCGCACGATTACAATTTTAACTATAACTCATACAATAATTTAGCTAGAAATGATATTCAACTAGTTATACCTTTGCTAAGACATGCTTAACAAGGCGTTTGCTGTCTGGACCATGAAAAGTCACCAGCTAACATTATTGAGTCGAAAACTTTCGATGGATATGGATAGCATTAAGGATTCTTGTTCGATCGAATTTCAGTAAAGTTTATTTATTTCATTGCTCCGGGCATTTATTTATATTATCTCATTTGGCATTCAGCTAGATTCGGTATACTATACGGAATATAAAGCTACTTTATAACATCTAAATGACTTTCTCATGTTATCAATCGGCCATTCCATTTTAAAACATTAAAATTCCCACTATATTCATTTAGTTACATAGGTGTTCGTATAAATAAGCCCTTCGAAAAATACACAACCGCTCACTCTTACTTTTCCATTGAAAAAAATTATATTCTACATTTTACTATGTGATGAATACATTAGGCCAAAGTTGGAAATATAAGGTTAAATGCGTACCTAAAATATGGCCTATGGTTTTAACAAACAATCCCACAAAGGCTGAATTGAAAAAATTAATTAAACACTAAACACACTTAACACCCAAAACACACAAAACATAAAACAAAGCTGAAGAGCCCAATAAGCTGAAACACTTAATTTGTTAAATTAGTATATAAGACAAACAGTGAAAATAGAGATCAATTTCATCATCATGGCCTATGGTTTTCTTGTGAAATTATTATTCATGTTTCTGTGTGAATATCAGGTAAATTAGTGAATTCAACATGGCTTAAACGTTAAGGAAACATCTTAGATCTCGCAGAAGAAAGAGAGTGAGTTTTATAAAATATCATTATTCTTTGCAATGGGTATGGGAGAAAATGTTGATTAATGTATTATAAATTCTTATAAATATAAAATAAACACTTGAGAAAATAATCACGCATTAAAACATGTTCAGCGCATTAGTTGTATCGATATCATGTGTAGGTTCATATGCAGTAAAAGCATGCTGCGCATGTCATCACCAGAATACAACTACAGAAATACCTCGACGTACACACTACCAAAATCTCGTGTAAATTTCTGTCCCTGAGACCGACACATGCAAGCGTCCTTTAGCGTATAAGAATGTGTTTGAAGAGATGAGAAAATAAATTCAACCGAACGCATCTTTTGTTGAATTGCGTATGTGTCAGTTTCAGAAGACATAATTTCACACGAAATCTTTATTCACGTTCCCCGACTATTTACAAACATGGATTAGGTCTCGTGTAAAATTCATAATTTCTAAGTGTGTACATCAACTTTCGTACTTCAAATTTCAAAATTCAACAACTCTTTTATTTAAATTTATTGTCCTCAAAAGGACAGATTATTTCCACCATGTACAGGAACTGCTGCTCGCCCCCAAGGACGCTTTTCCCCAAACAGCAGCGTTTTCGAAGTCGCGGCGAAACAATCGCCACGATGAGGTAAGATGGCGGCTTGCACAAACCGACGCGATTGTGCGCTCTCATAATCCGCCATTGTACCTCATCGCGACGATCGCTGTTTGTGAGAGCCTTGGTACATATAACCACCAGCTGCTACGCGACCACCAGCTGCTACGCGACCACCAGCTGCCTCTGCAACCAGCTCCGCTGCCGGACGAATGAGGCAGCTGCGACCAGCTGCCTGCGACCAGCTACCACCGACCAGCTCCGCATAGCTTCAATGCTGCCAAACGACTGAGGCAAAATTTTCCTAAGTGTTCGTTTTACACCGTTCTCAGCTGCATGCGAGACGTACATGGAGAGACGAATGGCATGATTGGTTTAAGTCCCTCTCTAATACAAAGAAGAAGAAGATGATGCAAGACGATCCTTGCTTCGATTTGAAAACTGTGTTAGGAAATTTGGTAAATTTACTCTGCAAAATGACATTATAAGACATCACCTTATATTTGCGTTATTTTCAATAGTTTACTATTGTTTGAGAAAAATGTTTGACACTTGAATTGGAGCGCGGTAAAATTTCCGACCGATTGAGGAAGAAATCATGTAAATCTATCGTGTTTTATTTGAGTTATTCGCGTACAAAACGTACGGTTTTTCGTGACGGTCGCAATATTTTAGATTTTCATTTGACACCCTACCCTTGCCCGTAAGACGTAGTCTACGTCAAAAAAAATGAGCAGCTTGCTCTGCCGGGCTATAACATCGTTTGCAACGTCGATCATGCGAGACGAGGAACAGCAATCGCCCTTGAACACCACATTAAATTCTCACACGTCGAAAAGAGCTTGGACGGAAGACTAGTTGCCCTGCGTGTGCACAATACCACCCTTTGTAACGTCTATGCCCCGTCGGGTTCTGCTTTAAGAGCCGAACGGGAACGCTTCTTCAACAACACCGTTTCCTACTATTTAAGGCATCGCACCGACCACATAGTCATTGGTGGCGATTTCAACAGTGTGATACGACGCGACGCGACAGGATCAAATTTGAGCCCCGCATTCCAAACAACTGCACAACAGCTTCGTTTGCATGCTATTTGGCAACAGCTCCGACCGAGAGACCGGGGATACACATTCATCACACATAACTCTTCCTCCAGGCTCGATCGCCTATACGTCAGCAACGGATTGCGAGAGCAGCTCAGAGAAACAGCTGATCATTTCGTTTGTTTCTCGGATCACAAAGCGGTCACAGCGAGAATATGTCTTCCTCTCCCCGATAGAGCACCCGGTCGTGGATTCTGGTCCCTTCGTCCGCATCTCCTGACTACCGAAAATATCGCAGAGCTGCAGACAAGATGGCAATATTGGACTCGCCAAAGACGAAATCACTCGTCATGGATGGAATGGTTGCTGTCATGCGCTAAGCCGAATATCAAATCCTTCTTTCGATGGAAATCAAAACTCGCATATGAAAATTTTCAACGTGAACAACAACGCCTATACGTTCTATTAAGGCAAGCGTATGACGGCTATCACAATGACCGCTCTATACTCACACGAATCAATCACGTCAAAGCCAAAATGTTGTCACACCAACGTCGTTTTACTGAAATGTTTATGCACATCAATGAAACATACGTTGCCGGTGAACCGTTATCAATCTTCCAGCTTGGTGAAAGAACACGCCGAAGGACAACTATTGAGGAGCTTCGAAATGATAGAAACGAAATTCTTAACGACACAGATGATATCCGAAACCACATGTTTCAATACTTTGCAAACCTATACGCACGGGGAAATGTAGATCAAATGGAAGATAATGGCTTCCAATCCGAGAGAGTTATCCCTGAGCGAGATCCCAGTAATGAAGCCTGTATGAGCGAGATTACCACGGAACACATTTTATCTGCAATTCGCACCAGTGCATCCAAAAAATCGCCTGGTCCCGACGGGCTGCCAAAAGAGTTTTTTCTAAGAACGTTCGATGTTATTCACCGTGAGCTAAATCTGGTGTTGAATGAAGCTATCAGGTCCAACTTCCCAGCAAAATTTGTGTAATAGTGTTGGTGAAAAAACGAGGTGCAGGAGAAACGGCTAGCTCCCACAGGCCTATAAGCATAATAAACTACGACTATAAAATTCTCTCTAGGATCCTAAAAACAAGGCTAAACAACGTACTGTGTACTAACAACATTCTAACCGAGTCACAAAAATGCTCAAACAGCACCAAGAACATTTTTCAAGCCACACTTGCAGTGAAAGACAGAATTGCCAAACTGAAAGCAAACAAACAAAGGGCAAAATTAATTGGATTCGTTCTCGACCATGCGTTTGATCGAGTTGACCATCGATTTTTGTTCAAAACAATGCGTGAAATGGGTTTCAACACACACGGAAAAAAATCCGTTCTCATATTCCAGAACAAAAACTCACGACATCGTGAACTAACATCAATTCCAAATATGTGACTTTCTACTCATAAACGTGATTCCTTAAATCCTATTTCCATGAAAAAAAATCACGATGTCATGAACTCAATTCACGTCTGTTTGGCATATCATAACACAATAAAAATGACTGGGAATCATGATCCTCGATCATAATAACGTGAACACTTAAATCCATTTGCGTGATTTTGTTCCTCTTTTCGTGAACGTTGTTCATGAACTGTCATTTTATCGTAACGCTTGTAGGAACTCTAGTCAGTCATTGCTGTGAGGTGTAAACGAAAGTGATAGTTTTAAAATGTCAACAAAAGAAGAAATTATCGCTTTGCTGCTGCGCCAATTGCAGTCAAGTGAAACCGCTGATGAAACCTCGATAGTGCAGGAACCTGTCGAAAATAATTCAACTGAAGCGGAAGAACCAGTTGAAATAATTGATCAAAGTGGCTGCAACGCCGGGGAAAGTGATCAGAACATTCAGTATGTTTTTATTGATGAAGGAGATAAATTACCTCCTCAAGATGCAACCACTGATGCACCAAATTCTATTGAGGAACTTCTGGCATCGAAAGGACTTGAAAACTACTGTGACATTCTTGTAAATGTGCATGGTATAAAAAGCAGAAAGATGTTTGCCAAGATGGACCGGGATGACATTAATCTGTTTTGCCACATCATAAGCCATCGAATTATTTTCAGGAAACTTTTAGCCGATCAGGTTCATATAAATGTATACAGTTTGATAAATCGTTCACTAACAACAATAAAAACGAATATTCCATAGAAAAAAAATTTCTGCGCCGGAGACTCTTCAATCCCTGATGAATCCTATGACATGGCTGAATATCGTGCTTATCAAAAGGTGGGTACAATGATCTTTTCATGTAGTTTTGCTTGTTCTAATATTAACTAACCAAAACCTATTGAATATGCAGATCAAAAGTTTCCGCGATTATCTTCAAAGTCGGCCAGAAGGAAGGTCTATTTTGGCTTTTTATGATGCTCATAATCAGCTGTCCAATTCGATGCAGAATGAACTCGTAAAACTGGTATTGCTTGATGGTTTAAACTTGAAAATTTCCTTGGACAGCAGATTTTATCGAACAATGACAGCTGAGTTCTTTCCTAGTGAAAAACCGGTGAGCATTCTTTTAAAATATTATCATAAATAATGTGTATCACCATCATTTATTTTTCTAGGAAACTTATTATCTATCAAGCTATATTGATTGTGACGGAAAGCGAGTTCCACCTTGTGGCAAATTTATTAAAAGGAAAAGCGTTGAATTGAAAGCACTGGGTTTAAGTGTCTCAAAAGCTTCAGAAAAAGAAATGGATACACCTGGAACATCTGGCTCACAGAGATCATTAGGAAACATGTCGATGAACGCCGAAAATGTTGAATCTCAAATACAAGCACAAAACTGGTTGGTGCATGGACGCAGTCCACTCGATTATGTACAGAAGCAATGGGACAAATGCTTCAATCGGAGGCAAGAGCAGATTCGAATTGAGAAGAATTTGAGTGCCATATTTCAATTGTTTCCAATTATTCAAGATCCAAAAGGAGTGCTCTTGGTAACTACAGATTCTATGATATTTGTGATTATGAGACTATTCTTAATTTGTTTGCAGTTATCTTCTGATTTTGATCGCCTGTACCCCGATGCAACTCGAAAATTTTATTTGCGATTTCCTTTGCTTCATCAGAAGCTCCAAAATCATATAGCGAAGCTGGAATGCAAAAAGTACATCAAGAGCGATATAAACAGTATGTCGAAACCGCTGATGCCGATTACAAAAACTATTTATTGTGTACCTTTCTTCCCATCATTCTACCGACGAACTACCGAGTAAAAGGAAAGTGGCGTCCATCCTTGAAGGAGTCCCAAATGAGCTTTATTCTTGAAGTTGAGGTATGTTTTAAATACTAAATGACACATTTTGAAGACTATTTTCTGAAGCAACGGCTGAAATGCAAAATTTCCCAAATTTCCCAAATTATTACCTAACATGTCAACAAAATAAACCCCAGAGTTTTCAATTTTAAAACATCAAAAAAACATCATTGAAAATACATCGACACAATCTCTTATAGCGAAAGGCAAACGTCGGCTAGATGTTCTACATACTAGCCGGTGCCACACTTCTGACATATCTGTGGGCGCCTCGACTTACACATTCATTATTATTTCTCGCGTGCAATTATAAGAAAGGCCTATGTTTGATGATCGATTCTCTTTATATTTGGTTTAGCACGACTCACTTAATATATTTGTGACTTAGTTTGACATGAGATGTAGCTAGTTTTTACATGTTCAACCTTTGCAGCCGTGTGATTCACAGAAGAGAAAGTCGATGAAGAGAATTGATCTAAGATAAAAGACCCTTTGTTAATATTGCGCTAGGAATTTTTCACAAGAGTAGGGGTGTTCGGCTTTCTTCAAAAATCGATTATAGCACTCCTCACGCTAAATTCAGTTTTCCCATATATGGAAGAATAATACCCATAATCGCGGAAAGTGCATATACCCATTTATTGGTACATTACTGCTTGCCCATATTTAAGTATTATTCCCATACAAATTTACTCAAATATGGATATAGTCAACTTTACCCATAAATGAGTATGTGCACTTTTTTGCGATTATGAGTAAACTGGGCTTGGAGTGCTCGTATGATATTTTGTTGTTTGCGAAAAAGGAATGCAGCTTTATATAGGGCAACAATCTTGGCAACAATAAAATATACACGCAAATAAAAAATAACATAATCAGTGGAAAATATCCACTAGAAAGTCACTTAGCTTTCATGTGATTCAGGAAGTAAAAAATGCTACGCAAAATCAAGTGAATCTTATATGTCAAGTAAAATGTAAATTATAAGTCAAATAGAATTTATTTTTCTATGTGATGTTCATGTAGAAATAACTGATTTTAGTATTGGAAAATATCTACTTGAGCTATGTGAAATATGTTTTCAGTGTAGATTAAGTATTTGTAAACAAACTAGAACAGCCTAAACTCTTACGTTTGCTCTTCGTATTCTTTGTATTTTTACCAACTTTGCGATTATTGTTTATTTGAGGGAAAAAACTCGAAAAATGGCTTAAAGAACCTAATCCCCGAACTTCGCAAAATGGTTCAGGATTGAAGTTTGTTTGAACTAATGTTTTGCAAATTAAGTACCACAGACTAACAGTCATAGCATAATATATAAATTGTCAAACGTGTCACCTGAGATAAGCATGGTGTTTTCCTTGTGGTTGAGGTTTGCTCACTACCGCCATTTCTGCAGTTTATCCCCCTCTGTAATGTACTTAACAAATGGCGGATTTTCGCAACGATACACTAATAAAAATTCAAATTTTTTATTCTTATGAGTTAAAGGAATGTTTCTACAGATACGTAGACAATTTAATTTAATGAAACTTTGCTGAAGAAATTAAACTTCTATTTCATCTACATATCGTTTAATAACAGTTTTTCTAACTTTCCTAAGGGTGGTACTTAATAATATCAGTTGTTTTGCTCTTATTTGTTTTTATTTCAATTTGAATTTGAAAAGTTTGTTAGGGTGACTTTTTGCATGGTTTTGCAAAAAACACATAATAAATAGCAGTTATTGATTTAACAAAAACATGGCTTTGAAAGTGTTCTACAACTCTCTCTTTTATACAAACATTCAATCTTTCTTAGTTTTTTAGCAATTTTGTTTTTAATGCGCCATGCTGTGCCACCAATTGTCAGATAATACAATCAGGAATTCACCCCGCCATGGTAATGTCAATGTCACTTGATCACCGTTATGCATATATATATATATATATATATATATATATATATATATATATATATATATATATATATATATATATATATATATATATATATATATATATATATATATATATATATATATATATATATATATATATATATATATATATTTATATATATATATATATATAAGTTAAGTCGTGATTTATCTCGAACTTATAAAAAATATTTATTTCACTAAAAACAACTTTAATTACCATTCACTACAAAGTTACATCAAAAACTGAATCTTAATTTCCTATCTCTAGCCCTTTTATTATGTAAAGGTCCTATTCAGCAAAATCGATCAATATCGTCCGATGTGCTGCTCGTCCACGTTGCTCGTCCACGTCGGTCGTCCACGTCGCTTCGCTTGTTGCTGTGCTGGATTCCCTGGGTCATCATTTCTGCGGTGCGTTGATCGATGTGGTATTGCCGTTGGTAGTTTCCCTGGCTGTTGCTATGTTGATTTGGGTTCGGTGTGGTTATCCTGCTTCTCGATTAATGTGGTGGTGGTGTCCGCTGTTTCCATAACTCTTCCCCTCCAAGATTGTTGACCGTCCTCGGTTGACTTCTTAGAGAGCTGAGTACAGGAAGCTTGATGAATTTCGTACCCCTTGGTTGTCCTTCGGCTATCGTTTCTTCCTCGTTTCTGGCATCATCTAGAGGTTTCTTGGTAATGTCCTTGGCCTGTTTGGCTTTCTTCCTTCTAATGATGATCACTAGGAAGAGAAACCTTATAATGGTTATTGTTAAGATTATGGTTGTACCTCCAACCAACGTCGTCCTCTGGTATAATTGTATTTCCTTCAGGAACTTCAGATTATCGATTTTGAGTTCTTCAGGTCCATCCAATACGTTGTTAATTGTTTCCGGTTGCTTGTTGTAAGTTGGCACAAGGTACTCTTGTTTGGGCTTAAATTGATCCTCACTATGGAATGTATAGTTCAGGACATTTATAGTACAGTTCTCTTCTTCAATTACAGTAGGTTCTGATACTACCCTGGAGTCTCCACAAGAGCTAAAAAATTTCTAGCTTGGCTTTTGTATCGATGAATATAATACCTCTCATGATTTCCTTTACACGAGTTAGTTGTTCTGTTTTAATCATTGAACATTTTGGTTTCTGATGCGTCAGGAATTTGTAGATGCACTCGTCTTTTAATGTCTGTGAGTCATCGCAAATCTTACATTTCTTACGTTGTGGGATTATTCTATTTTGGTGTTTGGCTACCCACTGAATATCTGTGTTGATTTTGTTTGGTTTATGTTGACGGTTTGGAGTTCCAGTAATTCGTAGAGGTTGTCGTCCAGTATCAGGATCTTCACTAAGATGACGACATTGTCTTTGCTGATCGTTATGCTTCCTGAGCTGAATAAGAAAATTTCGTCTATAAATTCTAACTTTAAATCTTGCTGCATTAACTTTTGAAAGATATATATTTTTTCCTCTAACGAAAGTATATTCTTGCTTAGTACATTTTGTCTTGAAAATTCGACTTGTTCTTCAATGTCTTCTAAGGCATGAATTAAAGAATCCGATACTAAATATTAGGTTCATATGTTCTACAATGTTATCTTGTCTTAATGTGTTATTGATCAATGATATTTGAGAACTAATCTTTCTTAGGGTATTTGTAACGTTATTGATCCTGTTTTGAAAATTGTCATTGATTTTGATTTGTTTCATCTGGTTGTTGGTTAGCTCATTATCTCGAGTTTGCAAAGCTCCTATACTTTGTTGTATTATTTGTAAATCTTCCTGATCTGGATTTCCTGCAATGTATTTTACTACTGTACCTAAAGCGTTTATAAGTCCTCTTTTTTGTCTATGAGGTTGTGCAGCTTTTTAATTTTTCTCTAGCAATAATGATTTTCCTTAGTAATGTTTCATGCAAATGATCCTTTATCTTTAGGGATGAGGCTATTTTCTCTATGTGGTTTGAGATTGATTTCTATACTTCTAAACTGAGTTTCTTAATTATTCTTTCATAGCCTAGTTTTATTCTAACGTTTTCTATCTTGAAAGCTATCATCCCAGTTATCGTTACCTACATCTTTGTATGTTGTCTGGGTTGTGTAGTGGATTAAGAAAAGTCTGAAAAAAATAAGGGAGTTTTTCGGTTATTGCTTGAGTCGATTCTTGTGGATTTTGACATTATTAGTGTCTTCGAAGGTCAGTGTATCGTTAGCTTTTACATGGACAGTCTTGTAGAGGTCTTTGTCTTTTGTCTGTCTTTGCGTAATTTTAACGTATTTTATGTCTTGTGGGGTTAAGTCGTGTGGTGTCTGTTTATTTGCGTGTTTTTCTTCAAACATTCGCTTATTTTTTTGAAGTTGTGTTCTAACTGCTGATTGGAGATTTTCAGCTGCCTTCTGTATTTCCTCTACATCAGTACAATTTGAGGAGTTGAAAATAATGTCTCTAGGTTTCCTTTTAGTTACGGAGTGTATTGTGTTATTGTAGATGTCCGTCAATAAGTTCATCGTCTCTCGTATCGGTTTGTTGGGATATTTTGTCTTGAGGGTTTTGTAGAGTTCGATTAAGGTTGAGTGAAACCTTTCTACGATCCCATTAGATTGTGAATTACTGGCATGGTGAAGTGAAATGCCAAGGTCATTCAAAAAGCCTGTGAAATCTATAGATGTGAGAGAGGGCTCTTGATCGCTGACAATAGTTTGTGGTCTTCCAAATATTCTGATATGTTCGCTAATTGCTTGCTTCATATCAATTATTGTTCTCAGAGTCTAATGGAATTATGTTAGCAAATTTGGAAAAGGAATCCACTATTGTCAACCATTTCATTCCCTTCATGAAAAACACATCTATGTGCACTCGATCGAAAGGTTTTTCGCCGAAAATACTTTTCTGAATTAGTTGTGGTGGTTTTCTATCGTATTTGCTTTTTTTGCATGTATCACAACTATCTATATGAATTTTAACCTTTCGTTCGAGTTGTGGGAAATAGTATTTTTGGAGAATTTGCGCTTTATTTTCTTTTATACCTCTATGCGCATAATCATGTGTTGCTTTTACCAGTTTGTCTTGTTCCGAATCCAACCTCACGTCTTCCAGGAGAACTTCTGAAATGAAAATCTTGTACAACTTATTAGCCTCAAAATGTTTCTTATACGTTTCTTGTATCAGTTGCCTCAGTTCTATTGGTACTCTAAGGCAATTTATCCCTCTGGGGTTCAGGTATTTTTAAATATGTTTACAATATCGATTTCTGTGTATGCTGGTCTGAGAATAGTTGTCCGATGTCGTTTCAGGAATATTTCCTCCGATACATCTGAATGTATCTTCGAAACTTTGAAAATGATTTGTGTTTTGAATGTATTTATGGCTTTTTCCGTACACCAAATGAAATAATTATCGCTTGAGTCAGCGGAGTGCACCGTAGCTAAATCACTTTCAGTTTCTTCATCATTTGAATTGTCTTGGGAGTTGACATTTATTTCCTCCGTTTTGATCCTTGATAGGGCGTCTGCCACAACGTTGTTTCTACCGGGTTTTGTAGATTAACTCGTAGTCGTACCCTTCAAGCTCCAATTTTCCTCGGAATATTCGCTTATTTGTATTTGAAAGAGAGTAAGTGAGAGGCTGATGATCCGTTAGTAGTTTAAATCTTCTACCCCACAGATAGTGCTCGAAATGTTTGACTGCCCAATACATTGCCAAAAAACTTTTCTGTCGTTGAATAGTTCTCTTCGGTCCTGTTCAACGTTCTAGAAGCGTAGGCGATTGGACGATCTTTTCCAATGGGTCCTTGGGAAAGAACGGCCCCTATGGCGAAATCACTCGCGTCTGTGGTTAGGATGAATTCTTTTGAAAAGTCAGGGTGGATGAGTACAGGATCCCTCATAAGAATTTGCTTGCATTTCTCGAAGCATAATTCTATCTCCGTTGTAATTTCGAAGTCGTTATCTTTTCTAAGTAAGGAGGTAAGTGGTTTTACCAACTTAGCAAAATCTTTGATGAATCTTCGGTAGTATCCTAGGATTCCCAGAAATTGCCTTACTTGTTTTTCTGTTGTCGGCACTGGCCAATTTTTTATCGTTTCTATTTTGTCTTGATTGGGTCTTACACCGTCTTCAGAGACTGTGTGTCCCAAAAATTGTACTTCTTTCTGAAAAACTCACATTTGTCGAGTTGAATTTTCAGATTCGCTTCTCTTAGCCTGTTTAGGACTTTATCTAAGTCGATTTTGTGCTGTTCGAGAGATGGTGAAAATATGATTATGTCATCCATGTATACGAGACAACATATTCCTAATTCTTCTCTTAACACGCAGTCCATGACCCGTTGAAAAGTTGCGGGCGCATTTTTCAGCCCAAATGGCATGCGTGTAAACTCGTATTTCCCTGAGTTCACCGAGAATGCCGTCTTTTCGATATCTTCGTCATCAAGCTGAATTTGGTGAAAGCCTGAGACCAGGTCAATGGTTGAAAAATAATTTGTTCTTCCTAGTTTGTCTAGGATGTCGGAAATTTCTGGTATAGGATACCTGTCGCTAATAGTTTTCTCGTTGAGCTTACGGTAATCTATAACCAGTCTAAATTTTTCTGGCCTGAAGCGTCTGGCTTCTTAGGCACTACCCATACAGGAGACGTATAGGGAGAGATGGATTCCCTCACGATACCGTCTTTGAGTAGTTTATCTACTTGTTGTCGGACTACGTCCTCGTAAATCTTGGGATATTTATAGGATTTCGTATGGATCGGAATGTTGTCCGTTGTTCTGATTTTATGTTTAATCTTATGCGTGAAGGTAAGATTGTCTTCTTCGCAGTATAAAACTTCTTTATTATTATCAATAACCTCTTTTAGTGCTGTTTTTCTCTATCATTCAAATGGTTGTCCCTTATATCGAACTTGATTGACTTACGTTTTTCCGGGATCTTCTCAATTTCATAATAGTCTTGTCCCAACTCTAGTTCATTTACATTGATTTCAACAGATGTTTCCTTAGTGTTTTTGCGTATTGCGACTATGGCTTTTCCATTGGTCCCTTTGTATAGTCCGGGCAAAATTGTGAAGTGATTTGTATGAAATTCTTTGTCCATCATGAAAGGTCCGTTCTTCTTCACAGGCACATGAATAAACTGAAATTTGTGTTCTGTGAGATTTAGCTTGTGTTCTTCTGGGAACATCTTTTTCATAGTAATGACCTTTCTTCCTATTTTTAAAGTATTACTTGCGGTATTAAGGATTGCTTTCAGATCTCAGAGTGACTCGTAGCCAATGAGACCATCAAAATATTTATGGAATTTAAATATAAAAAATTTCAATTTCTTTTTAATTCGAAAAATGTCAATTGAAGCCGATTTATTGATTGTATGTTGCCCTGCCATATTTGTTACCGTAGATATCGGTTCATCTTTACAACTTTCGACGTTGACATGTATAGGGGAAATATAGTTTTTATTCGCACCTGTGTCGACTAAAAACTTGAGTTCACTCTTTGTTGTCTGAATCGAAATGTAAGGTATGAAACTAGTTTTCCTCATCACGTCTTTGGATTTTTTCCGTGGATCAGATGAAAATTTATTTCATCCGAGATAAGGTATTCATCATCGTCTGAATCGAGTCTGGAATTTTCTACTGATTCCTTCTGAGAATTGTATTCAGGTTCATTGTCCGAGTCAGCTTCAAATTCACTTTCCTTTTGTGCATGGTTATTAACCTGCATTCTTGAAACATGTGTCTTCATTGACACATCGTCGTCAGTTTGAAGTCGGTTTTTAAATTTGCCTGATGGTGTCCTATCACCGTACCGTGCATTAGCATTAGAGTTATTTGGTTTAGCTTTGCCTTGCTCGCCGTTCTGCTGTCTAGCGAAAGGTGTCGGGTTATTCGTTTTCCGATCCAACTTGTGTCGGTACGCGGCATTCGAATACTGTTGTGTGATTTCGTAAGCATGCTCAAGTGTCTCTGGTCGACAACTTCTTACGTGCATAGAAATTTCCTCATTTTAACCCATCTACGAACCGGGTCAACGTAAGTAAATTGACGAAAGAGTTAATAACCCTTGTGTGCGATTTATAATCGTCCATATTAGCAGCAGATGATTTTATAGCTGTGTCAATTGTTCTAATTTTATTGTAATATTCCGACAGATTTTTCTTGCCTTGTCGAATGTAAAATAACGATTGAATGTGACTCGTTAAATCCCTACGGTCACCGTATGCAGTTAGTAAAATTTCTTTGATTTCATCCCAGGTTGTGGGATTTCCGGAGGCTATCAATATTGCTCTAGCCTCACCGACCACTTTGTTCTTTATACTACGAATAATTTGTCCATAGCAAATGTCGTTTTTATATTGGTCGAACAGATTAAGAGTTTGTTCAGCGTCCTGCACCCAGGCTGCCGCTTCTTTTCTATTCCCATTGAAGATGGGGATATTCCTGATCGGATCAGGTGTTGTGAAATTTAAGAATGGATCGTTAGCTTTATCTTTCAAAGCATTGATCGTTTCAATAAGCTGTGTTTGATTTTCGGTGAGTGTTCTCACTTGTTCTAGCAGAGCTTCTGCGCTCATAGCTGGTTTTGCCATGTTAGATTTTATTCAAAATGTTAACTTTTTCCCTATATTATGTCGTTACTCGCCTGTTGGACAGGAAATTAATGTGGTAGCAAGAATCGTAATAAGAGTTATGACCGCCAGTGATATGCCCTCACAATAGAGATCTAATAACACGTTTCAGATTCCTACACTTGAGTTGAACTACACTGTAGCACTCGTTTGCACTTGGTTTCATTTAGTTTCACTTTATAGGTAGTAAAAACTTTGGTACTTACAAGATGATTCCTTTCATCAGGGAGTTTTTGGTAATGATGCACGTAGAGATGGCTGGGGTGGGTTCCAAGTAGCGGGATTGGTCCTCCAAATAATCTCAAATCCTGGATATCCGCTCCAGAATAGCTGCTGCTGGATTATCGGTGTCGTCTGGGACTTAGGGCCGCTCGCCTTTGCAAACTCGATGATTGTGATATTAGATATTCGCTCCAACAACACTTTCACTTTGTTTCACTACTTGAACTACTCGACTGCGCCAGTTAAGTCGTGATTTATCTCGAACTTATAAAAAAATATTTATTTCACTAAAAACAACGTTAATTACCATTCACTACAAAGTTACATCAAAAACTGAATCTTAATTTCCTATCTCTAGCCCTTTTATTATGTAAAGGTCCCTATTCAGCAAAATCGATCAATATCGTCCGATGTGCTGCTCGTCCACGTTGCTCGTCCACATCGGTCGTCCACGTCGCTTCGCTTGTTGCTGTGCTGGATTCCCTGGGTCATCATTTCTGCGGTGCGTTGATCGATGTGGTATTGCCGTTGGTAGTTTCCCTGGCTGTTGCTATGTTGATTTGGGTTCGGTGTGGTTATCCTGCTTCTCGATTAATGTGGTGGTGGTGTCCGCTGTTTCATAACTTATATATATATTTATATATTTATATATAAGCAAGTATATATATAAATATAAATATAAATATATGCATATATATATATATATATATATATATATATATATATATATATATATATATATATATATATATATATATATATATATATATATTACTTCTGAAAATTCTTCTTCTTTTATTTTAAATAAAAGTCTGGATGAATAAAACATTATTTTTTCATTATTTTATTTTTTTCTAATTTTTCTTGTTTCTGGTACATGTGGTAAACAACGGATTCCTAACTTAAGCATAATTGTCACGCAAAAACTAAATACATTCGGCATATATTAATCTATGTTCTATGCTGGAGTGGTTTTCCGCTCGCCACCCCTATGTAACAGCATATGAATATTCCAAAACACACATAAAAAAATTTAATAAACTTATACTGCACAACGGTTCTTACAATTGCCTCGAAATAATCAGACTTGAAAGTAGTCACAGACGCCGGTGGTTTCCAGTTCGCATATCAAAGGCGTCTTCGCTTTTGTTTCGGCCGGTGGAGTGTCAGACCCGGTGACCTTCGTCGTTCAGTTGGGGTGTTATGCTTCTTCATGTAAGTTATAAGGTTGTCCTGCAAGCTGATGCTATCGGTGGAAGAAGTTTGTTTGTTTATTTGTTTAATTGCGACACTTTACACATTCGGAAGAAGTACTACTATATAGCTAACACTTCGAATGCAATCTGCATAGAAAATACACTCACCTTAAAATCCTCGACAAATCCCTTCACATAGAAGAGGTACAAAAACAATATCCGTGAGCAGCTTAACTGTTTTTCCGGAAGGATGAAAAGAACAGGATGACTTTGACAGATAATCCCGATTTATTTTTTTCTCTATCAAACGAAAACGGCTTGCTTTTTGTGTTGGTGGATTTGAAAGTTCTGCAATTTTCATGGTAAAAGAAATCACTTTTAAATTTATATACTGAACCGAAACATAACATTTTCAAATCAAACGAAGAACTTTCGTTGTAGATCATTTTACTCTTAATTTAATGAAAAACTAACACTCTTCAGAAGTAAAGCGCAAAACTTTCAATAAAACAAGATTTATTTTTTGTGTGTGTGACCAATTCCGACCTCCCAAGATTCTCTGAGACAGCGCTGGTAGCCAAATTTTTAATAATACCAATGGAAAGCTTTCATTACACAAAGAATTTCAACGTAGATTGCATTGGTCGGAGAAATTGTGTTTTTTGGACTTCAAAATTGACTAAATTTAAGAAAAAATGTTCTACACGCTAAAAACATTTGTATTCTAGTTTCGGTTCAGTTCACTCAAAATAACCCTAATGTGGAACAATTCAAAATATGAGTTAAGTTTACTGAGTCGTGGTTTACGCTACAACTCAAATTCGGCATAAGTGCCCATGCAATCCTTATAAGCACTCATGCTGAGTTTGGACGCTAACGGACCATTGTGGCTCCAGTTATAGCGTAAACCATGGCTGAGTAAACCCTAGCAATGTTGGTCTCTGCTTTTAAACAATTTGAGGCTGATTTATAGTTCTTACATTTAATGGAGTCAGAATTGAACCAGCCTCCCCTACATATGATGAGTACATTACTTCAAAAATAAAACTAGATTTGTAAACATGGTTATCATGAATTTATTAGGAATAAGTTTGATAACTTCAATGAAATGATTCCCCGCATTTATTTTGAAGTGATGGGAAATGATGCTCATTCCATGTGTGTATGGGCAAAAAACTTGAAATTTTCAAAAAATTTAACTCACAAACGGCTCGATGAACGTTCCCAATATTTTGATATGTTATGTGAAAATGTTTGAATTTTTATAAAAAAATATAAAAATAAATAGTCATTGTGGTCCAACATTTTGAAAATCATAAAAAAAGAAATATATTGACCATTTTAGCGAATTTGAGTACATTAATTATTTTAATCAATATTTTTAATAAAAACAAAAAATAATAATCTTTCTATTTATCAAAAAAACATTGCAAATCGATTCAGCAATTCAGAAGTTATGATATTTTTTAAATATAAAATTTCGAAAAATGTCGACTTTTCTGGTAACCCTATATCGAACATGGTCACCCTAATAAAAAAATATAAAAAATACGGGGCTTATAATTTTCGATGAAGAACATACCAAGCGACACATTACACATTTCGACTCAATCGAACCTGAATCTATTTAAATACATTTTCTGTTTAATGAATATGGGTAAAATTTCTGTTGACGAAATTATTATTTTAATGAAAAGGAACCCATTCGTGGGCAAAATATTTTTACCGTGAGTAGTTATATCAATCGATAAAGATTATTTCAATTAATTAATAGCACCATGACACCTCTATAGCCAAATATTGTCAAACGAAATATCAATATTTTGGTTTTCACTTTCATCTGTGACGTTACACTTATTATTTAATTCTGTTTCATGAATTTATTTACGTTTTACTGAGTGTCCGGTTAAGAATCTTTTAGAACTGGTTCCGAAAATATTAAAATTGTGAAATCCATTATTATTAGTGCAACCCAAAGGTAAGTTTTATTTGCTATTTAGGTTGCATCTATGTTTGTAAAATTGAATGCTTTTCTTTTCAGGTGAACTACACTGATTGAAAAAAACTATTTATAATCATAAATTAAGCCTTATGAAGTATCACAAATGCAGGTTGGTTAGACTTCATACGATTATTATGTTATTCATAAGGACTCTTATCACTTTCTTACTTACTCATAATGATTTTTCTGTGTATCTTAGGTCCATAAAATTACCTTATGATTTCCATATTCATTCTGTTGATGAAAAAACCATAAGGCAACTTATTAAACCAACAACAATGGCGAATCCAGAAATGTTGTGGAGTGCGTGCTCAAGATCATCTTTAAAATATAATCTTGCATACGAGGTAAGCGTATTTTAAATGAAGAAAATTTTGTTTTGTTTTGCAGAACCAAATTGAACACGTCTAACTGCTAGGCAAGTTGCTTCGAGGGCCGTTGACCAGGGCACTAGCCTTGGAGCACGCTGACCAACAATGCAAGTCGTCATCCGTACGTCGACGATGACTCCGGCGAAGGCCCCCGAAAAGATTAAGGTGATTGTAGATGATGTGTCGGTAATGGTCGATCCGAAAAAACGGGGCTGCAGGTGAAGATGTTTAGAATGCCCCCATCCTAAACATCTTCACCTGCAGCCATTTCTCGGATCGACCATTACCGACACATCATCTACAATCACCTTAATCTTTCGGAGGCCTTGGCCGGATTCATCGTCGACGTACGGATGACGACTTTGGATTTCGCCATTAAATGTAATAATTGTTATTATTTTTATTTGTAGGCTGCTGCATTGGTGGGCGTTGAGGTTCCTCGCTTCTGCTATCACGAGCGATTGATCACAACCGGTAACTGTCATATGTGCTTGGTGGAAGTGGAAAAGTCTCCCAAGCCGGTAGCCGCGTATCAAGACCAATTCGTAAATGACCCGCAAGGCTCGCGTAGGTGTGATGGAGTTCTTTCTCATGAATCAGCCGTTGGATTGTCTGATTTGCAATCAGGGTAGTGAATGCGATTTGCAGGACCAGGCTTTCGGGTCGGATCGTTCACGGTTCACCGATATCGATCACAGCGGAATGCGTGCCGTCGAAGATAAGGACATTGACCCGTTGGTTAAGACCATCATGAACCGATGCATTCACTGCACGAGATGTATCCGATTTGCGTCAAAAGTTACCGGAGTCGATGATACGGGTACTACTGGACGAGGAAATGATATGCAGATTGGAACATATGTGGACAAGTTCTTCAAGTCGGAGTTGTATGGAAATTTCGGTTGGAGATGCGCAAAGTGGAATCAATTTATGTGTTAGATTCTGTGGGTACCTTTTATTTACAATAAAGATGTTTTTGGTCTCATTAATTTATTTCTTCTAAAAAATAAACCCATCCTCCAAAAACTTCTATACATGAAAGTGAAAACTGTATTGAAAAATCCATAGCGGACACGTTCAGTTATCATTATAAACAATAATGCATTTCATAAGGCTGTGTTGTGAAACTCATATAGTTATCATATCTAAAACATAGCTGGTAATGAAGACAAAAAACATCGCATTCGCATTCATAAGGTAAAAGTATGAAATTCAAACCGATTCCTTGTGGCTAAATTTCATAAGGTTTTTGAATGAACTTCTTAAGGTTTTTTTCGTCAGTGTACAATGGGTGTTCTATGTTTTTTGTGCCAAGCTCATTTTGAGAATGTAGAAGAACTAATGAAACATCTTAGTAGCGTGAGAAGCCACAATTTGAATCAATACAGTGAATACAAGTGCGCACAACCCAGTTGCCATCGGAAATACAATCGCAGTAGATCATTTCAAGCAAAACAATGCATTAGGTCCTAAGTACATTGAGAGACTCTCTTTGTCGACTTTCTCTTTGATTAATAGCTTGTCAATTAAACGATTTGCTGACGATTTCGACGTATTGGATCCGCAATCACACTTATTACTACCGTACTGCAAGTTCAAAATAGTTGAACATGTTCTTACATAGCCGTAGGAACGCAGAGAGAAAGTCGACAAAGAGAGTCTCTCAATGTACTTAGGACCTAATGCATTGTTTTGCTTGATTTGTTCGTCACATCCGCAAAGATCACCATGATGAACTGACGAAACCATGGGTTTCTAAAACATATTCTACTGATCAGAGTATACAGCAACCTTTTGGCAATGAACACAGCGAGCGGTTGTCATCCAATAAAAAGTAACACAGAGCAACCAATATTAGTTAAATCTTAAGGACCATACCGATTACACAGAAAGAATAATTTACGAAGTGCTGGGTACTTGTTTTAGAAATTTTACCCATTTTCACCTATAAGTAGGGTTATATTTTCAGGAAAAATATGTTACATTTTAATTCTTTCCATGTAAGTGGATCAATCAACTGACACGAGGCTCGTTGACGTAATTGATCAACTTATCAAACATTGATCTATTTTTAAAATGAAATAATCCACGCACTAAACTACAGGTTTAGTAAGTGACCCATCATTGCTATTATTCAGCCGTATTCATATCAAGCGTCTTTATACTTGTTAAATGTGGCAGAGTAATAGCTCCAGTCTACTAAGCGTCCTTTTCAAATTAAGCCCAGACATATTGAATGTTGAAATAATTATGAATTTATTTTTTAGCACTACACATGGAACAGATCCTGTACTTCAAGAACCCATGGATGTTCATCAACACGACAAAGAAGTAGATTCAGATTTCTGGAGTGCAGTGCAGTCTGAAATTGTCGACGCAACATTGCTTGCTTTACATAACATCGGAATTCAGTTTACAACATACATGCACAGTTTGACTAGTTTCAATAGATCAATGGTTTTTGATTTGATACATGAACTTCAGAGCAAGTTGTTGAAACCGATAGCAAACATTGTTTGTGATGCCATCAAGGAGCAGATTCCTGTTGATAATCGAGTGAAAACATTGAATACGGTTATGAAAATATGTCAAACTTTCGATGTCATTAAAACCGAGCATAAATTTATGACATATTTGAAAGATAACAAGTTGTTCGATATGCCCAGCCTGGACCCTATTGCATGTGAACTTGAAGCAATGCCAGCTACGGATGGAGAAGGAGTTAACATTATCGAATGTTCAAAATCAAATATATATATAGGATTGGAGAACTTCTTTAGAAAATTTTTTGGAATTAATGAGAATCTCACATGTTTAATCTCACATTATGAGAACATTGTCGCTACTTCAACTGAGCAACTCGATAATTTTGTCAAAGCTCAATTTTGGCAGAATAAAATTAAGCGCTACAGTGGTAAAATATGCATCCCCTATTTTTTGTTCGCCGATTCGTTTGAGGTTAATAATCCTCTTGGGTCAAAAGCAGGAAAACAGGCATTAACAGGATACTACCTTAATTTTCCTTCACTACCAAGGCATATACACGGCCGTATTGAAAATATGTTTTTGATCAAATTTTCGTATTCGGAAGTGGAGAAAACATTCCAAAACGACCAAACATTGAACAGATTGGTTGCGGAAATTTCTCATTTAGAATGCAACCCTATCCGCTATACAGTTAACGACAAAATACTTGAAATTTACTTTCTGTTCGGTGGTCTGCGTGGAGATAATCTTGGATTGAATAGCATGCTTGACTACAGCAAATCATTCGTTGCAAATCATCCTTGCAGGATTTGTTCAATTGACTTGGAAAATCTACGTAAAGCGGTTTTTGATGATCAACTTCTGTACAGAACTATTGACTCATATGAATACGCATTGCAGCATCAATCGTTCAAGGAATCAGGTATTCACCGGAATTCTGTATTTAACAAAATACCAGGACTGCATGTAACAGATCTGAAGATGGTAGATGGCATGCATGATTACTTTGAAGGCTATGCTCATGACGCAGTTTCAGCATGCTTAAACGTTTTTTTGAACCGACACTATTTTACTTTGGAAGATCTTAACGACAGATTGAAATTTTTTGACTATGAGATTAATGATCGTAAGAACATACCAGTGCCAATAAAACGAGAACATATAGATTCATCTAAACTGAAGATGACTGCAGGGCAAATGAAGTCATTTACAGAAAATATTCCATTGATGCTCGCTGATTTAGTGCCAGATATTCCTGAATGGACATTTCTAATCGATGTTACCAGAATTGGATTTTTCATCATGAAACCATCATTCACATCAGAGTCGATCGAAAAGATGCGTGATTTAATAGCGAAAAATTTATTTGTGTATCAAAGCTTATTTCATACTCATTTAAAACCCAAAGGACACTTTTTAACACACTATCATTTGTCAATCAAATGGAATGGACCAACTAAGTACACCTGCTGTTTTATGCCAGAAATGAAGCACAAATCGTTTAAAAAAATTGCGTCAACTACAGCCTCAAGGAAAAACATTGCGCTTACTGTAGCTATCAAGGATCAACTAAGACTGGCGTATGGACTGCTGACAAAAAAGAACAACTTTAGTTTGGCTCTTCTAGAGCCTGGAAAAGGTTTCTTCAGTATTCTAGGAGATTTACCGTTTCCAAGTAATCTTATCTGTTGTGATGCCACTATTATAGTTCAGGTTTTAAACAAATGTACCCTTGGAAGTGCTCAATTCAGAAACGCAACCGTGATCATAGGTTTTGTCGATGATATTTACGTGTTTCGCGAGGTAATGCATATTATTAAACACGAAGACACTATCTCATTCATATGCCGGTTATATCAAAATGTCACATATTGCCAACACATTGATGGCTACGTGATCCAAGCGTTGGATTATGATATTGTCAAGGTTGAAGCTAATGAAATATTCTACTATCCGAATAAGTTTCACAAGTTACCCGATGGTAGAAAAGCTTTGAGAATAAAGAACTAGTTTGTAGTGTTAGTTTGCTCCATACCCATAATTATGTTGTTAATAAAAATTAAAATCGAAAAATGACTCAATCGGCTGGCTTTTTCTATAGATGAATGAATTATTATGTAGAAAATTGATGTGATCTGAAATTGCAACATGTTTCAACATTAGTGTTATTGCGAAACTCCTTTTTAGTATAAATAGTATTTTTATGCTATCAGGTTGGGATTTTCATTTTATTTTAATAATTAATATCTTAACAATCCCCGCAGAACTATGAAGTGACTTTACATTATAAACACACAAACAAATATATTAATCATTATTGTTTCAGACTCCTTCAGATGTTCAACGGAAAATTAATGAAAGGATTGAGTACCTAGAGAAACATTTTGAAAGTGTTTCTTTACAACCGCAGGTGGTGATGGTTGGAACGCCGAACAAAGCAGCTGGATTTTTTATTGTCTTTGGTGGCGCAGAGTACAAAGCCGATAATATTCTTCATGCTATATGTTTATGCCTACAAGTATCGTTCGTATTAAGCCTTAAGTATGCACCGGATTGTAAAACAGTCTGGATGTTCATACAATCATATTTATTCGGGATACATGCCTCAATTCTAGAAATGCCGAAAGTGACTCAAGATGTTATCAGAAGCATTGCTTAACTAATCGACCTAATGTAACGAAATGTTTAATTCATAAGAATCTTTAATTTAACTTTTTAATTTTATTCAATGATTATTCCTTTTTATATGTTTTTAATTCATACATACAATAAAATGCAATACGTATGCTTGCGTATAATCGAATACCTTGAGCATTTTTTCTACTCCTCATGTGAAAGTATACTCTCATATTATTTTATAAATTCGTTAATTTTGTTCTTATATTCATGAACAAAAATTTCAGTCCCTGAACTACGTGGCTGCTTTTGTGAACTGTATCACGATATAAATCTGATTTCGGAAACATTAATCATGAATACGTGAACTAAATCATGATTACCAAGAAAAGTTGTCACGTTTTCATGACACACGTTGCATGCAACTACGTTACTCTAGCGTTATATTAATTTTGCGGAACAAAGTTCACGTATTCATGACTTTTTTTCATGGTGTATTTTTGTGAATGAAATTTTGACATGTTCTGATATTCGTGACTCGAGGTTGACGTATTCCGGAACGGTTTTTTATCCGTGCAGCGATGGTTGATCTATTGTCCCATATAGCAGCAGCTTCTTTCTCTCGATTGATAGTCAATGGACATCTCTCTGCAACCTTCCCAATCCAGCGATCGGTCCGCCAAGGGGATCCCATATCAATGCACCTCTTTGTTATCTACCTACACCCTCTTCTACAGCGTCTGCGATATTAGTGCTATTGTAACCATTGCATCCCACCTGAATATCTCATTCAACAGTGCGAGACCTGTTTCACAGTTTTGGACGAGTGGCTGGGGCTGTCCTGAATGAGAATAAAACAACAGCAATTGATGTTGGTTTAATTGATTTTCCGATAACTGAGCCCTGACTGAGAACCGGTAACAACATTAAAATACTTGGCATAAATTCTACCAACTCTGTGCGACAAATGGTCACGCAGAACTGGGACTCAATTGTGACCAGCTTTACACGGCAGGTATGGCTCCATTCGCTGCGTGATTTACCACTGCAGCAAAAGGTGATACTGCTGAATACATTTCTGTCTTCGAGGATGTGGTACATGGCTGGGCATTTGGCCCCTACGGCAGCACACGTGGCAAAGCTGACGGCTACGATGCGGAGATACATTTTTCGTGGAATTCCATACCGATGCCACAGCTAGCACGTAATAGAGAAAACGGTGGCTTGAAACTACACTCACCTGCTTTCAAATGCAAGTCTTTATTGATAAACAGACACTTGCACGAGATCGAATCCCTTCCGTTTTATAACTCCTTTATACATCAAGTTAATCCTTTCCGAGCAAACTCCATCTCAGACCTCCCCTGCCTTAAATTAATTTTAACTAATTTACCAAATTTCCCTTTCCAAATCCTCCAGCACCCTTCCGCCGATCTTGTCCACCGTTTCTTTTTGGAACAAACGGATGAACCGAAAGTTGAAACAGATCATCCAACCATCAACTGGCCCCGAATATGGAGGAACATATCGTTACGTGGGCTCTTATCTTCAGAAAAGAGTGTTTTATATATGTGGACAAACCAGAAAGTACCACACCAACGGCTATTATTCAGAATACGACGAACGAACGGGGAACAATGCCTACACTGTGCTGAACCATGTGAAACGATCCAACACAAGTTTTTCGGCTGTCCTAGAGTACATCGTGCCTGGAGTCTACTACAACAAAGGATACTGGCGATAACAGGTGGCCGACGACCTTTTGTTTGCGACGAACTATTACGGCCCGCACTTGAATGGGTATCGACAGCAGCAAAAATAGCAATACTGAAAACATTAGTGAATTACATCATCTTCATTGAAAGTTGCAATGACAAGATAAATATAAATGGTTTAAGTTTTGCTCTAGAAGTTGGAGTTTAAATTATTATGTTATATTTTACTAAGTAAATCGACTAAATAAACATACTTTTACAACAAAAAAATTAGTGCCTCCCAGAAGTTGCCGCATTCATTAAAAAGCACCACAAGGAGGACGACGTGGTGTTTTGGCCGGATCTAGTATCAACCCATGACTCGAAAAAAATGCCATTTGGTTTGTTAAAATATCTTGTTCCGTTTTTTACCATCCATCCGAAAATAGTCGCACTTTTTAATGCACACATTATTATGATGAGGAAAAAAATAATGAACAATATCTTACTAAAGGCTCTTTCGTTGAGAATATAATCTAAGAATATTGCATGTAAATTGATAAAAAAAAATATTAAGAAAATCAAATTGTTTTACTAAGAAAAAACAGAAGAAAAAAAATCAGCTAAGCTTCACAGAAAAATATGAATTTTAACCGGCGAATAAGTATTCCCCTCGTTCAATATCAAGCTTAAGAAAGCGTAAATAACGAAATTGTTTGCATTCTTTCATGCACCATTCGAAATTGTTTGCATTCTTTCATGCACCATTCAACAATGTTTGCAATCTTTCATACAACAGACTAGATTCTGTTTCATACACAGTAAAAAATTAAAATTAAATACCGCATCATAGTAGAGGCATATCAACCATGTAGAAAATTTCAAATGTTGTTAAAAAAGGTAAATGTACTCACAATGTACAATGTATTTAATGAAGACGGAAAAATGTGCTTTGATGTGATATTACCATAGACTAACTCTAAGACCAGTAGGTCCCATACAAAAACGATTTTTTTCTTGGCTCAGTCAGTACTAGAACATCGTCCCAAGCTCGGTCCCAAGTTCAATAATGCACCCCTTATAATGAACTCACATGAACACACTCTCAAATACTCTGTCAAAATAACACAGCAAATCAAAACAAAGGCGCAAATATGTATAACAAGGTGCTGGCTTCAAGGTGTAATCCGGACCAAGGGGTTCTACAACAGTGAACCAATTTCAAATCGCTAGTTACATATTGATTGTTGATATTACTTTTCATAATTGTATACTTGTCTTTTATACAGTCATTATATTCGTATTTTGATGCACTTAACGATATCTCGTGCATGCTTTTTATGATTTGTTTTGCTGAACGCAGCATACATGCTTGAAAATATCTGCCAACATTCCGATATGAAATTCCTGCTCAGTACACAGATAAAAAGTAACATTGATATTTTTGCGTTATCCAAGGGAACGCTAGATTTGACAGAAATTGATGGGATATTTCATGTAAATTTAAGCCAGATAACGCCTGTATCTAGTCTGTTGTATGTAAGAATGCAAATATTGTTGTATGACGCATGGAATATTGCAAACAATTTCGTCGTTTACGCCTCCGTTGGCTTGGAATTAAACAAGCGGAAGTTTTCCACGCTTGTTAAACTTAATTATTATTTTTTCTGAGTTGCTGACAGTCAATTTGGCCATTTTCAAATATTTCGCTTATTTGACGTGCGAATAGTACGGATTGTCGAATAAACGGCATTTAAATTTGATAAATAAGTTAAACAACGAAAATTTTCGGAAACTATGAAAGAGGAAACGGAGACAAGCGTCTTTTCGTCTCGATTTTGTACACAGATAAAAAGAAACATTGAATTTTCTGCGTTATCTAATGCACATAAAGGGAATGCTAGATTTGCTAGAAAATAATGGGATATTTCATGTAAATTTAACCCAGATAACACCTGAATCCTGCCTGTTATATGAAAGATAGCCAATATTGTTGTATGGCACATGAAAAGTTGCAAACAATTTCGTTGTTTAAGTCTCCTTTAGCTTGGATTTAAACGAGAGGATATTTTAAACGCTTATTAAAATTAATTATTTTTTTCTGTGTAGCTTTAGGTGAACCGTGAGAAGTGACGGGGCTAAGAATATTTATGTCAATCCATTTGTATTAACTTCTTTGAGAATGAAATTTTTTCCACCTTGTGTCCTGGCTGATGAACCTTGGTTTAATATTGTTCGCGCACTGAGTGTTAGAATCTGAGCCGCTCAAACGAAATTTTTCATTGGCATTCTCTGGATTCTAAACGATTAGATTAAGGAGGTGATGTAAAAATAAGCACTAGTGCCTGTTTTCCAGAAATTTTACTTCCAATAAATTTAGAGCACAAAATCTCAAACCGATCTTACCGATAATATTCTAAGTCCACGTAAACAAGTCCAGCTGCCCACAGCCCCTTGATTTCGTAGCGAGCACTTGGTTGCACCATAGACTAACTGTAAGACCAGTAGGTCCCATACAAATACGATTTTTTTCTTGGCTCAGTCAGTACTAGAACATCGGTCCCAAGCTCGGTCCCAAGCTCAATAATGCGCCCCTAATAATGAACTCGCATGAACACACTCTCAAATATTCTGTCAAAATAACACAGCAAATCAAAACAAAGGCGCAAATATGTATAACAAGGTGCTGACTTCAAGGTGTAATTCGAACCAAGGGGTTCTACAACAGTGAACCAATTTCAATTCGCTAGTTGCATATTGATTGTTGGTTGCACTTCGCTTGGGCCATGAAAACGGGATATTCTTCCAGGCGAACCCTTCCACTTCCTTTCGGTATCCGTAAGCTTTTCATACCTGCAGTAGAGTAAGTTTGCTGGCATCTGCCATTTTCCGAGGCAAGTCTTAACTTACTGTGGTAGCTTGAATAGCTCTTGAATTAACAGTTTAAAATAATCTAGTTAGAACATTTTTTTGCAGTTTAGAATCAATATAAAACTATGTGAATTTTGTGAAAAAAAACGACGCAGCAGAAAAAACCAACACGTTAGATTTTCAGTGCGGCTTACTTCGATCCGACGGTTTGCATTCTACACACTACAATACAATTTCGGTGCCCAGACTGACATATGCAAGCGACGTTTAGCACATAAGAATACACCTTTTGTTGACTTGTGTCAGCTCCAGGAGACATAATTTTACACTAAATCTTTGTTTAAGTTCCACTATTTTTTACAAAGATGAATAACGTCTCGTGTGAAATTAATAATTTCTAAGTGTGTAGATCAGACTGAAATGATCGTTCCCGCCCAAACACAATGATAACGGAACCGGAATGGAAAACGGCAGTTCCTGTAAATGACTTCGAAATGTCCAATTAGAATCGGCTTGGATATAGCCTGTTTTCTTTCCGACAAGCAGTCATACTCAGATCGGGCTTTGCCGTTTTCCATTGCCATTATCATTGTGTTTGCGCCATTCGGGGTAAGAATTTTAAGTTAAGAGTCAGCCTGTGCCATGGAGGTGTTTAGATTGGCTACGCTGACAACCGAGTAGTAATACCGTACTATGATATTTCTAACTATGGAGTTCAATAATTGAACAAGTAAATTGGAGGAATAATGGGGTATTTATTGGATGTCATAGGTACGTATCATTGCTGCCGTTGGACGAGCGCTCGCCGATGAACTCTAAGAACTCGTAGATGTCGATGGCGTCTTCCTACCATCATGGACACTGGTGAAAAGGCTTTGTGCGTCTTCAAACCAGCAATAGTGAACTCTGGTGGATTTGGTTGGCGTCTTCCTTCTTATTCTGTATCAGCGGACCACGGCAAGACCGCGTTTGACCGCGCAGAGAACGGAAT
The DNA here is from genome assembly GCA_034211315.2 of Aedes japonicus. NCBI lineage: Eukaryota > Metazoa > Arthropoda > Insecta > Diptera > Culicidae > Aedes > Aedes japonicus. Next base: position 79,714 of record JASCZW010001345.1, on the reverse strand, counting down.
TATTATCTTTGGTGGTTATCGTCCTCAGACCAGAAAGTGAACCTATTCCTTTACTTTCAGGCGCAGAAATCCCCTGCAGTTCGTCTAGGCCGAGTTATGTTTATTATAGTTATTGCAATTTGATGGTTTAATATGAATTATTGCAGCACTGGGAGAGAATTGAGCTTTGCCACTCTCACAGTTTTCTATCAACTACCATGGAGTTTTTGGTAATATTTTAAGTTGCGTTTGTTATGGGCTTCGAATAGTGAGTTGACAACTTCGAAGGAGGGTGGGACCGACCTCTGGTCCTCACAATTTCCTACCGTACACCTCTTCGAGTCATATGATCACAAAAGACTGCCAGCTGCAACATGGAGACGCTGGTTGGCGTAGCTTGGGCAATGTTGTCATTTTGACAATAGCGAAGTGAGGGGATGCAACCTGTAAATCAGGTCTTCCAGGTCATCATTGTGAAAAGGATTAACATTTATAACTCATTTATTTTTCTCATGACTGTCATACATTGTTCAAGTTTTCTGGTTCATAATGGATGTGTTAGTTTGTCTACAATTGCAACAAAATAGCAGTCGGCACACCTGTAACTGATCCTTTCTTCTCCTCTTATGATTTAGAATTATCTAGTGCTTTGAATACAAGAAGCTGCAACAGAACATGTGGTAAGTTTTTGCACCTATTACTGAATGTATTTTTCATTTCCAGTTTGCGAATGGACATTTTACTAAATCTGAACTGATCTCATTCGTGCAGCAGCGTGCTATTTACAATTAAATTTTTGTTATTACTGTGTCATAACTCACAATATCATTATATTTGATGATATTGTTTTATCGATTTTGTTTCATAAATTATTTAAGTATTACTTATTGTTTTTTTGTCCATTTGTCTTTAATTATTGAATCTTCCTTGTTTGAGGAACAACTTCTAACTCAGGAGCACTACCCTAGTAGCACACTTGTTGCCATTCTGTTGAGATAACATAAATATGACTTGCTAAGTCATAATCAAGTTACACCAACTCATTATGACCGTAGTGTGCTGCTTGGGTATCTATTGGGTCAGCACAAATAAAAGTGGATTGCTGTTATAAAATCAACATCAAGCAGCAAATAGGGACCATGGCAACAGTCAATTAAAATGTATAAATGTTAGTTCTGTAAAATTTAAATAGATTTAACAAACTTTTTCAGGAGTCACGTTTTTAGTGCTGCTATCGCTAAAAAAGAACTAAACCGTGCATAAACGTGGACACACAAAACTCTACACATGAACAATTTACATCATTTTTTGCATTTCATGATCAACCAAATTATATATGATCTCCATATAATAGATACGAATGATTGCAGTATTTTTTATTTACATAAATAAATACACTATTGTATAAATAAGTCATAGGAATGGGAGAGACCATTAGGACACCCGATTGAAGCACTCTGGATGGGGAGAGTGGAAATGCCAACATTGCTAACAGTTTGTGAATAGAGGGCGGGCTCTTCTCTCCGCCTATTGGGACATCCTCATGTTAGATGGCTTGCTCATTTGGCCAATTGTTCAATCTTGTTGTTGGAAGGAGATTCTTTATATCCCTGTGGAAACGTATAAGTGATGTTGCCTTTCAATCCACCCAACCCCTTTTTGGCCCCTCATACAATGGCATGATTAGGATAATCAGTGGTGATCGCGCACGGGCAGAATGTTCCCTACGTTGTGTTTAAAACTAAAATAAAAGACCACGATTTATTGGCCGTCCTGCCATGGCGGAGGCATAGAAACAACTGTTTTATTGTTCACAATATCAACACACTACAGAAACAGTAGCTACTTCACTGGTAGGGTAGGACATGTATTATTGACGTTTGCACAAACATACTACCCCCAAAAAAACAAAGTTTTTTACTCATGATATTCAAATGTAAAACTTAATCTAGAATTTTATAAACGAATGCTGCACAAGCTACAAAAAAATATAATGCTGCACTTGTTGCAATAATACAAGGGTATCTTCAATTGATCACGCATGAATCACATGTAGCTGCAAGATGAAACGACTTCTACTATGGATGAATGCTGCTGTTGGTTCGATGTATTATCTTCCGTACAATAGATGGTAACATTATAGCGATCACGAAAACTACTCCAGATCCTGATAAACGCACTCGCCGTACTTATGAACATGCTTCTTGATCAAGGGTCTCGAAGCCCACGGTGAATCAAAAACTAAACATGCTCTGCCAGATGGCTACCTTGGTGGCCACACCATCGTAGCTGGAAGGGTCACAGGATTTTTGAAGTTTCTACTGATGCACTAAATATTTTATCGAATGGAATTGTAGCGGCTTAGACAATCACATCATAATTCGGATAAACGTTGCCCGAGGTTATCGAACGATTGGTCACGGCACCATTATGATAGTTCCAGTAGAATTTTCAATAAATACAATATTAATGCAAATTACATTGCATTTTTCACTTTTCCCACCGGCTTCAAATGATTCCACAATTCTTGGACAACAGTTATTTTTCTAGTTTTTATGTTTTGTAAACTTCAATATACACAAGGGTATGATTTGATATACCGTTATACGACGAATAAAAAATCAAAGGTTGCTGCGCATTTCCTGTCGATCGTCTCTCTAAAATAACGTAGGGCTAGTCACACGAGTTCCTTAAAAGAACAATTAATTTTGTTTACTTTGATTCTGTTCAACGCCCCATTTCCCCTTTTCTCAGCTCTGTTATGACTTTTGCCGAAGGCAACCACGCGCGCGCTGATGCGGAACATGCGAAAGGACCTCCTGAAGCTACCGGCTTTTATAAACACCCTCGAAAAAGAAAAAGTTCAGAGATCGCAAATAGCCACGGACGAACTCCCGGCGTCTGATGATAATTTATCTTCCTAGTTGAAACTGCCGAAGGTTCTGATGTGGAAAATATGTTACTTAATATTTATGATACCTACGCCACCACCAACCAAAGAGAAATAGATGATGACTTTCAGGAAAAGAGTGGAATCAATTTCGCACGCGTGATCATCATCCCATCGTTCTGTTGCTTTTATCTTCAATTCACCCTTGAAAACTTATGCCACTATTCCAAACCAGTCACCGCTGCCGAAAAGTTGACCGAACCAAAGTGACAATAAACGCAGCAGGGGGGTGAAAATAAAGTTGTTTGTGGGCTTGAAGTTGGAAAACTATCCCACACTTCAGTGGCACCGAGGAGAGCTACACTTTAGTGAGAGAGAGGGAGGTGCTGGGAAGCTAACAGGAAGATGATAAATTCGTCGAGATGACTTTTTTATTAATGTGCAATTTGATACTTTCAATTTTTTAGGCAGCACAATTAGTCGTCTTCGTGTGCCATACCGAGAAATGTTATTTGAGTTTTATGTTTTTTTTGTGACATTTAAAATTTATCTTACTATAAAATAAGAAAAAATAAACGACATGATTTGATTATCAGTTAACTAGACAACGGATTCAGACCAGGCATGGAAAAAAATATAACGCTTATTTTTAGAAGGAACTGGCATTATTTGAGTAGATTTCTTATAAACCATGTCTTGAAATAAGAAGATGAACATATATCAATGTCATGTTGCAACTGAAAATTTCGTTAGAAAAAATAAATAAATGGACTGATGTGGTTTTCCAATAAAAGGTCATAAAGAATTGTTTTTTTCTGTTGCACCATTGCGAAATGCATATTTTCGTCATAATACTTCTACAAACTCTAATGTCAAAAGCTTTTGAATGGAACGATTTATTCATATGACATGTATGGCACTTTTCATACCACTCAGTTCCTTCATCACATCCCAATGCTTTGCCATCTCATAATTACAGTGCCATCTAGTGTTAAATTTAGCTCATGATGGTGAAAGCTTGTGCTGTGGTGTGCTTATGCGGCAGCAGTGGTAGAATAAATTAACACGCAAGTTCAGCAGCGGTCGGTTTAGAAGGGTGAAGTTTGGGTTATAAAAGTAAGGCACATGATTTTGATGTTGCTCGTATTGCATTGATGACTTTCCTAACATCTTATTTCTTCATGGACTTGTGATTAGTTTGCCAAAATATAATTATCCACAGTTATTGTAGAAACTATGTTACAAAATCGTTCTCGTTCCTTTAAGCAACGGCCAATCACATTGTTCAATGTAACATATACAGTAAAGAAGCTGCAAGCGACATTCGACTTTCTCATTCAATCAAGTTCATGTATGCGAACTTGCAAACGTTCAAAGGCAAATGTAACAGAAGGAGCTGGATAAGACGCACGCATTTTATTATGATGAATGTTCTCGGTTAAAGACTGCTTCTCTCCAATCTCTTCGAGAATCTGCACTCGCTGCACCTGATCCGCCCTTGTTCAGTGCGCTCCACATATTCTTCTGCCTTACGGGTTGCAGAGTTGCTGCCCGGTGATCCTTTTTTTTCTTTTATTCTTTTTTTCGAAAACTTAAGTTTTTTATGGTAGCCATCCTGGATCGGGTCCTAGTGACGAAGAATCACCGTGTTGCACAGAGAAATAGAAGACCGGCGTAGAAAGTGCAAAGCAGTAGAGAAACTACCAAACATGTTGTTTCTAATTCAGAAGCACTTGCCGTCACAACAGGTCACAGTAATGTCGGTAAGATTTTGCACCAACAACTTGATTTGAAGTACAACTTGGTGAACCAGCGTGTACTTGGAAGGTTCAAAATATTGATTAGGATTCTCCTTACGATTCTTTGCCTAAAATTTTAGCTCAATTGGTAGCGAACTCGTTCTGCACTAGCTCTTTGTAGTTTATTTGGGAATTATTATGGAACACAATGTTGGATTCTCATCGTCTAAAAGGCTGAATAAAAGTCAATTGGTACGCGTAAAAAAACCTGTAATTCGTGATTCAATAAATTCGAAAAGACCATTAATGGTTGTTTTACAGTACTTTTATTACAACTTCAAAGTTACAGCATAAGATGATTACATTTCTCCTACATCTCCAACCTTCCTCTTCCTTGTTGGAGCCCATCAGCGCCTGCACAATGGAAACGGACACGGAATCAGCGCATTTCTTTTATTTTGCCCCTTCGTCGAAGTCACTGTTTTGATATTGCCCAGATTTTTACGAATGGTCAAAATTCCGGGCAATTTGGAGGATTCATTAGCTTGGAGACAACATCGATCTTGATGGCAACATACCACTCCAGAACTACCTTGCAGTAGTGGCAGCTGCCCGAATCGGGTCAAAAGATGACTTTGGCACAATTCTTGTGGAAGAACGGCAATACACGCGTTTTCAGGCATTCTTCGATGTAAACTTGGGATGAAATGGTTCCGTTTTCAGGTCACAACTGCAAATCGCTTGCCAAATCATGGCCTTCTTCAAGAACTTGTTGGCAAACACGAACTGGAATCTTCCCAGCACATCCCCACGTCCAGTCACATCTCGGATCGAAAGATCGGGGTTGGCTTTAACGCACCTCAACACCTTGCTGCGCAGCTGACGATCCCTAGTTCTAGTTTTACCGTAGGTCCGCTGATTGCTTTCCACACTCTGGGTTTCCTTGTAGATTTTTAATATTCGACAAACTGTTGTTTTGGGCATCTTCAGCACATTAGTCAGCTTGGAGCCTCTCCGGAATGTGCAGGTGCTTGTGCACAATGTTTTTTCTTCTTTAGAGTTCCATTTGACGTTGTTTCTCAATGCGATCGACTACTTTGATCAAACTTGCACCAGTTGTTCTCTACAGAAATGTAAACAAACTACTGTCAAATTTTTTTGATTCCCAACATTAGAGGCGCGCGAGGGGCGTACCAATGCACTTATAGTCAGCATTTAGTTTTTCTACACAGATAAAACGAAACATTGGATTTTGCACATAAAGAGAATACTAGATTTGGCAGAAAATAATGGGATATTTCATGTTAATTTAAACCACATGACGCCTGAGTCTAGCTTTTTGTATGAAAGATTGCAAACATTGTTGTATGGTGCATGAAAGATTGCAAACAATTTCGTTGTTTACGTCTACTTTGGCTTGGCATTAAACGAGGGGAAATTGTATTACCCCAACGATACAGAGGATTCCTCGGGCCCTAACAAAGCGAGTATCACGTCCGGTGTAATTAATTCCTATACTTTCCCCATTTGTCTTGCGTTCGGACGGGGCCGGGGCACGTATTGCCTCAATATAAGATCAGCAGTTTTCACACATTTAGGATATTAGTCCCAAGCATCCTCTGTTGGTATATCCAATCGGCTTTTATTAAATACAATTATTTACAAAATAAAAGTACATGGTTAGGACGTGATATGATTTTGCTGCCTCGTTTTCGCAAAAAAAAAATCAAACTATGACTATTCGACTCAAAAAACAAAACTGATATTGTGAAAGGGATGGTCCATTAATAATGGTTTGCGAAAATGTGACAATCCCTACAAACAAATTAGATGGTCCGTAAAAAAAAACATGTAAAGTGGGCCTGGGGGGGGGGGGGGGGGGGGTGGTGTTGCGTTGTTTTATATAAATTCACTTTTTGCGTGACATAATTAATGGACGTTCCAAAAACTCAGTGCGAAGAAGTATAATACTTTTCTGTATTTAATATTATCAAAAACTTAACTTACATATGCCAGGACCTTATTTAAATTTAACTATACATGCACCAGAATCGATAATGTTCGTGTTTTGATTCTGGAAGTGTGAAAACTTATACAGTGCGTGTATGAACAGCTATTTTTAAAAATGGGTCGTTGGATTTCCAATAAAGCTGTCACTTTCAATCTCGATGGCTTACCAAGTTTGCATATTTTGTTAGATGCTCTCCGACGTACTTACTTTGAAGCATTGTTTATGCTTACATAATATTCTATTCTAAAACAAGAAGTTAAAATTGATTAAAAGCGATCAATTTTACCTTAAATTATAGTAAAGCCTGTCCACGTTCAATCTCGGACACTTTTCTTTCAGTGTAGATTTTGAATTATTTCACGGAATCCTCTTTCCTTTATATGACAACTAAAACTCTCTACTTTATTTTTTATTTAGAGGTACTACATTTTTACAATCTTGTTACATTCAGTAAAATGGCGTCGAATCAAGTGGAAGCAAACACATTTTGTACGAACGGAAGCGTCATCCGAATTTATCAGTACGCGATCTTACCAAGAAACTAAAACTACCGAACTACTTTGTGTTTGCAAAACATTTGTCCAGCGCTTGACTGTAGATCAGAAGGTTGAAAGTGGAACAAATCGAAAAGTATGCTCCCGACAAATGGACAAGAAGGTGGTAGCCATTATTGAGTAAAAATCCCAATCTCTCTGTGCGAAATATGGCTCGTAAAGTTGGGAATTGAAAATTATACGTACAAAAAGTGAAGCAGTGTCAAGACCAGAGAGGGGTAAAAAGTGAAAAAGGTGCCCAACCGTCATGACAAGCAAAATTTCACTGCGAAAAGTCGAACTAAGGAGCTTAATACAAATTTTTCGCAAACATTTTTTTGTTTCATAATGGTCTGTATTTTCATACCGCAATGTAAAGGAACGCCGTTCCATCCCAAGCAACACACATCCGTGAACATAGGTTTCAGCAACTTGATATTGACTCGAACCAGTTGCATATCAGTAACTTTTACTGAATTGCAACAAGTGTGCTACTAAGAATATGTAGTTGTGGTCGAAAATTTTAAAGTTTCATCGCTACCGGCACTATCAATAACGATGTGTACGAGAAACACTGTCTGCTTCCGTTTATCAGAAGCCATGACTCTCCACCTCTGTTTTGGCCTGATTTGGCCTACTGTCACTAAGTGAAATCCGTTCTGGAATGGTATACAAGAGGTTAAATACGTGCCGAAAACAGCCAAACCAATAAACTGTCCCAATAGAAAAATACTTGGTTCTAGTTGAGCGGAAGCTCTTCAAAACTAAGAAGAAAGAAATTGGTACCGATGATTTCAAGAGAAGATGAAGAATCGTCACGGCAGGCGAAACAGGGGATACCGTGCGGAACCTAATGGCTGGTGTACCACAGAAAGTTCGATAATTCTACAGAAGGAAGGATTAACATCTTAATCAATTGTTTCAGATGTAGACATAACTCTATTATTGTGAAATAAACAATCACTGTTGTTACATTTAAATTTAAGGTGTACAGGCTTTAACAATGAAATCATTTGTGGGCAATAACTTTCTGACTTAAATGTTCCCCAATTTTCAAGGCAACACTGCTTATCTGGTGTGTGACATAGTAGTCTTGGGTTTTGCGCTCTATTTATTGACCAGATTCACCAATTATGCTGAACTGGAATCGTGAGACAATAACGGAAGTCTACATTCAAGCCAACTCTCCTGACACGCCCTGATCAAAGGATGAAGTGGATATGCCTCATCGATACGTATTGATGTACCGTTGGATCACAATGTTCAGTCAACTTTATTATCTGTTATCAAGGCTGTACGGAATCAAATTTAAATGGCTGTAACTTTTTATCCGTTGGGTATTTTCTTTTGAAATTTTGGGTGGAACTAGTTCATTGTGTATTTGTTTACGCTGTGTTAGTTTTACTAGCATGATTGCGTATCATCATTGCAAATATGGAGTCGGAAGAACAGCAGCGGCGCATAGAAATTTTGCGCACATACCTCGAAAATCGTAATCTTTCTCATCGTGCCATCAGCAGGAAGCTGGGAATGGTACATTCTACGGTATCTCGTGTTTAAAAAAGTGACAAAAATGGAACTCTGTATAGTGTTAAGGATCACAAGTAGTTCAAACTTTCAAGAGGAATCCCAACAGGTAAGTTCGAAACGTGGCGAAGAAACTGAATCTAACCAAAACATTCATTCAAGATGCGAAAAAACGTGTGGGACTACACACGTACAAAGTCCAAAAGGCACCTAATCGTGATGAACGGAAGAATACGGTAGGTAAAACACGTGCACGGAAGCTCTTCTTCCAGATGTTGACGAAACCACATTGCCTCGTTATGGATGATGAGACGTATGTAAAAGTAGACTTCCGGCAGCTTCCGGAGCCCCAGTTTTTCACTGCTCATCATAAATTCTATGTTCCTGACGACGATAGAAAGCATAAGATGTCAAAGTTTGCAAAAAAATACATATGATTTGGCAAGCAATTTGCTCGTGTGGAAAGCGGAGCACCCCATTCGTGACATCTGGAACGGTCAATAGGCAGGTGTACCAAAAGGAATGCCTCCGAAAGCGTTTACTTCCTCTTCTGAGGTCACACGATGGTCCTACGATTTTCTGGCCGGATGTAGTCTCGTTCCATTACTCGCAAGAGGTTTTGGAGTGGTACAGGAGGAGGTCTAAGGAGGTCAATTTCGCGCCAAAGCATCTCAACCCCCCGAACGCACCGGAACTACGGTTAGTAAAAAAGTACTGGGCCATCATGTAGCAGGCACTTCGGAATAGGAGGCTCGTACCAATAACTCGACTGAGTACGAGGCACTGAAGAAGTCTGCACATTGAAATACGCGTATCTGTCAAGATAAGCAAAGTTAGTTTGAATTGAAAGTTAGTTCGGATTTCCACACAAAAAAAGTTGGTCCAAATGTTGTACAGGATGTTATGAGTAGTATAAAGAAGAAGGTTTATGCATTTGGATATGGAATTGAAATTGAATAAAACAAACTTGGGAAAATATTCATATCATGTTTTATTTTACTCCCTAAAAGTTTGAAGATGATTGGGTGAACGGGCGAATTTTGCCGAATATTTGTGTGTGTCGCAATTTGATTCCGTACAACCTTTAAGTCTTGACTTTTGACAATACAACTAACAAAAAAATCAGAAATCCTTTATGTATGATATTAAGTTTTTTTTTTTGACTATTTTCTCTCATCTCTAGTTGATACCTGTTCTGTTAGTTGAAACTGAGAGTTTTTTCTTCGAATTGTTAATTTCCCTCAAAATAATACAAATTCCTAAATTTGAAAAAAATAGCAAACATTCCATTAACAGCTGGAGAAGTGCATCTTGAACATTACGGTGCTCTTCGGCATAGGTATATTCTGAAACTAAATGATATAATAGCATCCACGACAACAAACACGAACTGCAGCTAAGGGCACTTGTAACCCTCTTCGATGAGAAATTCATTGCAACCCCATAGCCTTGTTTGCTTTTTCAATCAGAGCTCAACCTTAGGTCAACTTTACATCAACGGCTCAAGCACCTTCCTCCGGTGTCACGGAAATACCAGTTTACATACTAAAACATACAGACATGGCAGAAAGGGTTCGAAGTTAGCCGCGTGACACGATATTTACATTTCGATCTTGATCTGAATAAATAATTAGCACACCACGAAAAAGCCCCTAATAATATTTAACATCGGTGTAGCAAAGTGTTAACATAAATATTAATAAGTCGTCATACGCAGTGTTTGAGAAGGAAAAAATATAATAAACCCTTTTTAAAAATGCAAATGTACTATGGAACGCAAAACGTGAATTTTGTCCTCCGTCGTCTGCGTCGCTGGAGTAGGAAGTGTTTATGAGTTCGCATTAGCAAATCACTGTGCCAAGTGAACCTCCGTCGGGCAGGACGACCATCGACAAGAACCGGTGGCCATCCGTGGCATTCCGTGCGATGACAGACGGCCAGCGAGCGTGAAATGGGCGGAAAAAATAATTCGTCTTTTCAGCCACGCCACACGGTGGCGTTTAGCTTGGAATGGAAAAAAGTGAAAAGTGTTTCATTGTTTTGTGTATTATTTTTTTTTGTGAGTACATACATATTTTATTGAATTAATTAGTGACAAAACGTTTGTAATGAAAAATGCACACGCGACAGACAGTGGTGACTGTCGTCATAGGCGGATACTTTAAATGTGTCTGATTTATGTAAGAAAATTTACTCCTCTAGAATAAATTACTGTCTTGTTGGTCGTTAAAAAAATCGTTGTCATGATTGGACCTTATCAATTCCCGACAAAAAAGCTCGAAGCCATTAAATGATCCGGTTAATCGTTTCGTGATAATAGAGAATTTTACCGAATCATCAGCCAAAGTGTAGGACGACTTCAAGCGTATAAGAAAAGTTTATCATCATCGAACCGAAATTAGCGAAAGTGGTGGCTCCATTGTCGTTCGGTTTTCTTTATGCACATCAGACTTCCAAGTTATTTTCCAGCAGCGCAATCAGCGAATAGCGATCCATTTATCATTGTTGCTAAGTATGATTTATGGACAAGATGGATTTTCGCTTTCGCCATCGTCTTTTAACGCACCTCCTTTCTATTTTTCTCGTTCTATTTTGCAGTGAAGATAGGATGGAAAACGGTTCCTGTAAAAGGATACTTCGTATTTAGAGCCATTGGAGCGTGCTGTCGCTACATGCTGAGTCAAAAGAAGCGACTCGAATGGGGCGCGTCACCCTTCGTTTCATTATCGATTATCGACAACCAAGACCTCGAGCAGAATTGTAGATGAAAATTATGTCGCCCGATCTATATGGTTAGAACAAGCTAAAGGAGAGAAAAAGTCGTTATGTGTGCACACTACGCAAGGCTTTCCACGGAAAATCTTACTTTAAGTCTGTCCTTTATATGCATGCTTGCTTTAAGGTTGGAAATGTTAATATTTGGTTATCACATGCTTGAAAATCTAGAAGGGGTTTCAAGTATGTAAGTAGAGTTTCAGTCAAACGAAAACATTGGAGAATTTTGTGTAGGTTCTGATGTAGGTTAGGAATGTACAACGGAGTAGTTGTCAATAGTTGTTTGTGCAAAAAGCTACAAAAAGAAGATTTTTTTCAAAACGAGTTGTACAGCTATTCAAAAATGCCAAATGTATCAAGCTGAAAAAAAAAATGAGCTTTACCCTCTCTATATAACTATTATAATCATTTATTATTTCCACTGTTTTCTACAACCAAACCGTTTAGACTGTTCTTATCCAAATTTATCTTAAATAACTAAACAATTCGGGTAGTCCGGATTTAAAAAATATTCCTCGACAGTCATAGAATGACCGAAAACATGCGCCAGGAGGGTTTTTTAACCTTACACAGGAAGGAATCCCAACAGTTCAGTTCGAGATGTAGCGAAGAAACTGAATCTAACCAAAACATTCGTGCAAGATACGAAAAAACCTGAAGGACTACACACGTACAAAGTCCAAAAGGTGCCTTATCGCGATGAACGGCAGAATACGGTAGGTAAAACACGTGCACGGAAGCTCTACACCCAGATGTTGACGATACCACATTGCCTCGTTATGGATGCTGAGATGTATGTAAAAGCAGACTTCCGGCAGCTTTCGGGGCTCCAGTTTTCACTGCTCATCATAAATTCGATGTCCGTTAGAGTCCGAGGACGTTAGAAAGCAGAATATGTTAAAGTTTGCCAAAAGAATATATGAGGGGTGATTCAAATATCAGGTTTTTAGAACCCCCTCCCCCCCCCCCCCTATGTCACACTTTGTCACAAATATGATGACCCCCCATCCCCTATTGGATGTCACACTTCTGAAAAAAAGAATATATGCATATTGGTTTTGTCGATTCAAATAATAACGTGTATTTTAGTTCAAATTGAATCATTTACATAATTACATGTGTATAGTTCTTCTGTCCACGGATAGGTGAAGTGTGTTTTGAAATAACTGGCAGAGATAAATCAAGATATTCGTAACAGATGAACTTATCGTATGACATGTTTTCTTCTGCTAAAAAACGTAGTTTTTTAATATATATCTTTTTTTAAACTGCACTCATTTAAGAAACACGGCAGTTTTGAATTTGAAATAATCTTAGTTGAAAAGCAGAAAAAAAAACTTGACTGATTCTAATTCAGAAATGCCTATTCAATTAATAATTTCATTGTATATTTTTATTACTCTTGATAAATATTAAAGGTGCGATAGTTTTTGAAGATCCAAAAACAAAGCTTTATTAATATATGCTGATTCGTAGCGAGCCAAAGAAAGACTTGGGCTAAACACATACCGGAAGCAGAAAAAACCCAAAAGGAACCCAAAACAGGCCGCGTCCGTGAAACCACGGGCCCGCAAACTCTACGATTCGTTATTGTGCAGAAATACTGGGTGTATAATAATGGACGATGAAACGTATGTGAAACTAGATTACAAAACGCTTCCCGGACCACAACTCTATACTGTCAGCGAAGACAAAGACATCCCCGAAACGGAGAAGGCAATTTTTACCGAAAAATTCAGTAAGAAGGTTATAGTTTGGCAGACAATATGTGAGTGTGGTAAAACATCTAGTCCGTACATCACAACGGAGACGATGAACACTCAGAAATACGTTACGGAATGTCTCCAGAAGCCATTATTGCCGATGATCAGGCAGCACGAAGGTCAAGTAGTGTTTTGGCCTGATTTGGCGTCATGTCATTAGAATGGTACAAAAGTCAAAATGTATGTTTCGTGCCGAAGGACATGAATCCTCCGAACTGCCTGGAGGCACGTCCAATCGAGACTTTTTGGACTTTAACCAAAGCAAAGCTTCGAAAATTCATAAAACCAGCGGACGACATCCAAAAAATTAGAAAAAGATTGGCCAAAAGTGGTCAAAATGGTGGGAAGTGCCACTGTGCAGTGCAGAATGGGTCATGTTCGAGGAAAAGTTATGAGTCTTGGCTATGATTAAATATTTTGATTAAACGAGAGTAAAATATCATATGAAACACAAATAAAATTATTGAAACTAGAAATAAACATGCCTTGTTCGTATTTTGACAGTGTGCTCATACCTTCTGGAACAGTCTATATGCTTGGTTACTCTCTATCGGAGGTCGTCCTGTATCAGGCCGCATCTTGAGACGCTTGGTAAGATGAGCGTTTGTTTCAAATTCTTCCTCAAGAATCTTCTTTCGGTTCATTCTGCTTGTCTTCTGACGTTGCTGATTTGATTTCTACTTCTCTAGGGCCATATTTAGCGCTTTTCTGCGGTTGATCAAGTCAGACAGCGTCTTTTCTGTATACCCGAGAGCATGTCATTTCGCTCTCTAATAAGCAGGCTGGAAATCTCGGAATTAATAATATAAAATTCTTTGGAAATTGCATCCTATTTAGGACATGCAAAATAAGAGGGAACTTTTTTTGTCCGAATCCGGAGGAGCTTGTGAAGAACTGAAAGGCTGGAGTTCATTCATCCGGTGGTATTTTTGGATCATTTTTTAAAAATCCCTCCATTCGCAACAGAAGGTCTGCTGGCTTAAAAAAGAACCTTCAGTGTATCTATCGGTTTCGAAGCTTCCGTTTTCAAGGTGCTGATTTTTTATTTGAAAAGTTCTTTACAATAGGATTCTCGTTCCCAAAAATGAACGCACGCCTTTGTTTTCGTATAAACGCAGATAAATTTAGATTACCAAATGCAAAATTGTTGGATGTCACATTTTTATAACCACCCTCCCCCCCCCTGTCACATATTGTCACAAATTTGATACCCCCCTCCCCCCCTGAAGAGTGGACGCCATTTTTGAATCACCCCTGATTTAGAAGCAATGTGCTCGTGTGGAAAGCGGAGCACTCCATTCGTGACGGTCAATGGGCAGGTGAACCTAATGGAATGCCTCCAAAATCGTCTATTGCGTCTTCTGAGGTCACACGATGGTCCTACGATTTTCTGGTCGGATTTAGCCTCGTGCCATTACTCGAAAGAGGTTTTGGAGTGGTTCAAGGCTAAGGAGGTCAATTTAGTACCGCAGATTCTCAACTTCCCGAACGCACCGGAACTGCGGTCAATTGGAAAGTACTGGGCCATCATGAAGCAGGCACTTCTGAAGCATCCTAAGGCAGTGAAATCGAAGGAAGATTTGAAGATAAAATGGATAGCCACGCAAAAAAAAGTTTGTCCAAATGTTATACAGGACCTTATGAGTAGTGTTAAGAAGAAGGTTCATGAATTTGGATATGCAATTGAAATTGAATAAAACAAACATGGGAAAATATTCATAACATCTTTTATTCTACTCCTTGAAAGTTTGAAGACGATTGGTTGAACAGGCGAGTTTTTCCGAATATTTGTGTGTGTGTGTGTGTGTGTCGCAATTTGATTCCGTACACCCTTTAGTAACCATTAGACAGGTGTAGTATCCTAAGTACGGTTGCTTCGATTGTTGCGGAACTATGGGAAACAGTGATGAATTTGTAGTCGGGCAATGTGCAAGCAGCCACTTGCTCTCACACATTTACACGGCTTCGGCTTCGTAAAAGTGTTTTTAAAGAAAGCAAGAAAAAACCCTCCAATACAATTTCAAATTGTTCCAAGCTAGCAACTTTGTCTGGATAATGAACTCATCAATGATGTTTTCTTTATCGATCCCAGTTCAACAACTATTTCATTGTTGATCAATTCATTATGAAGCAATTTAGCAATTTGTAAGATTCTCAATTTCATCAACTTTTTGGTTGCCATGACTTCACTGGTTACGGTAAACATTTCACCTTTCCAATTTTCAACTGACCTTAACTTGGCAAAACTAGAGCAATATACCAAGCAATGCATCCAAAAAGTACAGATAACTGTCACACGTTATAAGTTAACTCTGCATATAGGAAAAAAAAAGATGAATGATGTCACAAGAAAACCATAGATCCAGTTCAAATGTTTTCTATGTTCTATAATCGGCTATATTTTAACTATGGACTATCATGTCCATAACGTAGTGTCATGTAGGTATTGGTGAAATACGCAGTAAAAGTATACGAAAAAGAAGTGGCATATTTTTCAAATTGTGTAATGGGAAGTAAGATGTATTGACGATCGAGTTGCCAATAGATCATAAGTGAATACCGTTTCAATGTTTTAAAGTAGTTTAATTTTTTATTGGTATGTGAAATTTTCAATTCGACGACGAGAGCATAGTTAACTACGCTATTTCTGATGAATTAATGTATGGTGTATGATATGTACTACCACCCAATGTAGAACGGAAACAAAGTCCGACCGCAATGGGCTCTCCTCTCTGTTAGACTTGATCAAGCATTAATAACCACTGATTATCCTAATTATGTCATTATATGAACGGCCAAAACGGGGTTAATCTCCTTCCAACAACAAGATTGAACAATTGGTCAGCAAGGCATCTAACATGAGGATGCCCCAAAGGGCGGGGAGAAGAGCCCGCTCTCTATTCACAAACTGTTAGCAATGGGGAGTTGGCATTCCCACTCTCTCCGTCCAGAGTGCTTCAATAGGGTGCCCTGGTGGTCCCCCCATTCCCATGAAATATTTATATAATATTGTATTTATTTATGTAAATGAAAAATACTGCAATCATTCGTATTTATTATGTATGATCTCTATCCTGAAATGCAAGAAATGTTGTAAATTGTTCATGTGAAGAGTTCTATGGGTCCACGCTTATGCACGGTTTCGTCTGTATTCAGCGATAGCAGCAATTCACCAAAAACGTGACTTGAGGTACCCTAAAAAAGTTTGTTAAATCTATTTAAATTTTACAGAACTAACATTTATACATTTTAATTTACTGTTGCCATGGTCACTAAGGCTTGCTTCATTTAGAATTGGAACAAACTTTTGCTCATATTGTGGCGCTCCTGGTGGACGGATTTGGACGTTCTTGGCGCCCACGTATCGGGAATTTTGTCAGCTTCACGTATTTTTGACATTCCGCAAATCGACTGTACTTTGTAAACAATCAACATGGAAGCCGAAAGAAGGGAAAAAATTGTGCACAGTTATTTGGAAAATCCATTGTGGTCTGCATCTAGGCTAGTTAAACAGCTGAAATTGTCCAGAAATACCGTATGGCGCGTAATCAAACGGTATAAGGAAATAATGACGACGATTCGTAAGCCTCAAGCCAATCGTCGGAGTGGAACTGTCGACCGGAAACTGCGTGGTAAGATTTTGAAGACGATTAAGAGGAATCCCAATCTATCGGACCGTGATTTGGCCAGAAAATTCGGTGCTGCCCATAGTAGCGTGAGGAGAACTCGACTCCGGGAAGGAATCAAGTCGTATCGAGCTAGCAAACAGCCAAATCGGACCATAAAACAGAATAGTGTGGCCAAAATCCGTGCTCGGAAGCTACCAGGTGCTGACCAAATTCGACGGGTGTCTTCTGATGGACGATGAAACCTATGTCAAGGCTGACTTCGGGCAAATCCCAGGTCAAACATTTTACTTGGCAACGGCTCGGGGGGATGTTCCAGCCAAATTTAAATTTGTTTTTGCCGACAAATTTGCACGAAAATTCATGATTTGGCAGGGCATTTGCCGCTGTGGCAAAAAAACGAAAGTTTTCGTTACAAATAAGTCAATGACGTCGGAACTATACCAAAAAGAGTGTCTCCAAAAACGAATTTTGCCGTTTATTCGATCCCACGACCATCCCGTAATGTTTTGGCCAGATTTGGCAAGCTGTCATTACAGCAAAGTCGTTCAAGAATGGTATGCAGAGAAAGGGGTCCAGGTTTTTCCGAAAAACCTTAACCCACCCAACTGCCCCCTGTTCCGCCTATTGAGAAATACTGGGCAATCATGAAGAGGAGACTCAAGGCAAAGGGAAAGGTTGTCAAAGATATCAATCAGATGAAGACCTGGTGGAATAAGATAGCTAAAAGAAGAAGGTGTGCGCCGCCTAATGAGCCGTGTTACAGGAAAAATTCGAAAATTCCTTCGAAACCGTGACGAATAATTTTATCCGTATTTTTTCTTAAAAGTATGAAAAAAACGCTACATTTGTATAAAAAAAGATCTTGAATTCAATAATAAATAACTGAAATACAGGCAATTGTTTTTTTTTGTTTTTTTTTGTTCCAATTCAGAAGTTTATCGGATGGATCGCAGCAAGCCGTGCTTTGAAACTGACGTGTTTTGTTTTTGCTGCGTCGTTTTCGCGAAAAAAAATCAAACCATAATTCGTAATTCAACTTTAACTAACTGTGAAATCATAAAATATCCGCGTGCTTTGGGAAACCTGTAGTGAATACAATCGATTTCCACCCGAAAAGTGTGAGTGCCGGTAGTATTTCCACATTTTGTGGTTTTTTTGTGCTGCGCCCCCGCACCCGGAAGAGGAGTTACATCAGCTTAGTTTTGCTTATTAGTGGTAGTATTGAGACATACGGACATACCTTATTATTTTTGAGCGTTTGTCCGCTTTGTCGCGAGTGAATCGATGATTATTAGCAGTTTAGAAGTTCGATATAGAGTGGCCTCGTAGCGGGCATTTGATTATTGGCAGAGTGTGGAGTGCAAAAAAACAAAGACCAGTGCGTGTAGAAAACGGCCATTTGCTTATCAGAAGCAGCAAACGAAGACAATGCGCATGCGTGCGGGAAAGGCTGCCACATAATTTCAGATGCGTGCACCATGTGGTGTACAGAGTTTTCTTATGCAAGTTACATATATAACGGGCGGTTTGGCCACGTTAACTTTTGCGCTTATTTTGTCGGGAGTGCATGAAATTAATTACGAGGCAACGTCGAGAATTTTTATGTTCACGAATGAACAAGAGACTGTAACGAAGGAAGCGGCAATTGGTGAGATGTATCTGACTAGAACTATATAATGTCAACCTTATTTTTAAATAATACCAAATACGTGCCTGGTTTGGAAATTTAAGATTTCCAAATCTGGAAGTGTGTTGCAGTGCCCTTATCCAAATGATATCGGTAATGTTTACATGCGGGGCTTATTGTATGTGAAAGTAACCTCGGAATGGGCGTGACTCTCCAGACATTCTGAAATGGGTTGCTGGATCTGCAGTAGAGCTATCACTTTCTAGCTCTCGGATTAAAGTTGCTTCCAATGGTCACTTGAGGGATTGTTGTAAACAGATTTCTTCCATAATACCATTGCCGGCCATTGAGTGTTAGATTGAACGCACACACACACACACACACACACACACACACACACACACACACACACACACACACACACACACACACACACACACACACACACACACACACACACACACACACACACACACACACACACACACATACACACACACACACACATACACACCCACACACAAACACACACACACACACACACACACACACACACAAACACACAATTGTTTTTGTACCAATTCCATCTGAAGCAAGCTTTATTTGCTGCTTGATGTTGATTTTATAACAGCTATCCACTTTTATTTGTGCTGACCCAATAGTTATTGCTCCTGAGTTAGGAGTTGTTTCTGAAACAGGGAATATTCAATTGAAAGGGAAAGACAAATGGACATTAAAAAACAATAAGTAATGTTTAAATAATTGCTTCATAGATTAATAAATGAAGATAAATGAAGAATTAATAAAAAAAATATCATCAAATATAATGATGTTATGAGTTATGACACAGTAATGAAAAAAACATTGAACTGTAAAATCAGACACGAGTCAAATGGCACACATCGCTGCACGAATCAGATCAGCTCATATTTAGTAAAATGTCCATTTGCAAACCGGAAATGAAAAATACATTCCGTAATAAGTGCAAAAGCCTACCGCAGATTCCGTGGCAGCTTCTTGTATTCCGGGCACTAGATACTTCTTAATCATAAGAGGAAAAGAAAGGATCAAAATAATAATTGGACATATAAGACATAATAATTAAAAGCATACATAACCTATTAGATAAAAATTAAAAATTATTTTAATAGAAATTATAAAATGATTCTAGTGTTAATATATAAATCACGAAAACACAAGTAATGATAACAATGGTAATGATGATGATAAAGTAAAATGGTAATGGTAATGAATAAACAATGTCATGTAAGATAACGTATACAGTGAAAGAATATTATAATATGAACTAAAAATGACATGTTTGCCGACTGCTATTTTGTTGCAATTGTAGAAAAACTTGCGCATCCATTATGAACCAGAAAACTTAAACAATGTATGACAGTCATGAGAAAAATAATGAATTTAAAATGTTACACAAAATTACGATGATGACCTGGAAGATTTGGAAGATGTGCGAATAAAAATATATGATATGAAATACATGTCGAACCCCTTCACTTCGCTATTGTCAAATTGACAAAATTGCCCAGGCTACGCCAACCAGCGTCTCAATGTTTCAGATGGCAGTCTTTTGTGATCATATGACTCGAGGAGGCGTGACGTAGGAACTTGTGAGGACCAGAAGTCTGTCGCACCCTCCTTTGAGGTTGTCAACTCACCATTTGAAACCCCGCTATTTCTGATGAGTTAATACGGAAACATACTACCAAAGACTGCATTCAATAAGAAACTTTATTGATAACGAAGTTGCATCCACGACAAGACCCAATATGGTGCCTAAATACCGACGCTAGAGTTCTCTCGAAAGTTTCTGTCTTTAAAAAGTAAGTTCTACGACGTTTTAAGCTTCAGAAAAACTAAAGTTTTATTATTTAACCAAGCATATAACTATTTGTTTGTAGCTGTAGCTCATGCTGCTATGATGAAATAAATGGAATGGCGCCAGTATATCTTTTGCCCTGGTGCGGAAACATGTCGCGTGTGAAATTGCCATACACTGTCGTTAAACATGTTCCGACTGTGATGAAAATACGATTATTACCATTATGGTTAATAATGTACCGCAATTTAAGTCAACACAAATAGAAAGAAACATTTAGTTTTCTGCGTTATCTAATGTACAAAAAGGAATGCTAGATTTGGCACATGGGACATTTCATGAAAATTTAAGCCATATAACGCCTGAATCTAGCCTGTTGTATGAAAGATTGCAAACATTGTTGTATGGCGCATGAAAGATTGCAACCCATTTCGTTGTTTACGCTTCTTTTGGCTTGGAATTAAACGAGTGGACTTTTTACGCGCCTGTTAAAATTAATTGTTTTTTTCTTTGCGTGTAAATTATAATGGTTTCAGCCTATAGTTGAACGGAGTCATAATGCATCCCTCGAGGAATCCACTAATTTATCTCAAATATTTCTAGGGTTTTTTTTTCATTAGGGTGAATCTGCAATTGAGAGACTCTCTTTGATTTCTTTCTCTTTCAATCATATTCCATTAAGCGGGACGTTTTTCATTCATCTATTTGTAGAGAATGGCAGCCAGCACTGTTGTGTTTCTATCTGTACTAAAGAATCCCTTAAAAGATTTATAATGGCACTGTAATAAATGAAAGAAAGCGAGATAGGAGAGAACCTCTCATTGTTAGATTCGCCCTTTTAAAAAAAAAAATCCTAGATTTATACTACACACTACCAAAATGTCATGTAAATTTCCGTCCCCTGAGACCGACACATTCAAGCGTTATTTGGCACATAAGAATGAGTTGAAAGAGATGAGAAAATAAATTCAATCAAACACATCTTTCGTCGAATTGCGTATGTGCGTTTTTACACGAAATCTTTCTTTAAGTTCCCCGACTTTTAACAAACATAAATAACGTCTCGTGTAAAATTCATAATTTCTAAGTGTGTAGTATACCGTAAACAAGTAATCTCATTAGTATAATCTGTTTTCCATACGTTTGTTGGCAAAAACTGATGAAATATGAACTTAATACTGATACTTTCTTTTCACGGAACAAGTTCTATAGAAATGCTTTCAGTGTTGGATCAAAATGTAAAACTTATCTTTACTATTCCTATTTAAAATATTCGAAGTATAAAAAAGTCTATAAGTCTTAACTATAAATTATACAATGTATTTAAATCGTAGGAGGGCTCACTCTGTCCAGACGATAAACAAACAATAACCGAATCTGAAATCACTGCATTAAAGGCGTCATTGTTCGCAGCACGTGCCACTATCAAGACCTTTCCTAGTGACGATTCAACTCGACCCTAAGCGCAATGCTTACCAGCAAAAAGGGCATCGCATTGCGTGAGAAGCTTCACCCAAGACTACTCGTGTTTATTCCGGGAGGGGTTTACCATACGGTTGGTTTCCTCTGAATCGGCAAAAAGTAGCACTAATTTATGAGCCTATGCCAAACGCATGCAGCCAATTTATGAGAACATCATCATTGTCACTGCGATATCATTATAATCGATACACGCGCGCTTCACTTACAATTCATTGCACTGTTCGGAAGTTTGGTGTGGAAGGGGTCGCAGCCTCCGCGATGCATTATTGATAATCCCAACTTTCCCACCAAACATATAAATAAGCGGGATAGGACATCGGTTCAGGCGTACTGGTGGAAAGTGAACCTAATCGAGTTATAGAGAGTAGAGAACCGTTGCGAATTTGCTGAAGTGGTTGGGAGTGGCTTGGAACGAGATTATACCCGTTATTTTTTCATCCTTTGGTAGGTTGCGAGTGCCCTCTTCGTCGCAATGAACGGAAATGGGCCGCGGATTTTCAACTCAAGAGTGTTACTAATTGAGAAACGTGTGGCAGTAAGATTTCCGTTTATTGTTCCTAATTGTGTAGACGATGAGTATGTTTATTTGTTGTATATGTGGCTTAATAATTCTGCGCATGGGAAAAAGCCACATCAGGAACTGTCTTTCTATGTTTGGGAAGAGCAAGCAAATTTAATAAAAACGCATTTTTTATTAAATACATCACAGCTTACTCTTTTCAAGATAATAAATAAATAGAAGCAACAAATAAGGTGCTCGGGCTCACAAATTTACAAGAATAAAAATCACAAAACCCAACCAGTGAATTACATCAAATTTGTATCTAATTTGTAATAAAATTTGATACAAATGAACAATTTTGTATTAATTTTGTTAGAGGCATTCTGAGTTCGAAGACTGAATTACAGGGTGTTCAATATGTTCGAAAAAACACTGTAAAAATGTGTTTAAAAAAAATGAAAATACCAGGTACTCTTCTCTTAGTTAGTTTTTATTGAAGCAATGTTTATTGAGATCCATTACGAGATATTAGCTGGGAGCACGCCTCCCCCTTTTGTGCTGTATGATGAGCTTAAGACGTTTTTCAAAAAAATCGCACGCGGCGCGCACTTGGCTCATGGGCATCTCGTCTCAGATCTTTGAAAGGAGTTGATAGTGCTTACTTGATATTCGCTCTGCTTGGCCAGCATGTACGACCATACATATAAGTCCAGGGGATTAAAGTCTGCGGAGCTGGGAGGCCACAAAGTCTTATGGAAGTAATCAGTCAAATTCTCCCGTGTGATGAAATGATCCTTCGCCTAGAGGTCCTGAAGTGCAGAAGCCACAACCTTCTCTAGAACCTCGGTTTTATAGTGCACGGCGTTGATTTTCCCGTTTTTTTTTTGCAAACTTGAGACCAGTGGGAATTTCCCACACCTGGATACGGCACTCCTAAACCATCACAGAAGCGGCGTTCTGGAACCGCGAGATGTTTATGCAGCACAGGGTCATTTTGGACATTGTGCAAAGAATTTCTCATCAGAAATCACGAACTCCTGACCTGTGTGTCGCGAAAGTATCAGTTTGGATCTGTCCAGCCTCTTCTTCATTGTAGCCTCCGTTACCCCGTGAACCTTAAAGACTAACCCTGTTTTCCTTATTATAAGCTCATCTTCGGCGGCACTAACCGAGTATTGTAACTTTTCACAAGACATAAAATGAAATAAGGACTAAGATATGTTCCATTGACTACAAAAAAAAAACAAATATGTTCCCTAGTTTGAATTAATTCGGACTAGGGTTCGGTGGTAGATCTGATAACCCGTAACGCACCACGAGAAGGTGATCTACCAGCGTTATGAGCCACATTTACCGTACCTTTATCAGTTTCGGATTCTACTTTCGAAAATCACGTTTGGGTCTCTGTCTCAAACGAAGGTTCTAAACTTCTTACGGACTCAACTGAAAGCACTTTCCTCCAATCTGGGTACATCCAATCCAGACAGTTCCGACCTAGTAGCGGATTCATTTCCTTGTTGGTGGGAATCATGATCATGTTCAACCTGCCGTAGATTTGGTGCGATGACACGAACAGTAACGATACCTTTCAGTTGAATCCGTTGATCCTCACAGGCCAGAGACACGCATGCTGGAGAATTGGCCCGGTTCAATGATCTGGAACTACCGTTGCTAGAAGAGGGTAGATTACTGACGCTCGGCTCCTAGATAGGTAGACAGGATTGTGAAAGTAGTTCGCATCTCTGCGGTGTTAAGCTCCCCTTAACGGCTAAACGAACTACGGAAAAGGCGTCATATGCCGCCATACAGCGCGAAACTCAGCAGGCAGCGGTTGGGACATGAGGAACAGGGACCATCCTGGGGTAGCCAAGGCCCCAGACGTCCCAACCCCGGTCCAAGTCCTGGCTT
This sequence comes from Aedes japonicus, assembly GCA_034211315.2. Classification (NCBI taxonomy): domain Eukaryota; kingdom Metazoa; phylum Arthropoda; class Insecta; order Diptera; family Culicidae; genus Aedes; species Aedes japonicus. The sequence continues at coordinate 55,509 of JASCZW010001345.1, read as the reverse complement.
TTTCAGACGGAGGTGGGACGCTAGGTGCGGCAAGTATCGGCAGAGCATCTCGATCGAATCACCGTAAGGTCGGTGGAGCTAACTACTAAAGACCCACGTAGTTAGACATAGTGGGTGCGTAAAGCACAACAGCCCCCTCCCTGAAGTAATACCGAAAGGTGGTTTAGGTGCTTCAGGTACGGGTGGGTTTTGAGAGGGTCGAGTAGTTGGCTTCCTCATTCCCATACCCTGAGTTCTTCAGGAGTCTGTTTCCATCCTATCTAAAAAAAAGATAGGTAGACTGCTATTTCCTGGAACACCTTCTTCTCGAACTTTACATTCTGCGCCTGATTCGACGATGGGTGACTAGACAATTTTTTTTATTGGTGCGGTTTGCTGTTTTGTTTTTTTTCTCCTTCTCTTTGAAACGCCGCTAATTTCGGAGACGACTGATTTGACTTTTTCTGTTTTGGGACAATGCAGTTCTCCAACTTCTGTAAATCGAACATGCCTTCTCAAACGTGAGATCTTCTTCGGTAATCAGCTTTTTCCACAATCCCTGGTTGCTAATTCTAGTGACCAACTGGTCGCGTAGGGCATCGGTGAGGAAAGCCTAGGGCAACCTAGTACTATTTCGTAAGAGGGTTCTCTGGTGCACATAGTCTGACTGCGATCATGTACAGACAGAGCCAGCAATGGCAATTAACACGGGGACTTCCTTTTCGTCCGAAGTGTCGTTAACCAGTAAGAACATCTCTAAATGATTGATTCCTTCTTCAATATTCTCTCTTAAAGCAAATGGTTCATGACAGCTCAATTCAACACAGATCCACTATTTTCTTTCTTCGTCATAGCACTAGTAGTGCTTTTGTTTACTGTCGAGATCGTGCTTGATTGAGGTTATGTCTTTACCGACCACGTAACTGCACGTTACTGATTTATTTGAGAACTAAAACTTTTCATCCACGTCGTCAAGTTTAACTGCCAAGTTTAATCAAGCTACACTTGTGACGACTACAACTGTTCCCTTTAGTAATCGGTAAGAAAAGAGATAGAAAACACATTTTGTACTTCGCACAAACTTATATGCGGCAATGTAATATTAATTATTGCGCCTCGTGAAAATAATAATAATGTCAATTTTTAAGCCAGATATAAAGGGTGTACGGAATCAAATTGCGACACAAACAAATATGCGGCAAATATCGCCCGTTCAACTTATCATCTTCAAACTTTCAATGAGTCAAATAAAACATGTTATGAATATTTTCCCATGTTTTTTTTTTTAATTCAATTCCAATTCCATATCCAAATGTACGAACCTTCTCATAAGGTCCTGTACAACATATGGGTAACTTTTTTTTTGCATGGCAATCCATTTTTTCTTCATAATTTCCTCCGATTTCTATTCCTTAAGATGCTTCCAAAATGCCTGCTTCCTGATGTCCCAGCACTTTTCAATTGGACGCAGTTCAGGGGGTTGATATGCTCGGCACGAAATTGACCTCCTTAGCCTTGAACCACTCCAAAACCTCATTCGAGTAATGGCACGAGGTTAAATCCAGCCAGAAAATCGTAGGACCATCGTGTGGCCTCAGAAGACGAAGTAGACGCTTTTGGAGGCATTCATTTAGGTACACCTACCCATTGACCGTTTCAGTTGTCACGAATGGGGTGCTCCGCTTTCCACACGAGCAAATTGCTTGCCAAATTATATATTTTTTGGCAAACTTTGACATCTTCTGCTTTCTAACGTCCTCAGGGACATCTAATTTATGACGAGCAGTGAAAAACTGGAGCCATGGAGTCTGCTTTTACATACGTCTAACCATCCATAACGAGGCAATGTGGTTTCGTCAACATCTGGGTGTAGAGCTTCCGTTCACGTGTTTTACCTACCGTATTCTGCCGTTGATCGCGATTAGGCGCCTTTTGGACTTTGTACGTGTGTAGTCCTTCACGTTTTTTCGCATCTTCCACGAAAGTTTTGGTTAGATTCAGTTTCTTCGACACATCTCAAATTGAACTGTTGGGATTCCTTCTAAAAGCTTGAACTATCCTTAACACTATGCGGAGATCCATATTTGCCACTTTTTTCTTCCCCCGATCAATAGTCGTTTGTGGTACCGATTTAAAACAAGAGACATCGTAGAATACACCATTCCCAGCTTGGCACGATGAGAAAGATCCGGATTTTCGAGGTACGTGCGCAAAATTTCTTTGTGCCACTGCTGTTCTTCAGACTCCATCTTCGCAACGATTGCATATCTGCTAGTGAACACAACGTAAATAAATATACATCCACCCAAAACTTCAATAGAAAATACCCAACGGATAAAAAGTTACAGCCATTAAAAAGTGGTGCAATTTGATTCCGTTTAACCTTTAAGGCAAGGGATATATCACTTGGTACCCCTGGTCTTTCGTTATTTGGAAATGGTGTCTGATAGGCCCGTTTCCAAAAAAGTATTTATATCAGCTTTCAATTCAATATGAAGAAAGATTGTGTTTCGAAAAAAATTGTAAGGGACGGTTCATTGATGTTGTACGCAAAGATAAAGTAGGACTAAGAAGCAATGTGTAAAGAAAGTTATAATCATTTGTTTCAATATTTTGTGACGTTCGTCATTTGTAAAATTTCTGTTTTGCTCATAAGCTTGCTTTATATTAGCGCTTCGGAATAATATAGACCGTTTAAATTTCCGAGCCGTGATTGAAATTGTACAAAAGATTTAAGATATGCGGTAAAGGGAAAGCAGATTTTTTTAGCCACCGCTGACTTCCAATTGACACGAATTTGGAATGGTATGTAAGATATATTCCAATTCAAACAAACTTTTTAGCTGGGAAAATTCAAATTGATCAAATTGAAAATGACAGGTTTACAATGGTTCATGTTTGAGCGTACCTCTTTGGATGTGTTGTGTGGCACTTTTATATCTTTACTAATGTTGTGCGACAATTCAGATCAACCTCCAGGGTACTTGTCACAGCCACTGCCAATTCAATAGTGGTTCATTACCTCTCTGAACAGCTCCAAGACTGCCGACCGACTGAAGCATTTTGCGAAGGTGAGTCCCTTTTATATCATTCTCTACTGCATATGAGTTTGAAGTCTGTGATTTGAAGTTTTTGATAAGAAAATACTTGACCTTTATGTAGTATATTTTCACTGCAAAATGGAATTTCAAGTCATCACGTTATATTTGCGCTATTTTCAATAGTTCAATGTTAAAAATTGATAGTTTTCAATATTTCAGTCGGCGCGTAAAAATATTTCTAATCGATTGCGACAAACATTTTGAAAATGTTTGAAGAAAAGGCTGAGATATTAACTCTCAAAACCTGGCCGCTTTTCGTGACGGTCGCTGTTTGTTAATTGTACTCCAGTGTAGAAAACATAGACGAAGTCCTTCGTCAAATTTAACAACAGCCGACTACAGAATCTGTGTATGCATCGAATTTGAATCAACTAAATTTGTGGCGTTCTCCTTGCTATGCATCGTATTTTCAGAAAGCACCACTGCAAAACTAATTGAAAGCATAATTAGTTCTATCAATCCAATGGCAGTGAATTTTAGTTTCTTATTCATAACAATCTGAATATTATTTCTCATCTTTATTGATCATGAATAGTTATGCTTGAGAATTGAGAGCAATTTATTTGAGTAAGCGACAATTATAATTCAACTATATTTACAACGACCGGCAAGCCCGAATCTCCAAAATGTTTGTTGCAATGCAAAGTCGTAATTTTCAAACGTGTATTTATGGCTTCATTGAGGTAATGAATTCCTCCATTTGTTCCATTTGGTTGCCTTAAATGTTAATGTGGCCACGGGGATGGCTGAGGATACCTACGGCTAACGAAATCCTTGCTTTCTGGTATTCAAATTAGGAGCATTGCCAAAAATTGAAATAATAAAAATCCTTCATTTGTTTTGGTGGTCTGGGCTGGAGAAAAAAAAATCCATGATCAACATGCACACAAAAGGAGCTTTTTTTCGTATCTTTAGGAGAAGAATGGAGAAGAATGGAGAAGAAGAAAATAGAGGCATACATAATTTGAATAAAATATCTTTGCATGTACACTTTTCAAAGGGTGGCATTTTTATTTCAGAGAATAAATTCTATTTCTTTTCTTTGTGTTTAATTCAAACAAATGAACAAAAGACGAAACGCCTCAAAGAAACAAAATGGCATAGAGCGGGTCATTTTGCTATGTAGATTTTTGAATTCATGGTTTGTTTGCCAGGAATTAAACAGTATTTCAAACAGTGAATGACTGAACCACAAAAGTGATAGCAAAAAATTACCTTCATTTTTACTATAGTAAAACAGAATCGACATCGATTCGGTTGTTCTGGCGGCAAAATCTTTATGTACATTCACGCCAATTAAGCAATTTGATAGGCTACACCCTATCAATTACTACCCTCGATTCAAATATCGTCCTTTGAAAACGTCGCACTCCCCTTCAACGCTTGTTTGGACAGAAAACGGGTCTTACTTTTACCAACCATCGGACGCGGTGGAAAAATGAAAAGAATGTGCGTTTTTATAGCCCCATGTTATCAATAAACACATCAGCAAGCCATTAGCAGCCACGAATTGATGTAGCAAAAGTTATAAAAAGATATGCAGGCAAACACACTCACACGAGACCACCGATCTTCGACGAACGACATTCACCGACCGGATTTCATCATGAAAGCCACCAGCAGCAATAAAAACCCGCTTTGGTCCTTTTCCACCCCATCTAAATGTGAATCGATGATACATACACTTTTGGTCGCTTTTGTCCTATCTACGGCATTTTGGTTTAGACAGCATTCATTCAATGGCAAAGCGGTAGAACAATCATCAACTTCAACCAAGGATTACAAGAAATTTTTATAACCACCTCTCAAATACTAAATTCGAATTATTTGTATTACAGATTATTCGGGCAATCCGTAAACAAATCAACATATTCAACACTTGGTTAATTAAACAATGCAATATTTAGCAGAAACACTGAAATACTAATAACGTATAAACTTTAAGAAACCATAATGCTTAAAGAAAATACGAAAATGTAAGATTGTTACGAATTAATCCTAGCCTGGATAGAAAATTGGTCATTGATGCTAAGAAATATCATCGTTTATCAAAATTTCTAAAAAAGTTTAAACTAAAACTGCTCTTAATGAAACATATGTTTATTATAATTACCTCACTAGAAATAATAAGGTATGAACTTAGTGATGGAAGAAACTTTTTCTTTACTATAGCGCTCCCACTGGACGATTTCAAAAGCTTTTGAAATTTGTTTTTTGAGTTTAATATTGATATGACTTTTGCATTAAAAAATGGACAAAAATTGCCAATTTTTCATGGGTTTACCTTCACCCGCACTGACGAAACTACCCATGCAGCATCAATCATAGTAACCCATGAGTCAGCAGACAACATTTGATAGCTCTATCAGTCGAACTCTAACCGTGATGTCAAAAACAGTGACGCAATTCCATTCAGAAGTGTACGCGTTCAAAAAACGGTATCCCGCAGCGTTGAACACGGACATCGTGCGGCACTTTGTAGACACCGAATAAGCCCGTTCCGGCATCTGCAGCATCTTGGAACTATTATACAACAATCAGAGCATCGAAAGAAAGCCCGGTTCCGGACGGCCGGCGACCCTGAGCGACAAGAAGCTCTAAAGGATGCTGAAGAGAACCGAGGGAAAAGTGACTAAATCGCTGCGTGCGCTTGGCCAGAAGGTCAGTTTAACCGGCCAAACAGTGAAAAAGTACATGTCAGGGAGCAGAAGTCGTGTCCACTGGTTTTGGAGCTGCAGGCAATGACGCAGTGGCAGCGGCTGAATAAGATGATCAACTCGATTTTCCCGGCAAATCGCGACGTGATGGTGGTGATGGACGACGAGACCTATCTCACCGTAGATGGCAACGAATGGTAGAGCACTTCGTATTTTGCTTCCCCATGAAGGAAGTGAGCTCCTAGGTTAAGTTCATTTCATACACCAAGTTCCCCAAGAAGGTGTTGCTGTGGCTATCAGCGAGAAGGGGATGACAAAGCCGCTCTTCTTTCCGGAATGGCTGTGAACTGGGTAATTTATGGCACGAAATGCCTGCCGGACGTTGCGTCGTTCATCAAGAAATATCATAAGGGCGAAGACGCGGCGTTCTGGCCGGATCTGGGGTCGGCCCACTACTCGAAGCGATCGTTGGAGGAGATGGAGTGGCTGAATATCGATGTGGTACCCAAGTCGGCGAACCCGCCCAACGTCCCCCAACGGCCTTTTGAACGGTAATATCCGACTTGTATCTTCCAATTCTGCCGTTGCGCTAAACGGAACTTTCAATACTTTCTCTTCATTTCTATTTGTTCTAGCAATAAATTACTGTCCACTCCTACAGGGTGCGGAAGAAAATAATGCGAAAATGTTCAAATTTGAGTATTAGGTTAATGCGTGTAGCTAGTGACTAATTTCTGTCGAAAGTGTGTTTATTAATGTTTACTTTCAAGTGTTGCACCCAAATATTCTATTTGTTTTATTGCAAATTCGTCAAAATGATCGCGAAAGAAGTGATCACCGGTATGTTGTTCGCCCAGACACAGCCGATAGAGATTGCCAAGGTGGTAGGGTGCCATTTGACAGCAGTTTACCGTACAAAAAAGTCCCTGCAGGATGGTCCTAAGCAGCAGAAGCCGGGAAGCGGACGTCCGTGCTTTGCACGCACGCCGAACGTGATCAAATCAGTCCATGCTAAAAATTGCTCGCACCCCGGTGGCCAATATTTCGGAGAAATCCAAGCGGAGAATCATCAAAGAAAACCTGCATGCATCTTCCAGAGCCAGAGTGAAACGCCACTTGATTACGGACCGGGTCAAGAAACTACGAGTGACTCGTTCCAAGAGAGTGCTTTCCTTGTTGAAGAAGGAAAAAATTATAATCCTGTTCTCCGACGAAAAGCTTTTCAGCATCGATGCTGTGGCCAACAGCCACACGGACCAGTACATTTCACCGCGGCAAATGGAGAACGTTCCGGAAAAAGTGAAATTCAAATTTCAAACCAAACATCCGGCTGGTGTCATGATGTTTGGCTTGGTGGCGTGCAACGGGTTGAAATTAACTAGAAATTAGAAGAAAAATTAGTATCTTCCATTTAATTCCAACTACCTTTGCTTATCTTCGACAGATACGCGTATTTCGTCTACAATGTGCAGACTTCTTCAGTGTCTCGTACTAATAACTCGACTTGGGTTTGAATTTGCCACCTGTTTTCATTGATGCTGGAGTTAAAATCAATACCGAAGTGTATATCGGTATTTTAAAGGACCAACTGCTTCCCTGGGCAAAGACCAACTACCCCGAGGACCAAAACGTTGTCCTACTGCAGGATCGAACCCAACAATGGTTGAATGATAACATGAAGTTTTGGCCGAAGGATTTGTGGCCCCCTAGCAGTCCAGATCTTAATCCGTTGGATTATTCGATTTGGGTATATGTTAAAGCACGAGTCTGCAAAACATCACACTCTAGTGTGAAAACCCTGATGTCAACCATAGCACGCACATGGCAGTCAATGTCGGAGGACTACGTCCGAAAGACATGCTCTGGCTTCCGGCGTCGCCTCGAGGATGTTATTATTAAAAATGGAGGACACATTGAATAAATTTGTTTAAAAGGACTTTATAAAGATTACTGAATTCGAAAATGTTGATATTATTGCTTGAATTAGTTGAAAATGGGATTTGAAAGAAATAGAACAAAATTTCGCATTATTTTCTGCCGCACCCTGTAGAGCCTCTCATGTAGATGTAGGAATTTATCTGCTTCTGACATAGATCGTTACTCAGCAAAATTGAGAGAATAAAAAAAACAATAATCAAAGTAGTGGTGTATATAACTAGGATTGTGGGTAACCTAAGGCAGTCGAAGGATTTGTTGACTGGACAAGGGTTCGTGAAGTCGCCAGTCCCTTGTCATGTGAAGACGCGCGGTTCTGGCCGTTGTCTTCCAAAGGTCCTCATTGAGATCGACTGGCACCTGCTACAACAAGCCATCAACGTAGGCTATTCTCTCGGTGCAAGCTGATGAGAATAGTCCTGCAGACATAGGTAGCGTGTAAAACATCTCACCCTAGTATGAAGACCATCAAGTCTGTCACATCGAGTAAATTTGATTGACAGCACCTAATAAAGATAAACAATTTTGAAAATGTAGATATTATAGCTTAAAGTTGTTGAAAAAGGGATTTGAAAGACATACACTAAATTATAGCATCTTTTCCTTGCGCATCTTATATACACATTGTAGACAAACACGCGTATCTGTCAAGATAAGCAAAGGTAGGTGGAATTAAATGGAAAATACTAATTTTTCTTCTAATTTCTAGTAACATTTGACCAATGCAGGGGCCTCCGAAAGTTCCAGGATTGTGGACCAAAAGCCAGGACCTGCATGAAACCCGGGAACAACGCCAAACGAAATTCGACTGGGTGCTGATTGCTCATTTCAAGCGGAACATTTCATCGCGGGACTCTTACAAAAAACGTTAAGTTTTGCAAAGTTTCGTCCAAAGAGCCAACTAACGATCCGGATTGAAAACGTACAAGGTGCAGAACTTCCCAAATCGGGATGAACGCCAGCAGAGTGTTGCCAAAATACACGAATATACTAACGAAATACTGTCGCTGATTCTTTGATGATGAGACCTTCATCAAAGTGGATTTTAAGGAGTTTCCAGAACAGAAATATGTCACGGATGAAGTCAAGTTTGCTGTGAATGACCATTTTAAACGAAAGAAGCTGTCGAAATTCGCTTCGAAGTACCCAACTCGGCATGCTATATGCACTTGTAGCAAACAGAATGATTTTGTACTGATCCTACTCCACATGAACCCACCAAACAGTTTTGAACTCCGTCCGATCAAAATCTATTGAGCCATGATGAAGCGCGTTTCAGTGGAACTGTTCCTAAGGTGAAAGTTGCTAGAATCCTTGAACATGATGGCGATTCACATAGCCACTTTCAATTTATAAAGGCACAAATCTGCGAAACCACAAAGATTTCACAAGCCAAATGATGGTCTTGATGGTTTTAAACGTGCTATGTTACATTTGTGTTTGATAAATTAAATAAATTGTTAGTTAGTTCACATCAGCCATGCTAATACATTGTATAAGGTTGTGCTTATACAAAGTTTTGACCGAGGCCTACGTCTGTGTTTTCAATATTGAGGTACACGTTGCGTGTGCGTAAAGTTGGAGCGTCACGAAATATGGTTAGGTTTTGAACGTTAATAACTCAGTCATTTCACGATTGCCTATTTTATTGCACCAACCAATCGGGACATTCATGTCAGCGTTTTAAACATTTTAAACATTTCATCGTTATTGATTTTAAACATTTTACTATTGAAAAACTAATCAACGTGAACGTCATCAAAACAAAAATTTAAAAAAAAATGATGAATCGGCTGCTTCGTCAACATTCAAAAGTGCCTAAACCAAAAGGACAGCTTGTAATGATCACCTGAAGAAGGGGGATATTGCCTTGATATTCCCAAATGTAGCACGTTGTAAAATGTTTCTTGTCTTCTATAACCAAACATGATGGAATTGAGAAAACGAGTGGATACTCATCGGGAATGATCTCTCATATGCATCCGTTGAACCATTCTGAACTGCCGTTGTGCGAATATCACCATGAAAATCTGTTCTCTTCCCTATCCTATGACCGCGAGAAATACCAAACATCCTAAAGTCAACTCTTCAAAAGGTAGGGGTCGACCCACGGAAACACAGACCCCCAAAAACACCGGCACAACACAGAGCAATAAGTAAAAACGGTATAACCCTAACCAATTTTACTTTCAGCCAATTTTTCTAACACAAGGTAAGCAATCAAATGACCACTTCAAAATGAACTAAATATCCACAACCCGAAATATAACGGGAAAAGGGAGGGACCATCAGGGAACCCAAGTGACACGATTTGGATAGGGAGCATGGGACTGCCTGCTCCTTATTGTTAACATTTCGCGGAACGAGGGCGGACTCTTCGACTCCATCTATTGGGTTTATTCTGTCAATCGAGGGCTTGACTCTAGTGCTGTGGGTGTGAACTTGCGTTTGGAAGGAGATTCTCTTCCCTATATTCCCGGGTTTTGCGCATTGGCGGAACTGGGCAATTAGTCTGGAGGGGGCCTGGAGGGGGCCTGCCCGAAGAATTTTTTTCGTATATAGGAATATTGAAAAGAGCGATGAAAGTAGCGTAATTGTTTAGGGCATGTCATTTTTATTGAAGAATCAGAACAGGTTGAATCCAATAATTAGATCTATGCTGTGCCTCAGTGAGTCGAGATGACTGAAGAGAATCGAGCAAAATTTTTATTGGTTTGCATTGCGCGTTTTAAATATATTCAATATTGTGTCGGTTGATACTGATTCAGTTCGAAAGAAACATCCATGGGTAATTTGAGGTTAAACTTAAGCATTGGATCGACTTTGATAGTATTCCAGGGCATTGAAATTCCATGGACATTTTTCGAATTTTTTTGAAGATATGGAAAAAGCATATAAACAACTGCAGTATAGGCTAAATTAACATATGCATCTACCGTTTCGAACTGTATTGAATTTATAAATTATCATGCACAGTCTTCAAAATGGCATCATACTGGCCATGTTATAAGGTTTGGCAAATATTTAGTTTTTAAATAATATAAAATTGAAAAGTTATACAACAATGAATTGTTTGGAAAAATTATTCATTCTTATGAAATTTTTGTGTTTTGTAAAAGAAAATAAATGTTTTTAAAATTTTCTAATATGTTGGATCAGAGGTAATTTTGAAAACTGTGTTTTAAAATTTATAAACTTAAGACAGTTTAAAAATCAGGTTACTTCTGAGCTGCTTTAAAAATTTCTGCTCAATTCATCTTTTGAGTTGTGACATAGAAAATGTCAAATATGTCAATTTTGTATGTAAAACTTTAAATGTGTTTAATATTTTCGCCATCAATAACCCAAAATAGCCAACACAAATAACGCCAAAACAGAAGCTTTTGATTGAAAATCAAATCCTTTAAAGAAACTTTAAAAATAAATTTTCAACTGTTGTAAGAAATGTGAAGGGAATTTTGATAAAATTCTAAGGAAATATTGAAAAGCATTTTTAAATTATAATCTGAACTCTGTCTTTGCTAAGTGAATGCAGATGGGAATACACTGGGAACACACAAGCTGTTACAATTCTTAGAAAATTAAAAAAAAAAATCCGACGGGTCCAGCATTGCGATACTACTTAATTAAAATATTTTTTTTTAATATTTGTAGAAAAGAATAGATCAATAATAGTTTTAACAGGTTAACAATATTTTCAATAAAAGTTAGCCTCATGTGAGGCAAGATTTCCCCCTATATTAATGAATAACATTTTTCAAAAAAAGTCGAAGAAATGACTAAATTTAAAAACTTTGATAAGCTTTTTTATAACCAAATTCATTAAATTTAAATACATGAAATATCATGAACAATGATGTCTAATTTTCATTGGTAGCGTGGTGAGCATAGTATGTACTGAGTTTTTTTTTTCTTGTGTGGAGCTGCATGACAGCTTGTTGCAAGGCTGAACCCTTGCGCAACATTCCCTATTACTAGGACGAATACTATAGTTACACTAGCATATGTCAACCGCGTGAGCACCATTTGAAGTTTTAGATATTTTGTCTTCGTATTTTATAAAAGATGTAGAATTTCCCATGTTATAGTACTCATCCCTGCAATATTGCACCCAACAACTTTGAATCAATTTCTAATTAAAGATGTCTAAGTAGGCTATTATATAATTATTTAGAACACTTGGAAACGCCGTTCAGAATACTGTCTATGTTGACAGTGCTAAGTTTCCTCCAGCAATAACTCTTAAATTACTATATGCATTTCATCAATACTGTGCTGTGAATAGTTCAATTATTACAATTACCTTTTGGGGATGACACACAGGCCCATAATGCAGTCTATGATAACTGAAATTTACCTGATGGTATGTTAACCTTACTTCTAAAACTACATTTTTTAAAATATTATCGTTAATGAATGAACTCCTATCTCCATATTTTACTTATTTACATTCGTTAGTTTCGAAATTTCTAATCAATCTGGGGTATATATACTTTACTTAAATTTTCGTACAAGAAAAAATAATATTGTGAATTTAAAATGCGCTTTTAAACAAAATTAATTATTGTAAAACCTTCTTGAAAAAATAAAATTAAAATACGTACACAGACAAGTGTTTCAAATCATATGTTTCAACTTAACAGGGTCAGAATTTTACCGTACCTATTATTTTAGTTAGCTTGACGTTTTAATATTAATAGAATTGAAACTAAGAGGGAATATTTTTTCAAATACCTACTAAGTGAACAACAAAAACTAAATGGAATTGATAAATCAACTTTTTACAAAAAACACCGCGATATACTAGTTTTGTGCACATGCCTGTGCATTTCTAAGTGGGCCCTCTACGTTCTAATTTCGATTTTGATCTGGTTAACTCTTGTACCCCGAACGATATCTAGGTTCATAGGCGTAGCCAGGGAGAGGGCAGGTGGGGCGACTGCCTCCCTGACTATGCAATCAAATTTAACCTTTGTGAAATGGATTCGGAAACGCAATCATCTCCCGAAAAAAAATGTCATTCCGGAAAATGGCCTCTGGGAAATTACCTCTTGGAAATTATCTCAGGAAAATAGCCTCTAGAAAATGGACTTTGAGAAATAGCATCTGAAAAATACGGGAAAGCAATAATTTACCGAAAAAAAACTAGGAAAAAGATTACCTCACGAAAATGGCGTCTTTTGAATGGGCTCTAAGAAGGGACATGGCCTTTTCCACGGAATAGTTTAAAACTAAATACCGATAGGCAATATTTTGGAATTTGGATAATGTCTATAGATCGAGAATCGATGATCAACACAATTTTTAAATCCAAGATGACGGCTTCTGATTGCCATACCCCCCTATTTTAATTCTGGCAATGGTTTACATAATATCTAGTTATGATTTGCGGCGGTTGAGTATATTTATCATCCTGAATCAATAAATTATTGAGTCATAAAATGAATTTAACCATTTATGGGCTGGATTATATCCGCTTATCATGTCGTTCGTTAGTAAACACCACGAAAAAAATTTAACAAAAACTAGCTTTTAACAGACGCAACAAACTCTCGAGCAATGTGGATTTAATGTTCATATATAAGAATTCTCATGGATCTAATTGTCGCAGGCCTATGACAAGGGCTACTTTTTCACGTAGACAACATCTCAGCAAGCTCAGCTGTCAAAATAATGTCAACATTGTAAGTTGTGTTTGTTATAGCTCGTTTACGTTTTGTCTGTTGTTGCTCGTTTTCGTTGTGCACGTTGTGCAAGATCGCTTGTTGTGCACGTTGTGCAAGATCGCTTTCTGTGGTGTTTTACATCAAAACAAACAACCAAAACAAATTATTATACTTCTATTTGACAGCTGACAGCGGGCCCAAATCAATTTGGGCCCAGGACATCCTGTCTACTGTCAATCACAGCTATTGATATAGGCTTGTCAATGGCCTGAATTGTCGTTAACTATGGTTTATATTGATATACCAACTTTATATCCTAAAAGGTACAGTGGAGTAAGTGAAAAGTGTGGGGAAGCGGGTATACACACGTTACTCCTACAGAAATAGTTACTCGTTCAAACTATTTCTGAAAGGTCGGTATCGTGATCGAAAGAATTTTTTTTTTTCCATCCCAAACTCATGTTAAATTCCGTTTACTGAAACAGAAAACTAAAGAATCGAAAAGAAATTTCTGCAGCAGTATCCACCTGAAAAAAAGTATAAATAAAATTGGAATTCGTAAGGTTTCCGCTTGATTATTCCGTAAGTGTACGTGACAGTTCGTTCCATGCAGATTAATTATCAAAATTTCGTACCCTCTCTATTTTTTGAGTCGATACTGGCCTGAAGGCAGCAAAGTGAAAAAAAAACTTAAACTGAGTGGCAAAAAAATTGTACAATTCCGTAGAGATTATGAACAGTGTTTTATTTTAAATTTAAAATATATTCCGGAAAAATCCTGGGGGGGGCCTACAGAATTCTGGAGGGGGCCTGGCCCCCTAGGCACCCCCAGTAGTTACGCCAATGGTTTTGCGTAAGTGTATCTGCTTACTGGCCCATCCAAACGTTTTTGGGCCTACAGACAGGAGCTTGATGACCACAAACAACAATAGAATCCTGATCAAACCGTTTTTCAGATTATTCCAGGGCTGTGGAAAGATACCTTACCACAATAGATGGTAGTATTTCATCATCATCATCATCAACAACATCATCATCATAATTATCATCATCGTATATAAGTTATCAAACGAATCCATAGCCATGCCTGATGATAACCACATGGCACCCAAACCCCAGCCACGCTTCGCATTCTAAGTCCAACGACCTCGAAGCGCATATCTTGGCTTTCATAAAAGAACCGCTTACTCAACGAACAATAACTATGGTTGATAATCCAACTCGACCGAAATCATCACGTCAGCATCAAGTCCAAGTCCAAAGGCCTATCGATTGTCATCAACCTATCGACTATTCTACAAAGCACCAAACAGCATATTGCAACGTCAACGCATTGGGTGCAACTAGCACATCAACATCGAACAACTGCAGAACAAAGTCCATCGATTGATCGAAGGCATCGAGACCAGCGATCGAACGAGAACGAAGAATCAGCAAAACGTGACCCAGCCCCGTGCTTGATTCAGGGAAGTTAATTTGTAGAAATAAAGCAGTCTTAATTTGTCAGTTAGTTCGATCGGTGTATCTTTTTAAAAACGTATCCTCGACCCATCATCTTTTAATTTATATATGCCATTGCACATTTCCACATTCGAACGAGCGTTTCGTTGAATTTTGAATAAAACCAATTTCGGCCTCACTTTAAACATTTAAGCGATCTAGGATGACATGGTTGAATAAGGAATTTGGCCTGAGAAATTATCGTTGTTTGCGACGTTTCGAACTTCATGGCCAGCTTCCTGGTGATAGCATCAATCATGTTGTTGGCGGCAGCTTTAAATTTCGTCCGCATTGCGGCGCTTGTTCCACTTCGTCGGCCCGGTTTGTTGTTGTTGGCCATTGGTCCCCCAGCGTAGAACCGAGCGTTCATGTTATAAATTGTAGATTCCTTGTGGCTCTCCGTCAAAAAGTGCCTCACCACGTTTGATTTCGGGTGCTGTCCAAGCATCCAAAAGACGCGCTCCCGGTGAAAACTCTGTTCCGCGACCTTCATCGTCAACAAACTAAAACAAAATGAGCATGAACAACGTCCACAAAGAGGAAAACAAAACCACACATAGCTGATTGTCTCTCTCTAGCGCGTATGGGGGAAAACGTGACATGGTTTAAGTCCCACTATTTGAACATTGTTCTTGAAAATATGCTACACTTTCTTTTGTGTATAACTTTTTACTGCATGGGTAAAAATTGAAGAAATTTTGAGTAAAACTAGAGTGTAATGCTAGCATGCGCAAAATTTCGTCACAATCTGTCAAGTGGTTGTCGAAATGGCTTTCAAGCAAGAAGTGCTTCAACAACAAAATTATGGACGCTGTCGTGGAACATCCAGGCCAGTCCCACAGGTGGATCGCGAAGTATTTGGGAATTGACAATTCGATCATGTCCCGTATGTGAAATTTTTCAAGGAGACCCAGATGATCCAGCGGAGAGCTGGCAGTGGAAGAAAAGCTAAGACGACCGAAACCATGAACGCGAGGAAGTTGCGGGATTACTTCTAGCGCAACCCGAACCATTCGATTCGGGATGTGTCCAAGAAGGTTAATTCTTCCATCTGGTTCGTTCAGCTGACAATGAAGCGGGCTGGTCTTCAAGTTTTCAATGTAATTAAAGTGCCTAACCGAACCGATAAACAGAATACGGGGGCCAAATTCCACACCACGAAGCTGTACCGCGAGTGGTTCGTGCAGCGGAAATGCATGGCAATGAACGACGAGTCGTTCATTAAAGCACGATCTGCGTGAAGCAGATCCCCTGCCTGGCGTTTTTGGCGGCAAGTCCTGTCTGGATGTTCCTGAAAAGTTCCGGAAGAAAATAGTCGAGAAATTTGCCAAGAAGTATTTGGTGTAGCAGGTGATCTGTGGGTGAGGCGAAGTCAGAAAGCCGTACAAAACGACTGGCATGGGGCCGTTGATGGGGCCAAATATATAAATAAAAATACCTCCAGAAGCGCTTGCTGCCCTTCCTCCAGTCTTACGAAGGATTTGATTGGATATGGCATCGTGCCATTACGAGAAACCGGTGATGGAGTGGTAGGAAGCCAACGATGTTGTTTTTGTGCCAGAGCAGGAAAATCCGTCAAACTCGCCAGAACTTCGCCCAATAGATAAAATTCCGGGCGATTATGAAGTACATACTCCGGAAAACATGAAAAGTGTTCTAAAACGACACGGATTTGAAGAATGAGTAGATGAAAGTGTTTTAGGAAGATGACACATGTGTTTCACAGGATTTAATGGGTAGCGTTAAGTCCAAGGTGCGGGAATGTTGCGTAGGCGACTTAAAAAGGAAATGGTCTGGCTGGAAATTTTTTCGAAGTTATTCATCGTAAATGGAGTAATGAATGCAGATATTCATGTTAATCATTGCTTAATAAAATACCTGTTGCCGCTGATTCGTCAACCTAACAATCCTGCAATATTCTAGCTCGACCTGGCTTCGTGTCAGTACGGTAAGTTGACCACGGACTGGCACGAATCGGAAAACGTGATAATTGCTGCTAAGCACATGAATCCCCTAAATCGCCCTGAAACTCGTCGTATCGAACGGTTTCGGGCTCTGGTCAAGAGGATCTTCGTATACATGTTCAGCCAGCTGATACAGTGGAAAAGTTCAAAAGATATTGGACAAGAGCGCCTAAAATCGTTGCAAATTAATCTGAACAGAGCCTTACGAAGAACGGTAAAGGAAAAGCTCTAGAACTTTTTTATACATGAAAAAGTCATCAATATTCTTTCAAAATCAAAAACTGTTGATAAACAATATTGAGAGAAATCATATGTAAAAATAAAAGTTCACCTAAATAAAAATACATGTTTTTTTTAACGAACTGAAGGTGTGCCCTTTCTTTCTGAGACCGTTTATACTGCCGCTATAAGCATAACTGTCCCTTGTATATAAGAAACCCCATAGAACATGGAACAATTATGCGTATAACGGCAGTATAGATATCCAAACAATCCAATCCAGCCAGCAATCAAATAAAAGGGTTCAATAAACAATAAGTTTGCATGTCAATTCACAAAAACCCTTGAGAAAACTACTTCAAGTGTTGCAAATGTCATTCAACGTGATGTGTGTCTTGCCATTGATTTACAACTTTTGAATCATGAGCATGAAATACTTAATCTTATTTCTTACGGTTGTATAGTATTTTATCTACGCTTTATCAACTATTTTATCCAATTAAACAAATATGGACACCGCAAACCGTCAACTACTTTCAAATTAACTCCATAGAATTATTTGGTTTACCGACAGCAACAGAAAATTTGTTCCATTTACAAATCGACCGCCTTAGTTTGTTTTACAATAGTAGTGATCTCCTTTTTGTATTTGGTACCTACCTACACACTTAGATTTTTTTACAGAAATCTTTAAATTTTAACCGAATTCTCAACAGCTGAACGTTCGGTAATCCGATTTAACGTACTTCGGTAAAATTTTACGGTATTTTAATCATTTTTTTCGTACGACGTACTGATAATGCAACATAAAAATGGGGAGCCTATAACAATACATTAATGCTATGGACACAGAGATAAATGTAAACAAATCTACAATAATTGGAAAACTGATAGATTTTTCATAATGCATGAAGGTTTGTTTAAAATTTTAATAGTATTTCGTGAAACACATAGTTTATGAGATTTTTGTCCTCCGAGAATATTTCGATTTACATTGCCAAAAGTAAGCGATATGTATGTTTTTTAGAGATATGGTTGTAATTATTAAATAACTAATCTGAGGAGACTGATGAAAAATATATTTTAACTAAAGCATCAGCAATTCAATTAAAAAAAACCCTAATTTTCCTTGACAAGATTTCTCTATCATTCTGAAAACTCAGTTCCTCTACCATTAGTTTGAAAATGAAAATCTTCGCGACTCTGATAAGAGCAAGGCGAAAAATGTAGCGACATCCATTCTACAAGCCCCTTTCCACCCGCTTGAAAAAAAAATGGAAAAGTGTGGGTGGAAAAGCCAAAGAGGAGGAGTCAACAAAGTTCGCGCATTTATCAAGCGTATAAACACAATCCGGTAACCATGGAAACATCATCCTTTTCCGATTGGTGGATTCCTTTTCCCCTTTTGACCGACACGTATTTTATCCTATCGTCGTCTTTATGGGGTTGCGTTTTCCTTTTCTTCCCATAGTTGAATTTTATCCAGCTGAGTAGCTGAGAGTGAAAATGGTACGGTAGGTTTTACCTACCTTGTCTTGACTTGACGTCGAGTGATGGGGATTCCAGATTCTGAGACAAAATCGACGACGGCGTCGAGGTTGCTGTTGGTGATTGTGTTGACGAAACAAGATTCAAGTTACCTGTCCCTAATAAATCACTCCGGTGTCTTTGGGATGTTAACCCATTACTCACTAGCAAATTGCTTGGGGACACAAGGGAGGTCGCATTAATCACACTTATACCACTGCTTGAACCACTTCCACTCCCACCACTAGTTCCATTACTGCCACCCCCTGTACTGCTTCCACCATTGTTAGTGCTGGTGCTAGAGTTGTTAATACTGTTACTTGAGGTACCGCTTGCGTTATTGTTACTGGGGTTATTTTCAGTATTGTTGTTACTGTTAGCACTACTATGCGATATCACGTTTTCCAAAGATTCCGTCAACCGAGGGGAGGAGTAAATGTCACTATGGGAAAATTAGAGAATTTATATTATTATCAGTTAGTAAAGGAGAACAATTGCTTAAAACTCACCTGAATGCACTAGAACTGCCAAGAAAAACAGTTCTATCTTGAAGAGCAGCTTTGGCTTTCTCTACACTTTGCTTCAATTGCTCGAAGGTGGACTGATGAAATCTGTAGGAGCCCCAATCGGTAGCACATTGTGTTAATCCAAGGCAATCCTCAGATTTTACTTGATGAGTTATCAACGGTGAAGCTGCCCGTTTTAGGTCAAGTGCCGTTTGATATGAGCAAGAGCTTTCATACATCTTGCTTCCGAATTTTCTTTTAACCCTGAAAGTGAACACACAAGTGATAATCTTTAGTAGGTATCTCTTCCTTCAACCGTTATTATAGGAATTTAAAATTGATCATGAAGACTCCTTCAACTGTTCTGCATTAAAGCTCAAACACCCAGTGAAATGTCGGCATTTCAGTCGGTGCGTACTCCATAAATTATGTCATCATGACAGTCGCATGATAAAGAGCGCTGTTCCATTGTTACCTCAACTCAGACCAAGTTCCTCATTCAATAAACATTATTTATACTATCATTTACATTAATATACATGTTTTATCAGGGGTTTCAATGGATACTGCCAACGCACACCACCCCCACACAACGCTGCTGATGGTTAATTATACCTGATGACTACTCTTGAAAGCGAGGAAGGATAATGAAGTCAGGTTCCTTTGAATATTATTGATTCGGACGTTGTGTTATCTCGAATAGCTGTGCATGGAGTGCATTCAAACAAAGACGATTATTGAGTTGACAAAGCCTGGCATACACCAAGGATGGGACGACTCATTTAGTATGAGTATGAGTCGTTTAGCAATAACTCATTTCATATGGTTCATATTGTCTAAAAGAGAGATGTTTCAAATCTAGTATAAAAGCGTAGGAGCACTTTTGCTAGTGCAAAAGTATGCTATAAGATAAAAGCCGAAAAAAAGTATGCTATAAGATAAAAGCCGAAAAAAATTGGAATACTGACCTTCTCCAAACCCTTGTTTAATTTTTAAAACAAACGTCAACATTTCAATTAAGAAAAGCTCAGAGTTACAAGTATTTAGTTATTTTTTAACTCTGATAAAGCAGATGTCAAAGTTGTTAATCAGTGAAAAAAATTTACTGTTTGCTGAAAAAAATCCCTTTATCGCAAAATAATATTTAACCTACTTTTTGGGAAAATCCCCTGTTCTAAACACCATTGAAAAGGTAACAAAACTGAATTCAAAAAATAATAATAACATGATATAGAAGGAGATGTTCCCTCGTCACCATGAAGCACCAAGAGTGAACATTAATGTTTTTTGCTAGAATGAAAGATATGAAGAGAAAGTGTTAAAAGTTCCGTCAGTGTGCGGCAGGTTTGAAATAGAACAGATGTTTTGCAAATTGAGCGAAAGGGCATGTGTACAGTGGTACTCGAACCAAAGACGTCAACTTTTGCCTAACATCCCACTGCGGGGTACGTCGAAGCACGGACAAGTCCACCAATTCAACAGGCAAAAGAAGACGTTTGGAAGACGCTCATGTACTATTGATGGCTTTGTGATAGTTATTCTAGCGATATATTGTGTGCACTTTGTTTTTGATGCGCACATGGGAGAGGAACTCTCTCCTTTTTTGGGTTTGTTTTGATTCGCAACGTCTGTTATCTCAAGTTTTTCTCGTCGTTGCTAACGTAGAAACCTCGGAGAGAAACACCGTGAAGCGTTGGTTCGAGTACCACTGTACACATGCCCTTTCGCTCAATTTTCAAAACATCTGTTCTATTTCCAACCTGCCGTACACTGACGGAACTTTCAACACCTTCTCTTCATATCTTTCATTCTAGCAAAAAACATTAATGGTCGCTCTTGGTGCCTCATGGTGATAAGCGAACATCTCCTTCTACATCATAATCGTTATTTCACGCACGGAGAATACATAAAATAACAATTGAAGTAAATAATAACATGATAAGTTATCATTCAGAAAAAAAATCTGAAAGAGAAGAAATACGAGAAGAAGGACCACGTCTATTCAATGTTTAACCTTCCGTACACGGACGGGACTATTCGTTCTTTCTCATCATATTCTTCATTTCAGCAAACACTAACTGTCCACTCTTGGTGAGGAGCGAACATATTCTTCTACATCATAATCGTTACTCCACGTACGGAGATTACAAATATAACAATTATATATAGTTCTAGGGTTTTTTTTTTCATTTGGGCGAATCTACATTTGAGAGATTCTCTTTGGGCTCGCTCTCTTTCATTCATAAGCCAATCACCTTTACGTTTTTCATTATACTATTTGTAGAGTATGTGTTTCGATCTGTACTAAAGAATCCTTCAAAAGTGTTATAATGGCTCTGTAATGAATGAAAGAGGGCAAGCCCGGAGAGAATCTCTCAATTGTAGATTCGCCCTAATGAAAAAAAACCCTAGAGTTCATCTATTCATTGACAATGGGTAAGGATTCATTCAGCTACCGTAAGGCCAGCAGAGTGTCCAAGCATTTTTGTAGAAGACTCAAAAAACGTAGGATTTGAGTAAAATGTGTGTCACTGAACTGTCGTTCGTTCCTTTATTTCCATGCTATCTGAGATTAGCCCATTATCGTCCATATACACTATTTAAATCTTTTAACAAATGATAACATATTCTCACACCTTAGAAACTATCGGATAACATGGTTTTGTAAAACGACGAACAACAGCAACTAATTTTAAATTTTTACATATTTTTTAAAACGAAATGGATAAAAAAAATGTTTTTAAGCTATTCAAGTTTGGGTTTACTACTAGTATAGTGATTAGAGTCATCATACTCATGAACGCTAAGCTAATAAGCGAATAAGCTTTCAAGGATATTTGAAGAAAGCTGTTGTCACATATTGGGTTATGACAATCCCGGTGTAGTAATTAATAACCATACCTCGCCATCTACGCCAAAGTCATGAGCTCAAATCTCATCCCGGGCCAGTCACAAAAAAATCACAAATGAATTTCAAGTAAGAACAACGGGGAATGAACCATCCTGATGCTAAAAATCTCAATACATTACCAGGGTGCAAACATTACACTCCCAGGAGAACCTGTGCAAAATTTGGTGGATTTCTGTCCAGTGGGAAAAACGTTACAGCCAGTTGTAAGTGTTGCAATAACTTCGTGTACGCCCTATGTATGAGAAATATCGGAGAGGGGAGGGGGATGGCACTATACTGCTATTCTTTCTTCACACATATTTACGGAAGCTAATTTATTGAATAAATATAACATATGTTTGAAGTTAGCATACCAACTGGTGACACATTACGGAGTCAAGTTGAAATAAATGGTTTCTTACTAAATACAAAACTAAGAAGATCTGTTTTTTTTAAATTAAGCATTATTGAAACCCTGCACCTATTAGAGTCAAAGATTTTTGGCATGAGCATCAGCATGGGCATCATTGAGTGCCGGAGGTTGCCATTCTGTTATTGCCAGATCCGCTGAAATTACGCAAAGAAAACACAGATAATCCTTGGGGTTAACATACATCCTTAATATGTACAACCTGTTTTTCCAAGACAAAGGCAATACCAGTGTCGCCTCCACCCGAATGCAGGTCAAATAAGGAAAATGTAGATAAATTTTGACAGGATACTTACTTTATTCGAAACTAAAAACACCTCCACAATTCCACGAGAAATCACTGGGATGTTGGATAAGAGCGTATGTTTGGCAGAATGGTTCATGTTGATAAACAAAACGCTGAATTTTCGTGACTTCTAGTAAATTATTTGTGCATTAGACCCAATTTGTGCAACATCCACTTCGAACCGATTTTAAACAACAGTAAGGATGCTTTTACAGCCATCCTCAAAGTGTGATGGTAGTTTTTCATTGAGAAAACATGGAAAATTTAAATTGACGCTTGAGAATCAATTTAGCCTTCTTTAAACCAATAATAAGGATGCCTTTGGAGTCAGTCACAAAGTGTGCTGAATGTTTTTAATTGGAAAAACATGGTAATTTTTTTAAGTCACGATTAAAAGTCTGTTTGGATCGATTTCAGCAGCAGTAAAGGGTGTTCACAGTTAAATTGCACCACTTTCAATAAGCTGTAACATTTCGCCCTTTGTGTTGATTTCAACGAAATTTTGTTACTTTTGCCTGGATTCGTCCGTGCCTCGACCTACCCCCCAGTGATATGTTAGGCAAAGGTAACGTCCTTGGTTCGAGTACTACTTTACCCATGCCCTTTTGCTCAATTTTAAATACTTCTATTAGGAGTGTATCGAAAATAAGCTATCCACAAACTTTCTTTCAAATTATGTTGAAAACCGATATTTTATTCATACAAAAAATTGATCCTTTATTGTACGAGGTTAAACTTGCACATAATGAAGACCGGATGAAATTTAAGTTATTCCTTCACGAATTTTCGAACTTTGGATCGAATGCTCTTCATCAAGTTCTGGACAAGTGTTGCATCGCATTTTTTGGACGCTTGAGCCCAAATTTTTTTGAACTCCTGCATGTTCCCAGCTGCCTTACCAGTCTTCTTGAAGACCCTCTTCACGATTGCCCAGTAACGTTCGATGGGTCGAAGCTGAGGGCAATTGGGTGGATTGATATTTTTCTCAACGAAATCTATACCCTTTTCCGCAAGCCAATTGAGAGTGGTTTTGGCATAGCGAGCCGACGCTAAATCCGGCCAAAACAGTGGAGGTGTACAATGCTTCTTATATAAAGGCAACAATCTCTTCTGGAGACACTCAGATCGATAGATTTCCGCATTTATAGTTCCAGTAGTGTAAAAAATGGTTGACTTCAAACCACAGGAACATATTGCTTGCCATACCAGTACCTTTCGACCGAATTTCTCCACTTGAATCAACCTGTCCGCATCGCTCACATCCTCCCCAACGACGGCAGTAAAG
Organism: Aedes japonicus; assembly: GCA_034211315.2. Taxonomy (NCBI): domain Eukaryota; kingdom Metazoa; phylum Arthropoda; class Insecta; order Diptera; family Culicidae; genus Aedes; species Aedes japonicus. Next base: position 31,564 of record JASCZW010001345.1, on the reverse strand, counting down.
TATTGTGGACCTGGATCCATCAAAACGCATGCATCCGGACGCTGCAAAAGACGCGAATACAATTTCCAGGCCCTTGTTGCTGCTAGCTTCTTCTGTTCTGCACGTTGTTTCGAGATTTTCTGCTTCTTGTAGGTTTTCAGGTGGTTTCGCCTCTTGATACGCTGGATCATTCCGACACTCGTTCCTGCTTTTTTGGCCAAATCACGTATTGACATTGATTTGTTCTTCATGATTCGAGATACCACTTTCTGCTCCAGTTTCGGGTTGGAAGAACCGGGGTTTCTGCCTCTTCCTGGTAGCTCATCCAAAGAATAGTGTTCCCCAAACTTATTAATGATGGTTTTAACACTCGCATGATGAATTCCAAACCGCTTCGCCAATTTTCGCATAGTAATACCCTTCTCACTTAGCCATGTGTTCAGAACCTTAATTTTCACTTCCTTTTCAATACGCGACATTTTGAAAACGCAGAATTTGAACCGCAAAAACAAGTAAACAAAAGAAAGCTGGCAGTCAAACGCACAGCATGCAGTGTTCAGAGCATAAAAAACCATCACGAATACATGCGTACAACGCAAATGTATGTGGATAGCTTATATTCGATACACTCCTTATTTTCAACCTACGTACACTGACGGAACTTCCAACACTTTCTCTTCATATCTTTCATTCTAGCAAACATTACTGACCACTCTTGTTGCCTCATGGTGATGAGCGAACATCTCCTTCTGCATCGTATATTTATATTATTCATAAGATTTTACGGAGATGCTCAATGGATATTTAAGTAAAAATAGGATGATATTGGAGCCCCTCCAAAATAAGGTAACCAAACCAACAGTATGAATGATATAGGGGCCCCTTAGAGTGCGATGGAGGTTTTCACTAAGCAAAAAAGGTAAATTAAAAATAATACCTGAGAGAGAGAGCCTCTTTTGCCCTTATTTGAACAAACAGTAAGGTTACTGTTGATTTCACTCACAAAGTATGATAGTGATTTTTCATTAGGAAAAAAATTCAGCTCCTCGTCGTTGCGGATGGCCAGCGGCAGTTGACGTGTGATGATTCTGGTCTTCTTCTTTTCACGCGCGGCGTTCTCTACCAGCGCGTTTTGCGAACACGTCTGGCGCATACGGATGCACAGCGTGAACTGATTATTGGTGTTAGGTCGTTCCCACGTGTTCCATAATTGCTGGCAAGGTTACTGTGGCAGTATGAACCAATCAGAGCGTAGCGCAACTATGATGTCATTTTCGACCAATAGCTTTGTGCGCTCAGAAATTTTGGTGCGGCGGGGAAAAGTTATTTTGTAGAAGAAGAAGACATTTGAAACTCGTTTAATACGACCTTGCTAGGGAAAACACATTTTTCAACCTATCGATATTCAAATTTGTATGGGAGCAATAGCAGGTCATTTTCAAATGAAAAATTGAACTACTATTACTAATTGAACTTCTTTCAAATTTCAATGCGAAAAATTGGTGAGTCTTTTTTATCAAATGGTGTATGAATGAAGTCGTTTTGTTTAGTCGAACGAGAGTTATATGCGTTCAAAAACCTTTCACTTTTGCGTAACGCTCTCATTTTTCAAAATTTTGAAATGGCACCCGGTATAGAAAAGAGAAACGTAGTCCTACGTTAAAATGTGAATTAAAAGAAATGCTTTAGAGTAAATTTGGCCCCATTTGAATCAACAGTAAGCATGCTGTTGGGTCTGCTCACAGAGTAACATAGAGATTTTTCGTTGGAAAAAACATCGTAGATGTTCCATTGGGAAAACACTTTTTATTTTACAACTGCATTCTACAAACTATTTTACTACGGGACCTAATATCTGTACAATGCTGAATGATATAAAATGCAATCTATTCTTATCCACCTGTCTACGATGGAAGTATTTTGTGAAATATGAGTCTCTATGATTTATTATTTGTTTGATGTCCACGCTCATTGATTTTGTACCAACCAGGTACCAACTTGGTCCCAATGATTTCATTATCTTCACTCCGTTAAACCAATCGCAATGCTATGTGATTAAGTATATAGCGAGTGTAGTATTATAATCTTAGATAATTTGGGCTGGTTCATCTTCCGTCCTAGTCACTCAGATACCTTTTTAGTATTTTCGTAACTAGAAGTGTGGATGTTAACCTTTACGCCGGGTGGCCCCCGGGTAACGACCTGGTACATCAAGATCAAGATGCTAAAAAGTGGACCAGATGATTCAATGAGTTACATTCTCCCTCGTGCAGCCAAATTGGTCATCTTTAATAATATTATTCACACTTCGATTTAAAAAATTACCATTTGAAAATTTGTCATAAGCAAAAAAGGACATCTAAACAGTTGAGTAATGTTTAGTTAAAAGCTAAGTTTTACAAAGAATACCAACTAACACTCATTGCCTGCGTTCAGATTTTAACTGAATATAATTCCAACCAAACATTCATCCCTATTGGTGATCACAAGCTCTTCCTCTACTGGATTCACAGTTCTATGTTGTTTATTGTAATCATGAATGGTGGCATTTGAATTATAGAATACGCAAATCCGAAAACGGATGTAAACGCATGTAATCTTGTGAAGCGTTCGGAGCCGGGTAACCATTATGCAAAGGGGTGGAAACGGAATACCAGACTGCATGGATGAGATGGTATTCGATGCTGATGTAGCTGGTACATTTATTAAAATAGCAAGCTATGATATCCAGCTCTACTTTGCACAGAAGGATTCTCGCAAGGGACGTTTACGAATCGAGAGATTTATAAACGTAAATCAAACGTCATGCTTCCGGTAGAATTTGAATATTCATGTAGATTACAAATCAAACGGCGGCTTTTGTGTAATGCTAACTTAAAGGGTCATTATTTACACTCACGTGTCAGAGAAACATCGTTATTTGAGCGTCAACATTTGTTGCCAGGCAATATGATCTTATTTGAATTTAACTAAAATTCAGCTTAGGAAAAAAACCAGACATCCTACCTCATTTTGATAAAACTAATGTTTCACAACACTGAATCAAATCCAAGCAAACCACATTTTTTAACCGCAATTTACAACCGATAGAGCACGCGGCTGACCAAACAAAACTAAAAGCATCAACAAGTGCCATCGTACGGCGCTCCGTCACGAACGGCTGCAACTGGGATGCAAACAAATAAACAAAACAAAAATTAAACCTACGGCATAAGCAATTGAGCATTTCCGCCACCGGACATAAATCGAATTTCAAGCACAAACGCACCGCGCACGTTGCTTTTACTGTTAGCGCACATCGCAGGGGCTAAAATTGCAATGCAACTGTGTTCAGTGTATGTTAATGATCAGCTGATCTGTATGCCTACCGTTGATTTGTTTACTTGATAATGGTAGACGATAATTAGTGTGGTTGTTAAGTCTATATAATTATCAATTTTGAATGAGTTTTTAATTTCGAACGAGACTGATCTGTTCATCGAGGGGTTGCAACTTTTTACGTGTCTGTGTTGGATTTGAGGGAAATTATGTAATTAAAATTAGTTTTCAAACATTCTTATGGTACTGTACATAATCATATTGCAGTTTAATAACTATCACCTTAAGAATAAAAAACAACAACGGGGTTCTGTAAAAAAAAATTACAGCATGATGGACACAGACTAATTAGATATTATAACTTCTTATATTATATCTTTGATTGAGTCTTTTTACCCGTCCAAACATTGAAAAAAGGCTTACTTGATTTGGTCAATTCCTGCTTTACTAGTTTTTTCTTTCATTAGTAACTCAGATGCAAAAAGATTGTCTGTTCAGGGTGATGTTGAAGTGGTCAGGTTGGAGCTTCCCAATATACATCAATACTGAATAAATGTTTGTTCAAACATATTTGGAGAAGTTTATCAGCTTTTTCTTCTAGAAATCTGAATTTCATCTCCAAATTTGTTTGATAAGTGGATATCCGTCACTGATGTTTGTTGGATTGTTTGAGTGGTGCAACTTGATGTGGGATCACCTTTCATATATTGATTCAAAAACGATATGAACGCGTGGGCGCAATTGCAGCAACATTTGCATCTTCAAATATACAATGTGAAATAATTCAAAAGTAACGAAGAATAGCAAAATTTACCCGGCGTGCCGTATCACGTTCAATTTAGTGGGGATCTATTCATAGTGCCATTGTGAAAAAGGTGATTGATGAACGAGTGTGGGATTGAACTCAAGACATTTCATCCATAAAAATGCTACAGACAAAAATAATCAACAAAACTTCATTTTCTGTCGAAGGTTTTTGGTTCATTCCACTTCTTTTCCTACAGACAAAAATAATCAACAAAACTTCATTTTCTGTCGAAGGTTTTTGGTTCATTCCACTTCTTTTGCTAGGCCTAATACGTGTACGGTGGACATAAAGCTACCAATCAAATCTTGAACAACACTTGAGCCATCTTTCTTACACACTTTCATTCGCTCTTTCTTCCAATCCTTGTCGTTTTTGAAGACCTTTCCTGTTTTCCGGAGCTTGCCCTTTCATAATCGCCCAAAATTTCCTGTTGGACGAAGTTCTGGCGAGTTTCGCGGATATGCCTCCTTCAGTACAAAAACAACCTCAAAAACAAAGAACAACGCTTCGTACAGCTCCATCACGGTTTCGCGTAATGGTACAATGCCAGATCCGTCCAAAACAAAGTGTCACCTTTATGGAACCTGGTTCTTCTGGAGGCATTCTTCTTTATATATTCGACCGTTGATGGTGCCGGTCGTTATGTACAGCTTGTTGAATTTGCCGCACCCACAGATCGCCTGCCACCCCAAGTATTTCTTGGCAAATTTGTGGACTTCCGGAACTGCTCCGGAACATTCAGGCTGAACTTGCCGATGAAATACTCTAGGTCGAGGAACCACTTGGCGTCCGCTTTAACGTCCATTACGATGCATTTCGGCAGCACCAACCACTCTCGATACAGCTTCCTAGCGTAGGATTCGGCCACAGAATTGTTTATCGGTTCATTTAGGTGCCATACCTTAAACACATGAAGTCCAGCTCACTTCATTGACTACTGGACGAACCAGACAGAAAAATGGATGGACACATCTTGGCCACGTCCTGAATTGAATGACTGGCCTAGTTTGCAGTACAATTTTTATGCTTACTATTTATGTGTACTAGAGAATTGGATTCGGTTTGCTTGACAGCAAATGATTTTTTTTCTATTGAATTGAAGCTTAACTATGCGTTAGTTATCAAAAAATACTTAATCCCGATTATCCACATCACTTTTGATGCCACTTGTTCATTGAGCAGCTGTAGAGGTATTCTAGTTTTTTGATCGTGTTGAATTAATCAACGTAGTAACGTGTTGCAAAGGTTTCCAACGAATACAAGGTCTAAAAAGGCAAGAGTATAGGCTCGCTAAGAAATTGTAACATTAAAAATTTGTTGTTTTTAAGAGTTCAATTATTTTATTTGGCAAATTATATCAGCACTGATGTTTTACATAACATTTAACTCTTCTTCAATCAACATCTTTATTTGTATCCGATAGACCTGTGCGCCGATCTATTTTGAATCGGCGGCGGCGTACATGGTATTTTCAAACGGCCTCGGTCGTTCTTGGCGGCGGTGGCGGCGGCGTGGATCGGCGTGGGCATAAATTATCCCCTCAGCATTTCGTCATGCTTATCCCTTTTAACTGTTTGACTTTTACGTGCAATGTTAAGACTAAAGGATCACTCCAAGTCTTATATTTTGATAAAAAAAAAAACCGGATAGCCAAAGTGTTATATAACTCAAGTCGATGAATTGACGTCGAACAGTGTGTGTACAAATCTGTGAGACTTAACATTATAGAATTGGTTCATTACAAGTCGACGGGGAATCCTTGGTGCTGGTTGAATATTAAGACGAACTATTGGTTCCACAAAGTGACGGTTATTCCAAGAGTCGAAGTGACATTCATCACTTGGTGAAGTGAGAAAAGTCACCTGCAGTGTCATGACTTTCTATTTGATTTGCCCAGGAGAGTAACGTCACTGCAGGTAACTTTTCTCACCTCACCCAGAGACAAAACTTACTTCGACTCTCACTAACCATCATGTGGATGATTTTCGTCTTGCTGAATCATTAAAAACTGGAAATTAATATCCATAGAAATTTCCTTTTTAGAAATAATTTCTCATATGCGTAACTGTGATGTCTGACTGGATGAGAGTACGGCACTATCTGACATAAAAGATTGATAATGAGGTGGGTAATCTGTGACTCCAGTTCAATTCTATTTTAACAACGATGTCGGGCCTGTTGAAAACGCAGACCGGTTGAAACTCCATTGCCAAATACCTCTTCCAGCACAGACGTTAGTTCCGACTTTTAACTGTGTCTATATTAATTTCTGTTTCGGAACTACGAATTTCGAACACCCACAGGTTTCCTACGACAGAACTTTCTACAAGCCCCAATGCAAGAGGTTCCGTTTGTGTATTTATTTCAATTTACCTCATGGTGTGCAAACTTGTGGTGTTAGTGGAAATGCTTCAAATACTTGGAAAAACCTTATTTGTAACTGGAATTTTCTACAGCATCTCTCTTGCTAGCCTTCATATACTTTAGTGCACAAAATTCAATTATAGAAATACAATTTTTTGAGGGTGACTTAAGCAACATGTAAAAAATATTTGTTAACAATTTGTTACAATATTTGTTTACGTAGCTAGAATACTATAAAAAATAATCAAAGGGATGGATTACTTCCGCTCAAAGTTGTCCCTGCCTTTTCAATTTACCCTTAATGATCGTAAGACTTCAGCCATGTTCACATCACTTCATCAATCATCAAAGAACTTCATAACATAGTTCGCAGAAATGCTTCAAACTTCGTAGAGCTGCTGCAAAGGTTACAGATTTTTAGCAAAGTTTGAACTCATCTATTTCTCAAAATATCAGTTCAGTTCAAATAGCTGCAGTGTTCAGTATTCCACCAATGCCCGCAAAACTCTAAAATGTTTGAAAAAAAAAGGGGGCGAAGTATACACCATTTTTTCAGCTGCCCAAACAAATTTAGAACTTTTCCAAATTCGGCACAAAATAAAACAAAAGCGTAGGACAGTTTTATTTTTTTACATCGAAACTGTTTTTTTACATCGAAAATTAAATTTGGAACGCACCGCTGAAAATGTAAGAAATGATTTGGTCTATTTAATTGTCAAAACTTAGAATAGGCCACGACCGCTGAAAACGGCCTAAAAATCTTGTTATCTAAAAATTAACAAGAAATCTAAAATTCTAAAAATCTAAAAATCTAAAAAACTAAAAATCTAAAATTTTAAATTCAAAAATTTGAAAATCTAAGAATCTAAAAATCTAAAAATTAAAAATCTAAAATGCTAAAAATCTACTTGAAGTCTAAAATCTAAAAATATAAAAATCTAAATCTTTAAATATCTAAAAATCTACTAGCATTCTAAAAATCTAACAATTTATGTATCGTAATATCTAAAAATCTCAAAAATTTAAAAGCTAAATATCTAAAATTCTACTAGAAATCATAAAATCTAAAAATCTAAAATATCCAAAAATCTAAATATCTGAAAATCTACTAAAATCTAAAAATCTAAAAATCTAAAAATCTATAGATCTTAAAATCTAAAAATCTGATCTAAATCTGAATTTCTAAATATCTACTAGAAAGCTAAATATCTAAAAATCTAAATATCTTAATATCTAAAAATTCTGAGATTTTGAAAATCGGCCACAACATTCTTCTATTTACACTCTGTGAATTCTTTGGCCAAATTAAAAAAAACAGACAATAAAAGAATAATTACCCGCCAAAGACGGCATTTCTCCTATCTTAAAACCTGAGAATTAAAATAAATAAATATCTAAGAAAATTTAAGAAACTAAAAGTATCAAAACCTAAATAAATTAACAATAAAAAAATCAAATTGCTATAAAAATCATATAATAAGAAGCTTAAAGATCCAAGGATAAATCAAATATTGAAGAATTCAGAGCAGTGAATTAGTCAATGCTTTCATGGGAAGCCTTTGTGAGATGATAATTTTACGGAAGAAGTCATTGTTTACGTTTGTTAGTTGGGCCGTTATGAAAAATCTTTGTCGATATAATATATTTAATTAACACCTCTTATTTACACAGTCTTGACTATTCAATGCCTAAATCTGGTATGTCCAATCACTGTTAATTTACACTGATCGTTAAAGATGGTTTTTGAACTTTCTCACATCTAACAAAATGCTATCATGTTGTGAAAATAAACTCTATTTGTTTTAGACAACGAGCGTTCAGACTACAAGCTATATCAATTGATATATGCGTAATGCATTATTTCCAGTGAAAAGTAGATGTACAACCGTTGATATGAAGTTAGTCTATATCAAGTGACATAGCTCGTAGTTTGAACGGCATATTACATTTTCTTTTATTTTTGACCAAATTATGAAATTACGTTAAACATATTTACCGATTCGTTAATTATGAAGAAAATATGAAAGTTTGAAAGTAACGTTTGCCCAACCATTTTTAATATATTACCTAAGCATAGATAGATAGTTGTGTTTAATTCGCCAGTATTCACTACAATGTTTAGTTTCTCAATTATTGGTAGCCGCATACCTCGGAATATGTTTTCGCTGGATTTAAATCCCAGTGCATTGGCTGGATTTTTGATTTTCTGTGCCGAAATTCCGTCAATGTCAGCCCTTTGAAATTACATAAGAACAAAATGTTTGGACAAGGTTCCCGGGAGGGTTTTGAGGTTTTGTTTCGCTTCAACTAGACATACATTGCAAAACACTTTCTCAGGAAGCAGATGATGTGTAGATCCTTTTTTGACATGTTTTATTGCACCAATTTTTTTTCCACACATCGCTGGTTCAATAACCATTACTTGTGGTATGAATATGTACACTTGTTATGGAAATTTTCTCGACATTTAAGGCGGACATTTCATTATTTTTAACTCAAACTCACTCGCGACATTTCCAAAAGTCGAAACACGAAAATGTACACTGAAGTTCCTTTTTTTTTTTTTAAATAAAGACCGTGCAATATCGTAGTTGCTACTCCTTTACTGATCAGAACTACTGTAATTGCACAGAGAACCACATAGATGGAGCTTAGGAGTAGCTTTTTCACATCTTCAATGTACAAGTTCACTAGTTCTATTTATAGATCAGTACCGGCGCCGGCCACGTCCTCACGGTCTTTGGGGAGGGCAGAAGGATGATTAGTTTGACAATCGTTGTTATTAGAGACCGTGAACACCACTGCATCTCTACAATTGTCAAGGGAAGGATAGTTGTGTTAGTGAGGCAGGTTTAATTTTAGATCATGGATGCACTGTGGTAAGTGAAGCGATCAATGAAAGAGCGCGCAGTAGACTGCTTTTTATTTAAAATCTAGTGGTGATAGAAAGAGGCAAGTGACAAATGGCAAGGAAGGGGACGGGCCTGGGATTGAACTTCCGACCATCTGCTCAGTAAGCAGAACGGGTAACCACTGAGCTACCCAGCCGCGTCGAAAATGTACACTGAAGTTTCTAGAACAAAACGACAAAGCTGATCACTGTTTCACACGCACACCCTCTGGATGGCACATCTCATCGAGATGTTATAATTTGTCATCAGTAATAAAGGCAGGTTTCTGAAGGGATAATGAACTTAACTGAAGGGATGCATATATGGTGAAATTTTTTATCGGCGCGATCCAAATTGCCCGGCGGCGCGGGCAAAAAAAATACAGCGGCGCGCCGGTCGAAAATAGTGGCGGCGGCGGCGCTATAAAATCGTCGGCGGCGGCGGCGTGGTGCGGCGGCGCACAGGTCTAGTATCCGAAACATCTCATTTTCCTCTAACATGACTCACGAGCTTCTACACAGTTGCACTTCCCACCATTGTCACCACTTTTGTCCAATGCTTTTTAAATTTTTCGATATCATCCGCTGGTTTAAGGAGTTTCGCTTTGGTCAAAGTCCAGAAAGTCTCGATTGGTCATGCCTCCGGGCAATTTGGCAGATTCGTGTCTTTCGGCTTGAAACAGAAATGTTGGCTCTTGTACCACCCTAGTATGTCCTAGGCGTAATGACGCAAATTCAGGCCAAAACATGACTGGGCTATCATGCTGCTTGATAAACGGCAATACACGCTTCTGGAGGTATTCCTTGATGTATTTCTGGGTGTTTGTTTTTTCGGAAAATGGCCTTTACCGTTTCGGGGATACCCGTGCCTTGCGTATAGTGAAGTATAGTGGCCCGGAAGGGTTTTATAATACAATTTCACATAAATTTCATCGTCCATGATTATACACCCAGAATTTCTACATAAAATTGTATCATATACCTAGTTTCTGGCTCTCGGTTTCACAGACGCGGCCTGATTTGAGTTTCTTTTGGGTTTCTTCTACTTTTGGAATGTCTTGAGTCTTGTTCTTTGTTCTTTGCGTTGTTCTTTGAGTCTTGAGCTCTTTTGCACGCATCACGTTAGACGTCGTAGTCCCTATCTTTTTCGCCACATCTCGACCAGAATTCGATGGTTTCTGCTTATAGGCATCCCTAATCTTCTTGTCAATAGCAGGACTCACAGGACTGGAGTACTCCATAATTTCAAACTGTAGTTCGTACCGCTCCGACGCGCACACCGTCTTCTTTGCCCAATTTTCTTAAAGATATTCCACTCACAGTGTACCATTTGTGCACGATACTTTTACTCTGCTCTGGGGTAATAACCGCAACTCCTGTTCCTGGTAGCAACTACCGGATGCTGGTACTAGGATACTGCCTATCGCAGATTTACACGGGTAAGTAGAAACTTGGCAAAAATACCAATGGGTCCTATTTCGTTCAGGGATTGGGGAAGCAATTACAAGGGTTGCTACTGGATTACTTGGTCTCGTGTATTTCACCTAATTCTGAAATCTATCTGCTAACTGCTAAACTTTTCCACTATTTCCACAACAACTGTTTTGACTTTAAACCTTCCAACTTTTTTATCTTCGAAGTTGTTTTTCTGGGGACGATCCGTATAGCTTGCTAGCTGATGTGGAAAAGAACTTGTTTGCAGTATCCAACCTCTATTTCCCTAAATGTCCCTAAAATATCCCCATTTGATCCTTTTCCGCTTTGCCTTATCCCAAATAGCCCTTTATGGATCCCTACCGATTAGTGTACTCATAATTGTAGTGTGTGGGTGTATTGCATATGGTGTATAACAGTTTTCTGACAGTTTTTGGGAGTATACTTCTGCATTCATTAAAAGTAATTTATACATATGTTTAATTAACTACATGGGTTCCTATCTACAAGCTTTTTTTTCATTTAACTACAAATATTATAATCCTTGATAAAATCATCATCTTTCTCTACAAATCATCATTTTGGGTTCTTATTCAGAACAGGTAGATGAAAGGCTTGTAAGATGGAACAGCGCCACTTTTGACATTCACAACGACAACACTATCGCGCTGACAAGTGTTAACCTCATTTTTTTCTATTCTTCAATTTTCATTTGTTTTTGGAGTGAATAGGCTCATTCAATTTAGCTCTTCCAGGTTTCAATGTTCGAAAGTGTTGACAAAAGTAAAACAGCAATTATTTCTTGTGCTTAGTAAGTGGAAATTTCCCATCGATATCAAACAGTTTACATTTGTGTTGGTTGGCATTTTTCGTGTATTTTTAAGATCCAAGGGCATTTCCAAATAAATCGTAAAGTGAAACAATTGTTTGATGTTTTATGTTTATGGCGTCATGTTTGTAAGATGGAACACTGTTAGGCTTGTAAGATTGAAAACATTTTTTTTCGTTTTAAAAAAAATGATTGATATTTTTATGTTTCGAAATGCCATGGAATCAACAATAAATTAAAATATAACAATACATTTTTGGAAATTGCAATTTTCGATTGATTTCGAATATAGGCCATAATTTTTTTTATGACTATAAATAATTAGTTCCGTGGGGAAACTTGGAGCCGTTTATTTCCTCTTTCGAAAGATCATCGAAAAAATAAAAACTATACATGTTACGAGCAAAAAACGAATCGTGTTCCATCTTACAAGCCATTTTTTGAAATTGCATTTTTTGATGGATTTCGAAAATAGGCCATAATTTTTTTTTGATGATGATAAATAATCATTTCCTTGGGCAAAGTTGGCGCTAGCTTAGTTCTTCTTTCAAAAGATGCCTTTGGATTCGCGAAAAAATAAAAATTATACTCGTTATGAGCAAAAAACGGATCGTGTTCCATCTTACAAGCCTTTCCTATACATATTTCCTCTACGGCTGTCCTGTGCATAATTAGTGAGTGCTCTAAAGCTTATATTTTAAAGCAATCCTCTCGTAGTGTACTGGCTTGTATTATGGAGCAAAGTACCCAAATGGTAACAACCCCTATCGCTGGCACAGAAAATAGATTTTGATCCACCAAGACTATGCTAGATGATTAACTGTCAATGCCAAAATCAAAACACTCAACACCAGTGTTATACGGTGCTTCAATTGTTTATAAAATATTTCATAAAATGACAGATCTTTCTGGTAAGTATTTCATAGGTATAACTGAACTTCCCACTACATTTGCGCAAGAAGTTTATGAAAATGGTGTATTATTTAGGATCAAAATTGTTTAATAAAACGGCAATACGAATAAAAATATCATGGGCTTGAAGACGCAATATGTTGAAAGCAAAAATGCTATATTTCATATTTTTAAGCTGGTGAAGGATTTTCAAAATCAATTATTGCTTCTTTATTTGACAGCGGCTTTTCAAAAAAAGGTAAAATTTACGATAAAGCAGACACTTCAAAAAAAAAAATTCTTTTATGTTGAAAAATTGTTTTTGAAACTTGCAGAGTGTACTACCCCCTTAAAAACAAATGAAGGAATTGTGGATACGATGGTTGATGTTTAATTTTTGTTGTGAAATTGAAGAAAAAATTAACCCATAATTTTCCATTATAAATGTTGCTTATAACATTGCGAGTAAATTGCGGCATATTTACAATTAAATTATAGAAGTAACTAAAAACTGTTTTGTGTGACAGTTTTGCGATTCTCCGTATAACGTATGACATGTATACAAATGACAGCTCTTTTAATCACGAACAACATTTCCTATTACACCAATGTGTTAAAATGATCAAATTCTACAGTTTTGAATTCTTATCTTGGATTCCCATACATTCAACGCACTATGCTTCACTGCCATCAACAATCGATTTTTGGGACTTCTTTGACATCACACGGTTTTTGGTCGAAATCATCCACTTGAAAAATGTTTCGGTTTGTGAAATGGAACATATTGTCTCGGTTTCAACTTAAGTGGAGTCGATTTAGAACTAGTTTGATTAAGTAAACTAACTGTTCACGTTGTTAAAATAACAACGATTTAACTGGAAAACCATAGACCCAATGTAAGAAACACATTTTTTCATATGTTCCCTAATTTCATATGTTCCCTAAAAACCGTAATAAAAATGGTGTTATTGGTAAATTTTCAATAAAACTGTATAAGTTTCGGTTGAATTGTTTTCATCTTAAACAAACCAAGGGAACAAAATCTTTGTAGAGTGAATTTTTATATTTTGATTATAGAATGGCCGATAAATCATATGTGGAAATAACTTAAGTGCTTCTAAGCAGTTTTATTAGATTGTTTTGCAAAAATGTGTTTTGGGTAGAGTGAATACAACAGGCAACACCATCAGAAAATCAGAAGAAAAAAACGTACAAAGACAACAGTTATTAATAAATCTATCAGATGGGATGATGGCGCATCCATGATTAGCCCCAATTTGGTGCTTATAGACCGACATTACGTACATATCCATAGAAAGTTTCTGACTTAATAAAATGAGTTGTGTAACTTTTCGAGATACACACTACCAAACATTTTATGAAACTTATCTTAGCAAGTTTTCAACTAGTTAAACTTCGCTTCCAGCTTAAATATTTGATGAGTTATAATAAAAAATGTAATCGATCGTTGCATATTTGGCTGAGTCAAGGGACACATACCCTATCCCATGAATTTATAGCAAACGCTGCACCCACATATGTATGTGAGTTAGATAACAAGAATAATTAATTTAATAATTCAATTTGAATTTTAATGTTAATTGACTTTAACAAAAGACACATCGATTGAAATACCTAGGATTTGAAAACATAAAAGTATAGCAAGCGTCACATCTCTTATCTTATGATTATTTTCTTGATAATACTGTCATAAATTGCACACTGAAGGATATTTTAGGGAGTTTAATGCATAGTTTGAAAGAAACTTGTAATTTGCTGCGATATTTAATGCACATATATGGAATGCATGGAATATTTCATGTATATTTGAACCAGATATTGCTTGAATATCCGGGGATCATATGGGAATCGAATGAACAGCGCACACTGTGTTTATGTTGGCACCTCTTACTTTGACGAATACATATTATTTAGAAACTTACTGAAAACAATAAGGTATAAAAATAACCCGACGGCAAGCCTAATTTAAAAAAAAAAAAAAAGACGTTCCTTTTTATACTTTTCATTAAGAATACTTCAACAGAATATAAGAAAAAATAACGACTAATTTATTTATATTATTTAATTTACCTTATTTTAAAATCGTATGTCACTTTACTTAGCGGTTGATATTGCTCAGATACCTCTTAGTATCCATACAATAGTCTTGCCGACTGAGAGAGAGTATCAAAAGAATTCCACGAAAGTATGCAACAGTTCCAGATTTCCTACACCACACATTTATGTTCACGGTAACGCTACAATAAACAACAGAGATCTTTTGTTTGCATTGTATTTTATGTTTTGCACTGTCTTCCGTTGCACCAAGGCAACCACTTGCTGCATGCAAAAATCTATTAATAATCAATAAGTTATCGCACTTCACCGATCGACAAATCACCACCAACGGCAACCGCCAACCAATAGTACACAGAGTCAAAACCGTCCAGAGAACCGCGATACTATCTTCAGCGTACCAGTTTGCCACAGTCGTACGATGGAAGAAATGTAGGTTCTAGAAAAAAGTGCACTCTTATTTGCTTTACAGTGGAATACGGCAGTTTGACATAATTTTCACGTCCGGACGCGACGAGCGCAACAAGAGGAAGAAATTCAATGAGTCCTGTATCCTTGCGCCGGAATTGGTTTTTCCCTCAATATAGCTTAGTGCTACAGAAGAACAAGTGCTCTGACGGTTTTCTACACAGGGAGCAACTGGACCATCACCGTTCCGAGAGTACCTCTAAGACTGTAGGCTCACCAGTGCAACAAAAAATCTCTAAACCACACTATACCGCATCACGACACAAATCATTTATTGGTAAATTCCGGAGCGTCGGAGCGAAAGACCTTGGCCGATGTAAAGTGGATATCCGTTTGGAATGACTGCCAACAAGCGGCTCAAACCATACCATACCAGGAGCAGATCATCCGCTTTTGGGGTTTTCGGAATGTCGGTTGTTTTTGTTGTTGTTCGGATGGCCGAGCCTGGCTAGCACGATGGTAAAGGGAAGACGCTGCAAATATTTCAGTAAAAGTATCATAACGGCGGCGCACTCACGTGGAATTTGCATTCCTGAGTGGGACAGAGAAGGAAAAATAACCAGCAACAGCCAGTTTGTATTCCGAAAATATCTACTCCTGTGGCGCACTGAAGAAGCTACAAGCACAACATTGTTGCGAAGGGGATGATGATGATAATAAAGGCGTGGCTTATGCTGCACATGTATTTTGCAATGACCTGTTTGCTTGTGTACACGTGTATCTGGTGGTGTGTTTGTGATCCTTTTTCGAACAGTAGGCCATGGCGGCTGGATCCCCTATTCGTGGCGGGGGTTACTTTGTTGGAAAATTGTGCTATCTGCTGTACTCGATACTTTCACTGTAGAAAATCACTCGTTTTTGTCGTAACTTATCAGCTTACGGGCATTGGAGTGCCACACACGGCTAGCCATTGATACAAGCATAAATTATTTGTGAATCCTTTTTTTGTTCGTGCTGTACTACTGTTACTAGTTTTTTGAACATATTTCAGTGCTGCACGATTGTTTATGTGCCACTTGTAAGTTAAAGTTGGTCTATTTTCAGTGCCGGTCGTAGATTACAGTAGACTCAGAGGTAAGTGCTTTAAAACAGGTGGCTGTTGAATGCAATATCATTGGAAGCGATATTTGTTTCGACTGTTAATCGATTTGTTAGTAGATTATTTTGATCATATTTTGAAATTAATCAATAATTAATCACATTAATCAGCCAGTTAATTTTGCTGGAGTACTAGATAAAAATTAAGTTTTTTAAAATTTTCTCATAATGATCATATTTCTCATATTCTGAATTTATGCTTAATCTTAATTCTAAATTATATGCTTATAAGTTCAGATTTTTCGGTTTGCAGTGATTTTATAAACTATTTTGTTTTCCCATATACTTTTAATTCCTCTAAGAGTCCCACACGAATATTTTTCACAAAGTAGTACATTGCTGAGCTCATCATAAAACTGTCAATTGATTTGTTTTTTTTTTCTTGAGTCTCGTTCTTTGAGTGATATTGAAAATAGTAAATTGAACTATTATAAAATCACCATAAATATGGGTTATTCCATTGAAAGTGACCGAGAAAAAGCGCAAAGTTCTTGACACAAATTTGTAATAATCCCAGTTTTTGTGCTGATTTTACCAATCTTGGCATACCTTTTTTCAAGTTTAAAAATATGCTTTTTTTGACGTAGACAAGGGAGGGTGTCAATTTAAAATCTTAAAATAAGCGACCGTCACGAAATATCGTTACAAATTAAACGCTAATAACATAATAAATGCTCAATAGATTTTCAGGATGTTTACACCAATCGGTTGGAATTTTTTCCACGTATCAAATCAACTTTCAAACATTCGGTCACAATTTCTAACTATTGAAAACAACGAAAACAAAAGGTGATGTCTTATAATTTTGTTTGGCTTGCCATACTTAGACCGCGGCTAACTAGACCGATGGCCCAGTCAAGGTGGTGCATTCGATCATGCCTTGACCTACCCCTCATGGGGATGCTTGGCAAAAGTCTGTGTTTCCTGTTTCGGAATACTACCTCACAATGCCCTCCGCTCAATTTCAAAACTACTTCTATTCAATTTTCACAGCCTGCCGTGAGCTAACGGAACTATCAATACTTTCTCTTCAAAACTTTGTTCTAGCAAAAAAAAAAATGCTGTCTACTCCTAGAGCCTTATGGTGATGAGAAATTATTTCCTTCTCAAAACAACATCATCACAGATCGTTACCCCGCGTATGGGAGAATACAAGGAAAGAACAATATCAAGTGTAGACCGATAAGGTTTCAAATCCATTTCAAATTCGGTGTTTTCAAGACGACTAATTCAATTTTGAGAGAGTTGTTTTTGTTTTAATTTATCCAACATTACTTCCCAAGTTCTTACCAATTGGCAGCCAGCGGTGGCTAAAACAATTTTAGTTTTCTCTTCGTTGCATACCTTGTCAATTTTGTGCAATTTACAAATGGCTACCGTCACGAAAAATTGAAACATCGGACGCTGATAATTCTGACGTTGAGGTTTTACGACTGCCAGTTTATTTACTAATGTTTATTTATTAATGTTACAAATAAGAGATGAGAGCGATTCCACGAACAAGTGGGAAATTTTTCCAGTTTTTATTTTTTGTATTTTTTGATTTGCCTGAAACCTTGCATACAAGTTTTTGGGGAAGAAAAACGCCGTTTTGCATACTTGGTTCGCCATTTTGAATCTAGCCTTACTTATGAGAAGGGCCTATGAAAAATGCACATGATATCTTCAAAAAATTGTATCTCAGAAACGGTTTGTCCGATTGGTTTGGTGTCTTGGGCGAAGTTTTAGACAATTGTTGGTGCTATATGGAAAAAATATGCACGGTATAAAAAAGTTTGGTTTTTGTGTTTTGAACTTAAATATAGATTTTCCCTTAAAAGTTACATGTCAATAATTTTTTAATTATCCTTATCTTATAGCTGACTGAAAATGCTATCTAGTGCACAGTGGGTTGTTCTGGAGAAAAATAGGTTACGGAGAAAAATTTTTTTTTTTTTTAAATTACAATTTTCAAAAAAGCTATTAAGAAAAGCTATTCAGAAAAGATTGTTAATGATGACATTGAGAAAAGCTTTTAATCGCTTTAATGAAATGTACGTCAATGTAAAAATAGGATTTTCATCATTTGCAAGCCTCCGGCCAAGGCAATGTAAACTATTGACTGTCACAGGAACACATAATGTTTGCGTTTGCACTACGCATGAAAATGTCAATTTCATTCTACATAGCTTAAAAAAATACAATGTCTTGAATGGTCTAAAAACATTAACGAATAGATTACTTTGCGAAAATAAGACAACTCATTGCCATCTACGAAGATGTAAAAACTGCCCAGATACCTCAGTTTTAGAAGACAGTTTATTGAAACAACTGGAAGAAAACTTTGTTGAAAAGCTTTCATTCGAACAATGGGTTACCACTGACAGATGTGATTTAGAAACTATTGTAAAGCAAACCGATGAGTTTGTTTCATTTTTCAGCTCAAAATTAGAAAGTTTGATTCCGCATGATTTTGTAAAAACCGAACAATCCCATTTTTTGAAAACTACAAAACAAAACTTGCACGATGGTGAATTTTTAGCTATTTTTGACTTTTCTGAAAATTACAGCTGCATTTTGCAGGATGAAGTTCAATCACACCATTGGAACGTGCAACAGGCCACAATCCATCCTTTCGTAATATATTATACTGAAAATATGCAAATTAAACATTCTTCATTATAATTTCTGAAGAACTAAGACATGATTCAGTCGCTGTTAATTTGTTTATTGATAAAATGCTAAACTTTTTACAAATTGATCAAAATAAAAACATAAAAAAAAATTATTTTATGTCAGATGGTGCTGCTTCACAGTATAAAAATCGAAAAAACTTTTCTAGACTTTGTAAATTTAAATCAAAGTATGGTATTGATGCTGAATGGCATTTCTTCGCAACATCGCACGGAAAAGGTCCATGCGATGCTATTGGAGGTACGATAAAACGCATGGCTACCAGAGCAAGTTTAGCCAAAGAACGCGAACACCCGATAAAGACTGCAAGAGAGTTGTTTAATTGGGCAAACAAACGAAAAAAAGAAGAACTTACAAAGTTGTCATTTGGTTATTCTACTACAGAAGAATACGAAAATATGTCTTTGCAGCTAAATAATCAATATAATAATGCAAAAACAATTCAAGGAACTCAAAAATTCCACTCATTTCTTCCTCTATCAGAAAATACAATAATGGCAAAGCTTTATTCAAACTGTCCTGACAATGATGCCAAAATATTCGATTTTGTTAAGAAAGTTGTGTAAACAATAATTTTATAAAAATACAGGAATAAAAATAAACTGATGATATCCAACATATAATGTTATTTTTTATTGCGCACAATCACCATCCCTGAAAAATAAGCTTAATTCGCTCTTTTGAATCTTGCTAATTGAGGAGCTTGCATTTGCAGTTCTCAAAAAGGTGTATTTTGAAATCGAGTTGTCTCATCGGTTTGATGTCTGTGGCGATGTTCGGCAATAGAGAAAAAATATGCACAGTATAAACATATCCAGTTTAAATGGATTAAACTGTTAGGCGATATGCAAGAGTTGAATGCACATTTTCAACACAATACAACAAAAATCACTTGAAGAAATCATTGTTCCTGATAGTGGGATTTTGTAACTTGTTTTTCAAAATACTTTTAAGGCAGAGAATTTCACTCGAATCTTTAAGCTATTAGTGTCATTTTAACTCAAAATTTTCCAATCTTACCGAAAAAAATACTTTTGAAACTAAAAAAATACGAAGTACATCCGAAAAGGGCCAAAACTTATGAGGTTATCAAAAAAATCAATATTAAATCAGTAATATCTTCTAAACGGTGCATCTTAGAAAAATGTTACCGAAGTACTTTTTGCTTGCAAATTTGATGTCCTTTCATAAAATAAGGGTGACAAACTTTTTTGACTTTTCTAATAGCTTTTTTGAAAATTAATTTTTTTTTTTAAATTTTTTTTCATTGTCACCTATTTTTCTCCATAACAACCCACTGTGCACTAGATAACATTTTAAGTCAGCTATAACATAAAGATAATTAAAAAATTATTAACAAGTAACTTTTAAGGGAAAATCTATATTTAAGTTCAAAACACAAAAACCAAACTTTTTTTTACCGTGCATATTTTCTCCATATAGCACCAACAATTGTCTAAAACTTCGCCCAAGACACCAAACCAATGGGACAAACCGTTTCCGAGATACAATTTTTTGAAGATATCATGTGCATTTTTCATAGGCCCTTCTCATAAGTAAGGCTAGATTCAAAATGGCGAACCAAGTATGCAAAACGGCGTTTTTCTTCCCCAAAAACCTGTATGCAAGGTTTCATGCAAATCAAAACTTATGAAAATTACTCGTTGCTGAAATGATATGGAACCGCTCATGAATATATTTCGCGTACATATTCATCAATCGGCGTTGGAATTTTTGCCTTATCACGGAAAATGTGTTGATTCTCGAACATGATATTCCTATATAACATTCATCGCATATTCCAATACTTACTCCTATGAACAGTTATTCTGTTGTGTTAACGATTCGCGTTGGATAGAGTTTTACTTCTAGGAAGAAATAAGTTTTGAGAAACTGTGAAAGTGAGAATGCCTAATCGTTTTGATGACAGCCGTATGTGCAAAATTGTGAATTGCGTTAAGATCGAACATACGGATAATTTCCCGGTTATCGGGTGAAACTGAAAGCAGCCAGGGGTAATCCGTTGCAAAGCATTGGTTTAACTCGAGGCCGTATCATCATTTAAACCAAGCGATCGTCTTCATTGCTTTTGAAAGAGTGTACAATAGAATTTTCCAACATTCTTACTATCTAATGCAGGTCTAACTATCTATTAGGACCACACCCACGCTATTTTGATCAGACTATGCCTTACGGCAAGGGTAGGCGTCAAATAAAAATTTGAAAATATCTGATACAGTTTGAACGTTAATAGCTTTATCAATTCCCGATAGGTTTTCGAGATTTTTGCTTCAATCAGTTGAAGCTTTTCGCGACTGTATCATAAATTTTTGATTTTGAATTCCCAAACAGACTCTGAATAATCTATAACGCGATATCCTTCCAGCTGGTCGATCACATCAACACAATCACTACAGCCAGCCGAACAACATCATTACCCTTTCAGTATACGAAAAATCAAACCAAACGTCCCTTTTCAGAGCCGCCAAAGATTTTCTAAGAAGCGAATTATAGGATGTTCTAACATGCGAACCCAAAGTCCCATTAGAAGAGTACCTGTTTTGCAATGATCCGCTACGAAACTAACGAAACTAATTGAACGGTTTAGAGTAGTCTACGTTAACTGATCGTGTGTTAAACACAACCCCACTGATTTTGTTCAATTGATTGCATCTCCAAAATCGTTTGGTCATATACGATATTTTGGAAGGTTTTTGAAGAATTTGTTTTAAGAAATCCAGATTCTTGTGCCTAATCGGATGACTTGACGTGCCGCAAAGGCTAAGTAGGGAGTCCTTGTCAAGTCCAAGCTCAGAGTTACTTCCATTGGGGTAACATCACAAGTCTGTCTGCAATTGCAGCAGGACCAAAATCTGCATGATATGTAATTACAAATAGAATTGTAGTCGTCATTCTATACTATAAAATTTATATTTTATATGAAATTTTCAACGTCACGTTTATGTATCTTTGAAAGTTTTAGCCCACCTTACCCACGTTATGTATTTTAAAAGATAGGAAGGTTTCTTGCATTTTTGTGAAAGAATCGGAAATGACGGGTTCTCCTTAAGAAGGCCTTTTTCTACTTCACAAAAAAACATTGTTTATAATGATTCATTTCCTGATCCACAGGCATAAAAGTATTCAGTATTAAGCAGGAGTTAGCGGAAAGTTCATTTTTTGTGTAGTTTATTTCGTCTTATTGTCAGCTAAAATTTTCTTTGCTTGTTAACTATGCCATTTTATTACATCAACCATTTTTTTGGCCTAGGGCTGTTGAGTTGACAATCTCGGCCGGCCTCTGGCGGTATTATATTTTAACCTCATTTTTTATTTTATGTGATGATTTTATTGAATGATGTGATATTATTGCATTGAAATTCACTCACTATAATACTATTGCACTGAGACTAACTACAAAAACATTGCGTTGCAAGGAGACGGAGCAGAACATCGAAGTTTTAGGTTTACTATTCTTTATATGCTACATAGTTTTAGATCATCCCAGGTTTTGTTAAGTAATTCCAGATAATTTTTCTCGTAGCTAAATTATCTAAACTTTCAGGTTCACAAAACGTAAGTCTTGCAACAATTTTTGCAGGAAATCAATCTGGGGACATGTGATTGGAAATGGAATTGTTATTATCATTAACTGTATTTTATCTACTACAACATTGAATACCTTCTGCTCAAATATGAACCAGAGTTTCTGAATAAAACAAAACATGGATAAATGTTTTTTTAAATTGGTAGGGACTGTTATACGTTTACATGTCAAATTTAAGCACGATCTGTCACGAAGGTTTTTTTTTGCGACACTATAAACAAGTCAACCTCCAGTGTGTTTTACGCATTTTACTATGGAATCAAACGTTGAGCAAATAATTAGTTTGAAATTTTGTTATTCCAACGGAATAAGTGCTTCGGATGCATTCAAAATGTTGCAGAAAGCCTATGGGGAATTTGTTCTATCGCGTGCACATGTGTTTGATTGGTATAAGTTGTTCAAAGAGGGTCGTACATCATTTGAAAATCTGCCTCATGATCGTCGTCCAGCAACATCTGTAAACGAAGAGAACATAGAAAAAGTGAAGAAAATTGTGCTGCAAAATCGCCGTGTGACCGAGAGAGAAAAAAAACTGATGAGCTCAATATATCAAATGGATCCTCTCATAGCATTATACACGATGTTTTGAGCATGAGACGTGTGTCTGCGCGTCTTGTTTCAAAATTGTTGAATTTTCTTCAAAAAGAGCAACGCAAAACTGTCGCTAAGGAAATGCTCACAATGAGTGATACGGACATCCAGCACATAACTGGTGACGACACTTGGGTCTACGGACGTCGGAACAGCACAGCAATCATCGGAATGCGCCGAAACCTAAAAAACCGCGTCAAAGCCTATCGAACATGAAGGTTATGCTGACTGTTTTCTTCGATAGCCAAGGTGTGGTGCACTCGGAGTTCCTTTCGGAAGGTCAATCGGTCAATGCTGAATATTATTCGGGCGTTGTGAAGCATATGCGTGAGAATATTCGTCTCAAAAGGACAGAATTGTAGGACAACAAGTCATGGTTTTTGCATCACGATAATGCACCAGCTCGCACATCATGTTTAGTTCGTGATTATTTGACCAAAAACAACGTTAACATCGTTTCTCAAACGCCGTATTCGCCAGATATGGCACCATATGACTTTTTCCTCTTCCCCGAACTCAAATTGTCGCATCGTGGTAAACATTTTCAGACAGTTGAAGTCATAAAGGAGAATTCGGGAGCTTACGGCGATACCAAAAAAGGCGTATGAAAAGTGCTATAAGGAATGCAAAAAACGTTGGCATATGAGTATCGCCTCCGATGGTGATTATTTTAAAGAAGACAAAATAAATATTGAAGAATAATTAACCGTTTGTGTTTTATTTAACCAGTCTCGTTCATATTTGAGCAGAAGGTACCACGATAATTTTTTACATCTCGACCATCACTAGCTTTGAACACCAGGAACATACAGGGTGCGGCAGAAAATAATTCGAAAATGTTCAAACTTGAGTATTGGGTTAATTAAGCTACACGAGTGACTAATTTCTGTCTAAAGTGTTTTTTATGTTTACTTTCAAGTGCTGTATCCAAACATTCTATTTGTTTTATTGCAAATTCGTCAAAATGTTTGCAAAAGAAGTGATCACCAGTTTGTTGCTCTCCCAGAAGAAGCCGATAGAGATTGCCAAGGTGGTAGGGTGCCATTTGGCAACAGTTTACCGCATAAAAAAGTCCCTGCAGGATGGTCCTAAGCAGCGGAAGTCGGGAAGCGGACGTCCGCGCTTTGCACGCACACCGAACGTGATCAAATCGGTCCGTGCAAAAATTGCTCGCAACCCGGTGCGTTCCATACGAAAACTTGCAAAGGAAGCTAATATTTCGGGGAAATCCATGCGGAGAAGAAGACTTGCATGCATCTTCCAGAGCCAGAGTGAAACGCCACTTGATTACGGACCAGGTCAAGGAACTACGAGTGACTCGTTCCAAGAGATTGCTTTCCTTGTTGAAGAAGGAAAAAATTATAATCCTGTTCTCCGACGAAAAGCTTTTCAGCATCGATGCTGCGCCGTTCCTGAAAAAGTGAAATTCAAATTTTAAACCAAACATCCGGCTGGTGTCATGATGTTTGGCTTGGTGGCGTCCAACGGTTTGAAAATGCCACCAGTTTTCATTGATGCTGGAGCTAAAATCAATACCGAAGTGTATATCGGTATTTTAAAGGACCAAGTGCTTCCCTGGGTGAAGGCCAACTTCTCTGAGGACCAAAACGTTGTCCTACAGCAGGATGGAGGGCCGTTTCACACGTAAAATTGAACCCAGCAATGGTTGAACGATAACATGAAGTTTTGACCGAAGGATTTGTGGCCCCCTAGCAGTCCAGATCATAATCCGTTGGATTATTCAATGTGGGCATATGTTGAAGCACGAGTCTGCAAAACATCACACCCTAGTGTGAAAACCCTGAAATCAACCATAACACGCACATGGCAGTCAATGTCGGAGGACTACGTCCGAAAGGCATGCTCTGGCTTGCGGTGTCGGCTCGAGGATGTTATTAATAAAAATGGAGGACACATTAAATAAGTTTGTTCAAAAGGACATTATAAAAATAACTGCACTCGAAAATGTTGATATTATTGCTTGAATTAGTTGAAAATGGGATTTGAAATAAAAAAAACAAATTTTCGCATTATTTTCTGCCACACCGTGTACATGACTGCTTCCATAAGGCCGGATATTTACCTTTCTGGAAGGATTGAGTGAATGTAACTGCAAATATGGCTTTATTCCAAAAGTTGAAAAAGGTTTTCCCTGTTCTGTTAAGACTAGAAAAAATGGAAAAAATGTTAATGACTTTATAAAATCTACAAGTGTAGCAAGGTTACCTCTTAGCAAATTTCGATTTGCTTATCAAGCAGGTAAATACGATTACGGCATTACATCGAAAAATCGCTTCAAGCCAAAGAAATAGCCGTGGCAGCTTTTCTTGATATTCAGGGAGCTTTCAATAATGCATCTTATAAGTCCATACACACAGCAATGGTGCCAAGGGGCTTGGATGAACACGATATCGAACGGACAATGGCTATGTTGAAAGATCGGGAAATTTTCTACTGATCTCGGAGACACGGAACTATCTATAAGATCAATAAAGGGTTGTCCTTAGGGTGGTGTATTGTCATCATTACTATGGTCTTTAGTAAAGGGTGTTCGATCAAAATTTGGTCAAACAGTAATGTGTGTGAGTCGACCAAAGAATGTTCAGCAAAGCTTCCTGTTTACCAAATGTGAATTGCCGGGTCTTTCGTTTCTGCCTTAAAATTTTTGTACTATCTCACTTGCATCCACTTTATTCGCCGCCAGAACGCTAGTTTGCCTTGAACTGCTTCTCACTCACAACAGCTTGTAGAGTCTTCATAAGGTTCCGCTTGACGATGGCCCAATATTGTTCAATTGAGCGAAGCTCTGGCGTGTTAGGAGTCGCTGGTGGCCTCCAGCTTCGCTTTCCCCGATCCAGCTTTCCTGGATGTCGACAAACGTTCAACGGAAACTCTTAATACGTTGGTAACAATTGATTAAGTCGCATTCAACATTTTCGCCAACTTGGCGTGAGAGTAGTTTGGATTTTCGCCATGCACGTCCAAAATGGTTGTCTCTTCCTTCGATGACATTGTGATAACTGAAGTGCTAATCTCAAAATCAAAATAGAAGCATGATGCTACCGCAGATATTTTTCAGAAATGAGGGGCGTGCAAAATTTTTAATGTAAGATGAAAGGAGATGCGTCAAGTTTAGGTCGATTTTTATTCGATTTTAATCAGAAACACTTAGCAGTAGACAATTTCCTTAAAAACTAGCCGATCAGGTTTTGAAGTGATAGGATACACAGATGATTTAGCCATTGTGGTTCGTGGAAAAAATTGATGACACAATTTCAATCCGGCTACAAACTTCACTCAATATAACTCGAAAATGGTTTGAAAGGAGGGCCTATATTAGGCTGATGCAAAATTCGAAATATTTGCTCCTAAGCTTAATCGACGTGCAATTTGGGTCCCTGATAGTCCCCAAAAATTTTAACATTTGGTTTTTAATTTGGCTTTGCACACGCTATTCAAAGTTTGTATGGGAATTAGTATGAAGAATCTCAAACTTACATTTCCAGATCCCTAACATCTTAATATTATGTCCTTAAACCAAATCTTATATACATTCATATAGTGTAAGTTGTCAACTATCAAAATGCCGAAGATACCTGACATGTAAATTCTATACAAAAATAGTTATTCACTAAAACATAAAATACAAACAAACACTGGCAAAGGTATGATGTTTCTATCGTTATTTTTGTTTGCTGTGTCATTTTTATTATTTAATATTTATATATTTTATATAATATATTTTATATATATTATTTTATATATGTTTTATATTTTCTATTTATTTATTTTTATATATATATATACACATATTTTTATTTCTTATTGTTGTATTTGTTGAATAACTATTTTTTTTGTATACAATTTACATGTCCAGAGTATCTTCGGCATTTTTGATGGTTGGCAACTTGCACTATATGAATCATGTAGCATAAGATTTGGACTAAGGACATAATATTAAGATGTTAGGGATCTGGAGAATGAAAGTTCGAGATTCTTCATACTGAACTACGCCATGCAAGCTCTGAATAGCGTTGTGCAAAGCCGAAATTAGGACCAAATGTGTTCAAATTTTTGGGGACTATCAGGACCCAAATTGGCGAATCGATCAGCTTGAGGGCAGCAAATGTTTCGAATTACTGCATCAGCACTAGCCTCTCTCTCGACCCTTCTAACACTGTCGTGCTTTCTTTTCACGAAAAAGGAAGAAAACTTGCTAGCTAGCCTTCATTGAATGAAAGTCGAATTCGATTATCGGAAGAAATAAATACCTTGGTATTACTTGCGGACAAAAAAAGTCGCAACTGGACACACCCATCCTGAGACAAAGGTTAATCTACACTAAAATTAACACAATTTTGGCGGAAAAATAGGAATTGTTACGACCAAGAGCATGGTACACTAGATTTATGCAACAGTGAGTCCGAGCCAAAAATTACTTATGCTTCTTACGGGTAGTGGTGGCCCAAAACAAATGAGCAATCGCTCAATAGGAGTTGGGTGAGTCTGCAGAGAATTGCCTGTATATTAAGGGGACTAGAAATATTTACCTGCACTTTTGCCAGTAAAAGTTCAGGAAGAAAGCGCAAAAATGAAAAAAGTGCCGCGCATAAATTATTGTGGGCCTGTGCCCACAAATAATGTGTGATCAGCATTAAATAAGTGGGAATGAGCAATAAAGGTAGAGAAAGATCTTCGGATAATCTAATTGTGACCGTAAATCTATCAGTAAATAAAACAGCTGTTATTATATCAACGCGATTAAATGCTAACGGTATTTTCCATGGAATTGTGGCAATTTAAAACGCTAAATACATTCATATGTCTTTTAATTTTGTTAGATTTTCTAAAAATAGTGAAAATGAACTGATGGATATTATGTATAAAACGCATCGCGAATAGTTTGATGCTCAATCCACATAATTGGCAAATATATATATTACAATTACTATATACAATAACTGTTATTTCATACAATGATTTAGTCTAGTTAGATTGTCCGAAGATCTTTCTCATCTTTATTGTCATTCTAATTTTTGTGCTGATCCTGCGTGCCCTGATTGGCGCAGACGCAATGAACAATGGCACTTTCGGCCCTATTGCTCAAATCTTTTGAATTGATGATTAGTTATTAGCGCTTAAGACAAAAGAATGATACAAAATTTTTACATATCAGTTGCATTGGATGCCTCCTCAATATCACTTAACATGTATGCAATAATGCCTTGGAAACTACTAAATATAAAGTGGTGACTAATTTATAGCTTACAGGTCTGGAAAACAAAAAACTGGGATTGTGTACCAGTAATACAATATATATCTACCGTAATGTAAGTTGATTGGATGTAGATATTTGCCTAAATTTAGTCATACCACAATATTCACTGAGTTGGATACTTGATGGTTTAAAGCTCTACAAGCATGAAAAAATGTAACTTAGGTTCATCTCTCCTGAAAGATATAAGAAAAGATATGTATGACTGATGACAATCAGTGAAGAAGGAATCAAACATCTTCTCATCTGCCAGGCACGATTCTTCTGATTGCGATCTCCATTAGAAACACCACACGAAAAGACTGATTGTCAGATCAACCTCTCTTGTTATGGCTTTGTCGTTTTGAAGAAATAGAGGCGTTAGGAATCAGTTATACAGGCCCCCTTCAACGTGCTAGTTGTCACGATTGAAAATTTTCTGGGCGAACCTGAAACGGAGGATCTATTTGAACAATTTCGATGTGAAAAACCGAGAAACGATCCAATGAGCATACCACACAATGGTACTGATTATGTTTATATGTTCTCCATTGCGGTAACGATTATGATGCAGGAAGATGTTAAACTCTCATCTGCGCGAACAGGAAGTGAACAACAACAATGTTTTGGCTGGAACCAGATGTGAAGAAAAATTAAAGATGGTCGAGAGTCACGACAAAATGGAAAAATTAACAAGATGTTTTTTAATTAGAGCAAAAAAGGAGCATGTATCCAATGGTACTCGAACCATGGACGTCAATCTTTGCCCTAACATCCACTGCGGGGTAGGTTGTAGCGGCTCAGACAAGTCCGCCACTTCAGCAGGCAAAATTGACGCATGGAGAAAGGCAACTCATGTACCACTGTGGCTTGTATAGTTTATTCTTAGCGATCTATTGTCTGCACTCTGTTTGCTGATGCGCACATAGGTTTATCATGATCAATGAAACTAACCGACGTTGGCGCAATATGCCCACATCTTTTTCGGCTGCTATGGCAAAAGTTCCGGCCAACTGTCATGATGATACCGCGCGACGAAGTGGATTTCTTTTGTAAGAAACGCAGATCCATGGTCATCATAGCTCAATTTCGGTAAAGCGCAGCTACAAAGCAGCACCATGCTGAAGTTCGTTCGATTCCCGATCTGGTCTAGGAATTTTCCGTTAATTAAAAATTTCTCGACACCCTGGGCGCAAAATTGTGATTATTTTCTTGCCACACGCAGTTGTCTTTGTCTCAAAACGATACGAGAAAACTTTGACAGTGCTATTGATTGACTGAAACGCTACCGATTGTCCCCGTTAAGGCCATCACTTTCTATAAAACTCATAACTGTGTTGCCCTTTGGGAAGTTGATTTCGTAATTTCGGGTTGAAATGACCTCAGTGTGTATTGTTTATGCTGCGCGTGAGTTTCGTTGTGTAGAAATGTGTCGTAGTTTCAGGCTGAGTCGAGGAAGGAAAGCAGCGAAGGTGCGCCGAGGAACATTTTCTTTTACCTGCCTCGACCAGCCCGCCTACTTTTGACCATCGGAAAGATATTGAAAAAATTCTTGGTCTGCGGTGTGCTCGCGATATAAAACGTTCAGGAGACGTTTAACTGCCGATCAGGAAGAAAAATCAGGTAGTGAAAAGTGTTCCGTACTGTGTGAAAGACGAATGGTACCTTCATACGCAAAACTAGCCTATTCCGTTCGGATGTTGCCGGAAAAGCTACTACACTTGACCAAAATGTTCATGCCGTCAAGACACGAGCGGGCTTCGATCATTCAAGATTGAAGCTCAAGCCGCAATGAAAAAACAGAATAGGACAGCTAAAACACGTGCGTATGGCTGTTCCACACAAATGTTGACGAAAACCACACTGCAATTGCACTGGCCCCGGGGCTTTCGTTATCGCTGCAGAACGGGAAATGGTTGAAAGCGAAAAAAATGTCAGTTTCAAAGGTTATACAAAATCTTATGCGTGGTATTAGGAGGAAAAGGATTCGGGCTTTTGGATTTGGTAAAAAACCTGAAGAAATACACATCTAAATGAATTACACATTGTATTTTATTCCTGAATATTCTAATGATATTTCAGACTTGTTTTGAGGATGAGTTTAAAGTAATGCAATTTAACTGTAGACACCCTTTAATTGCAAAAACGACTAAGCCTGAAAACACTGAAAAAAGAAAGCATGAATCAATGAACATTATTTTACAAATAATGAAATGTTATCATTACCTCATCCGTCGAAGAAAATTGATAACCAGCAATTTTTTAATTTGAAATCGAATAACTGTTTGATAGGATGTTTACTAAGAGTTGCCCCTTTAATAAATTGTCATACAGTTCCCTTTTTCATTATGCATTTGAAGTTGTACCTGTTCAATTTTTATTAACAATTGATCATACGTTCTGTGCTTTTCAGTTGATTTGAAGCACTTTGAAATAGTCATGTATTATGATATGTGAAGACATGCACAATTTTTAACATGTACAGAGATCGACCATTGTATGTCTTCGCTTTCTCGCCGAGTATTTAATACAGGTTCAGTTACTGGCGAATTAAACACTTTATCAAATGAATCAAAAACAGAAGATTTTCAAATTATTGCTGAAAGCAATCTACTGAAGGCTTATTTCTTTGTTTGAAAATCTATAAAATGTGTACCTAATAAACCATTACGATTCAATTGCAAGCAGCAATATCATGTACGTATTTACAAAGCCCCTATGAGCAGTTTTGAGTTTGCGGTACCTATAATAATAAGCGAAATTAGTAAAATATATTGGAAATTGTAACATGAAAAAATATATGTCTATTTTTATCAACAATATGATCTTCATTCCTTCATTTTTACGAGACGAATGAATAACAGGACCGTCGGGTATCATCCCTTTGAGACTTGCAAGGTTAGAAATTAATGAAACTTGGCAACAAAGAAGATGTAATATTTACGAAAGTAAGTTTTTCAGACATTGCTAATATTATTCCCACCCCGTCAACATTGTAGACTTAGTAATAGAACCAGACGGTTGGAACAACGAAACTCACTTGAAAAATCAGAAAAATGACTTTATATTATTGTTTGCATTTTTGAATAGCCGATACATGAGAAACACTCTCCAAGTATATGTTTAATATTTCCAGTTTTTTCCGATTGTTAACGTTGAGCAACGCTTTGAACAAGCACCAACAAAACTCTTTTTTCGAAAAAAATACAAATTGCACTAACATTATGAAAAAAATACTATATTGTTTGATGATGTTGCTACCCATATCCTCAATTTTTTCCGTA
>JASCZW010001344.1:172220-190333 GCA_034211315.2 Aedes japonicus | reverse complement strand
TGAGACACACTGTACCCAAAAAACATCAGTGTCGAATAACCGCTTGTTCAAATAAATTTGGAGAAGTTATTCAGCTTTCTAGAAGAAAACATCTCTGATTTTGGTTTTCGTAATTACCCTTCCGTTTTGTAAGCATATATTCAATCCTCCCTCAAACCCAATATGGTGCTTCAGCGTTCCTCCGTTTTCATATTGATTGAACCTATTGAAGCTCGAGTAAAACCACTCAACCAACCCATGTCAGTGCCACGCATTGTGCACCTGCCCCTCACTGTCAACCAGTCTCAAGACGGTAGAATCCACCATAATCGAACAGAAGCTTGAGGCCCCATAAAAGATGGGATTTTATGAGTCCTTCATTATAAGCTTGCTATTCTTGCAAATTTAGCTTGTTTAGGCTGATTTTGGCTTCCTCGCCGCGTTGCTGCCACCCAGTAAGTACCTTTTTATACTATGTTATGAAAGTATCACCAGTAGTCCAAAAGCTGGCTTATTAACGCTGGAATTCTGCCACAAAAGCATCCCGTTGGGAAAATGGTGAGTTTGACATCAATTTTACGCCGCACTTTTTATGATCTAGTCATACATTCAAATTCTTTGGAAACATTGCTTAAAGAAACCGAAACGCGTGATGGTTCTAGTTAGAGATGGCCTTCGCTTAGCAAAGTGGGAAGATAGGATAATTTCAACCCAAGATATGTTTATGAATTGCTACCTGTTTAATGTTCGAAAAAAAGTGTGCCTCGGAAGAAGCAGATGTTTAAAATTCCTTAAAACATTATTCATTTCACTACCCTTGTCTTAAATAAGATCCAATGTTTGCAGACACTTTCGTCATCGTGCAACCGCAATTAACATCCCATCTCATTTCTGCGTTTATCAAAATTGGAACAGATCCGTCTGAGCATCCAACGCAGACTGTGTCACCTTAAGTGAAATCCTCGATAATTGCTTTACGTCACTCATTTCCGGCGACAATTAGCAAAACAAAGCATTGAAGATGGGAACGATGGCGACGACGGAGACGGCGAAGACGACGACAACTACAACGTCGCCGGTGACGCGACGGTAACGAGGCGGTGTTTATCGGGCCTATTTGAGTAAAATGTTATTGCTTCGTTCGTCTGCCTGTCAGGTTGAAAGTATGAGCAAAATTGGAAAATTGTTTTCCCGTCTTCTTGCTGCTATCGGATAGGCAACACAAGGAATAATAAATTTTCAGCTGCGTTGACTAAAGACGAATAAGCAAATCGTGATGGAAGAAGCTTAAAGTAGCGAAAGGGAGCTAGTTTTTGTAACGCTTTGGATTCGGGCAAAATATTAATTGAATTATCCCCCATCTCTCAGAATTTGATTTACAAATAAGTCATAAATCTGCCAAATAACTCATCCTGACATTAATTTAGACCAGCTCAAAGTTTATTCCCCGAGTGCATGCCTTATGTCCTAGCGGCAGTCGGGGGCCGGGAGATTTGATTTATTACCAAAGTGCGTTTAATGAAAGCAATTAAACGATTCTGTTTTATTGCCTCCTGGGTCCAAAGCAGCAAATGAGCCGTTTTGAGTCAATAAGCTGGCGACGATGATAGCCACTGAACTGAGTGAGGAAACTTTGTAAAACGATACTTCATAATGGCTTCTGGGATAGCCGTAGTCGGAATACATCCAGCAGCAGTAGCTTTTAAATCATTTCGCTATGATGGCATAATGGGAGTAAGCTTTTTCCGGTGAATAAGAAATCGTAAATTCTGAACCGGGCGGGGATCATATGCGCTGGGTTTGGTCGTAAATTTGATTGCAAATCGCTTCGAGCGGTGGGATGAAAAGTTCAAACGTTTTGGAACTTCCAGTGAACATCATCCATTATAAGATCAACATTGATAATTGCTCCATTGTGCTCGTATTTACTTCACAGGTACTCTTGTTCGAAGAAACCGTTTGTTGAGATTAATAGGATTTAAATATTTCAAGAGTATACATTTTGATTTAATTTCAAATCAGTGAAATTTAGATAACGGCAGAAATGTGTATGATGCACTGATACTCCGCAATACACAGCTTAAGATGATATAATCAATTTACACTTTTCGAAGCGTGATTAATTTTGCTTTCTACTATGAGGTTAAGATGACGCACAGCGGAGCAGATTCGAACAAAATAGGTTGACGAAAAATATAGTTCAAAAGTATAAAATAATAATTTTGATACACAAGCCTTACAAGTTCTAGATCATAATCTGTTTGCTTCACGATGGTTCGTCGAAAGTAATGGGAATAGTTTTAATAAAGCTTTTGATAAAATCAGGACTGATTAAATTTGGAATAAAACAAATTTTCTGTTAGTTCAATCCAAGATGCATTTTTAATTCATTTAATTGTGCATTACTTGTCATCTTCAATATAATTACAGTTTCTTAATAAGGCTGCATAAAAAACTACGAACTTTTGAGTTTACTTCAGCCATTAGGGTCTGCGCAGACTTATCAGCAACTGATTTAGCTACTTTTGTCCAAGATTTTTGAAATTTTTCTCTAAGGTCTGTATCCGCAATAATCCGGACACCTCAAAACATGAATAAAACATAAATTTCGCATTATATTTCTGTCGTCGTTGTTTGTTTCAGATTCGTAGGATGTGTTTCAACAATTCGTGAAGACAAAATATAGTTATTTGGTATTTGCATAAAATTTTCGAACTTTGCGCTTAACTCCGTCCATTTGGATTTGTACAGACTCTTCAGCAATCGTAGAAGCCGTCTTTGTCCAAAATTTCCGGAAGTGTTTGATGTCTTTGATTCCTTGCTTCTTTCCAGAAAGCTTCCATTTCATCAGAACCCAGTATCTCTCGATTGGTCGTAGCTCTGGGCAATTTGGTGGATTTGAGGTTTTTGGTACAATGTTCACTTGATTTGCTTGGTACCACTCCATCACAGTTTTAGCATAGTGGCATGATGCCAAATCGGGCCAGAACAAAGGTTTTTCTTTGTGACTTTTGATGAAGGGTAGCAATCGCTTCTGTAGACACTCTTTCTGATAGATCTCCTTGTTGATGGTGCCTGTAGTGACGAAAGATTTACTCTTTTTGCCACACGTGCAAATTGCTTGCCACTCAAGGTATTTTTTGGGAAATTTCAATGCCTTCTTCGTTCTGAAATGCTCTGCTGTAGCATTTCTGGCCATTGCAGAATCAAAGCCTTCCAGGGCTGGCAGCTGTGAAATCCTCCAGGATATAAGTTTCATCGTCCATAACAACGCATGAAAATCTTCGTCAAATATTCGCAGTACAAACGTCAGAGCCCATGATTTTGGACAAAACCACGCGACATTCCTATTTTACGAGCCACCGTTCGAATGGAGAAGTTTGGGTTTTTCGTTAATATCCTTTTCACCTTTCGGTCCATGACAGGATCAGCGCGTCCAAAGTTTTTGTCACTTCTCGGTTTCCTCTCCACCGTCAAACGTTCCGAAATGGATTTGAGCACATCGTGAACAGTGGATTTAGGCAAATCCAATGTTTTTACAAGGTCCCGTATTGAGAAGTCAGGATTTGCCGTATGCCCGTACAAAATTCACTCGCGCACTTGTTTTTTTTTCGTCGCCATCTTGAATACTAAACATGTGATGTAAACATCAATCATAGTCTATTTCATCATAGACTCTCAGCTATACCACAGTGAATTTTTTTATTCCTACGTGCCTACGTTCCGGATTAATGTGAATACAGACCTTAGTTGTAGCTTGCTGTTTATATTGAGAGAGTTCTCTCTTCACGAGAGCTCAATACCGCACGATAGGTCGCAACTCCGGGCAGTTAGATGGGTTTACCTCTTTCGGTACAACATGGACTCCATTCGCTCTATACCGTTCCAAAACATCTCTGGCGTAGTGACAAGATGCCAAATCAGACCAGCATAGCGAGGAAGCGTCATGGCTGCGTAGGAATGGTAACAATCGCTTCTTTAGGCATTATTCACGGTATATACCCCTGTTAACTGTTCCGGTAGTGATGATGCATTGGCTTGCTCGACCACAGCTGCATATTGCCTGCCAAACCAAATATTTTTTGAGAAACTTGGCCTTTTTCTTTGTCCTGAAATGCTCCGCTACGCCGTTCTGTTGCATGGCAGTATAATAGACATTCCGGGAAGCCGCTTAAAGTCTTTCAGCACATAAGTTTCATAGTCAATTATGATGACAGAAAACTTCGTCAAATATTCGCGATACGAGCCCGGGTTTTAGCCATCACATTCTGTTTATCATTACGGTTCGGTTCAGTTTTCACCTTGATTGACTTCATACTTTTTTTCTAGCCACAGTACGCACCAAAAGATTTGGTTTCTTCTTCAATAGTTCCTTCACTTTCGCGTTCTCTTGGTGGTTCCTGAGATCCATTTTTGTTTCGCTCCCAGCCTTCCTGGCTGTTATAAACGTGCATCAAAAGATTTAAGAACGTTATGAACAGTGCTTGCTGGAAAACCAGGTTTTCTTTTGCAATTTCTTTTACTAACAGATCCGGATTTTCATTGCGACCTCACACAATTGCTTTTTGCTTTTTGAAGATTATGGTTTTCAAAAATTTCGCATTCCATTGAAAATCAAGACACCAATGACACCACTGCTTCAATCACAAGAGATATTGCCATATGTCACCCCGGTCACGAATTTTTATTATTTTTTTTCGGGATGTCAACGCTGGAAGCCCCGTATCCCCCATCACTGTTGGAGCCATTCCTGCTAGCGTTTATGAGTCGTCCTGGTCCTGTTTTTCCTGTCCAGGAGAAGGATTCTTCCAGCATTTTCTGCCAGCGTTCAACAGTCATCTCGGACCTGTGTGCAATGTTGCCACATGCACAGATTTATCTAGATTGACACAGATTTTTTTTCATTTTTTTTTTTCATACAGATATCTGTATGTAAAGACTACAGATTTTTTAGATAAATCAAGATTTTTAAAAATTTTCAGTCCACTCAAAAATCTCAAATTCAAAAAATGAGTACATTTTAAACTAATAAAAGAGCAATTCTGTGTCCCACACGTTATTTTCTTCAATGTTGTCAACAAACGATATCTATTTGTAACCGCACATACCTTATATGTGTACAAATAATCGTTGTATGGCGACACATACAATTTATTTGCTACATAAACTTCATTTGAGTTTCTCAGATAGTTCTGTTTGCTTATGGATGAGTGAATATTATGTGGAAATTTACATGGATTTTCACTAATAAATATGAATGAGTTATTAAACGTGTTCGATCCAACTTCTTACCAATCCTATTTTCTGAGCCCCCAAATGATGTCTTCAGTATTTTTTTGAGATAATTTTTTAATTAATTCTTCTAAAACTTTCCGAAGATTTTATGAAAAGTCCTCAGATATTCCTTGAGATATTCCTGCTGGTTTTTCTATGGGCATTCGGAAGAAGTTTGTTGACCTTACTCCAGGCATTCTTTCAGGAGTTTCTTCTGGCATTTAATAGGCAATTTTTCAAACCTTTCTTGTGATGAATTTTTTTGAGGAACCCCTGAACTTGTGAAGTTTTGTAATGCTAAAGAAATCCCTGTAGAACACCTGAAAGAACTTTATAAACACTATTAGGTAATTCGTGAATTTATTATTGGAGATATGTTGGAGAAATCTCAAATGAATGTTTTTGCACGAATTTCATAATTTAATTTTTAGTTTTACAAATTCCACCAGAGGTTTTAGTAGAACTTTTTTAAAATCTTTTATAGGATGTCTGCAAGAATAACTATAATTATTTCTTCAATTTTGGCAGAATTTTATACAAAGATTTTAAAAGAATACTGTTCTGTAGAAGTTATTTTGAAGTTTTTTCATGCAATCACTCAAGGGAATTGTGGGAAATTAGAATATTGTTCCCGATAGTTATTTTTGCTATTCGAAGCATAGTTATTTCGAACGTGACTTTCTGTTATCATTTATATAATCTTGCAGTGCGAGATCAATAACGCAGATTACAAAAAAGGTATGTGGACTTAGAGCATCGGTAACGATGCGTTTTGGACAGATCTGTTGAGAAGCTGTTGATTATTGTCAAATGTGCTGGCTCTTTGTGCAAGCTACTCATCCGAAAAGGTCCCAGTGTACCTGGGCCAGTTGATCCGATCCATTACGATCCAAGAAATTCCATATGATACAAAGTATCTTTGAATTAAAGCCTTTGAAAGTTATGCATCCATCTGTCACCAGCTGGCTATCGTTGGAGTCAGTTGTCAAAAGGAAATCGGGACGGTTTTCGGAGCTTGTTTTGTTTTTCTCGTTCCAATCCAAGAGCGTAAACAAACAAATCTCACAGCGAATTCTCAAAGACCCAATAATGCAGCCACCTATCCACTACCTGAGCTATGTATTGCCACTTATCAACTAAGCGAACCGTATCTGCCTGTCAAAAGGTCTAAAATTCCCGAACATGTTCCATCCGCTGAAGTCTCGTTAATGGTTCTCCTTGCGAATATTTTTGAGGATGATAACCTAAAATACAAGACGAATTTCTGAGTTTGTGATTTCGAAAAACATCTTCATAAGAACTAGAAAATAGCAGCAGTAGGGGTAGCAGCAGGAGAAATGCTTGGATCGGGAATTTTCAATACCAGGAAGAGCACTTCTTTCTCAATATGATGTGCTTTCTATACCGAGTTGATCAAACAGATCATTAAGCGCTTTGAACCGAACGATCTAGTCTTAACTACTGCATCGATTATTAAACTATATCCACTTCTTTGTAAACGGTGACGAACAGACAATAAAAAATATATTTTCATGAGCTGAGGACGGCAATCATCTGCAAGGACATCGAGATGGAAGTATCGGATGACTAGGAAACTTGTTGAAGAATTCTGCTGTGTTTCAAACAAGCAGATAGGAAGTTGGTTTTTCCCCTGCTATGAAACTTCATCGTGAACTTTCTACTAATGCCGCATTCTTCGAGAGCGATGGAGGAAGTTTTCTTGCAAAACAACCTGAATTAGACCAAAATCCGGATTTGCCTGAGTTCAGACACCATGAATGCCATTTCACGTTCTAAGTGAGGAAGAGAAAGAAGAAGTTAATCAGCTAACATTACTATTTATCACTAAAATTTAAATTCAACATCATAAAAATGATTGAATGTTAATTTAAGTATTCAAAACAAACACCTCTTGATTCATTATCGTGTCAATACTGGCCTGTCATAAGAGTTTGATTGCAATGATCGATTTCCCAGAGCAAATGAATCCTCTGATCCGTTTTCCTGTAGAAAGAAAAACCGTTTTGCAGTAGTGTGATGTAGAAAAACCGATAATTGTACCTAAGCCCTATTGAAAAGAGCATTGTGCAACGACTAACTAAAATAAATGTGTTTTGTTGAATATATCTCTTCTATTTTGTCATCAGCTCAAAAGCAAAAAACTCGCATCAATCCACCGATGGTGAGAACTTCTTACACTTCACCAGAGATACGAACTCAAATGTGGCCAATATGATACTGGATACATATTTTCATCAGAAATTCCAAGAAGATCCAGGAATATTCATTCATTGAGTTTATAAATGAACTTTAGGTTAATCCTGAACATATTATTTATCGAAGTGATTAAAATATTGACATTAAAAGTGTTTAACGACCTATTATATAAGTGAAGAAATTACACAAATTTTAGAAATTTCGTATGTTTAGTCCACAGAATGATTTATTAGACAATCCTGAGCGTCAATTTTGATCATCAATATGGATTCAAAATGCCTAATGAGTACATGTTCGTCAAAATTGTGTAGATATAGTAAATGGAGACTATTGTAATTTTTGAATATACTCGTTGCAGTTCAAAATCACTCGAGCCAATCGACCCTAATTCTTTAGAGTCACATAGTGTGGCTAGTCCGCTGTAAGTGCTATACAACGCCCCAGATGCGACACAATAGAATTCAAGCGGCATCGATGGGTGTGAGTGGTATTGTTCGGTTTTGAACTCCAACGAGTATATTTTCATCTCACAATTCATTGCTATCAGGCTCTCAGGTATTGTTTTGGTTATATCTCCATGAAGGATTATTCAATCATAATGAACTTTTGACCAGTTATTTGAAAATCTTATAACTTTAATTTGGCGATAACAAAACTTAAATCGGTACACAAATAGTTCAGTATGTAATCGTAGACTAAACTGTTTGATTACTATTATAATAGGCCGTCAAGTACTGTTTCGTTAATATCGTCGTAACGAAATGTCCGAATGAAAAAAAATTCTATGGGAATGTTGTAGCTTTCATTTACCGTCAACAGAACTGAAATCGGTTCACAAATGGCTGAGAAACCGATGTGACATTATTTGTAACGCGCGCACACACACATACATACACACAGACATGTGCTCAGTTCGTCGAGCTGAGTCGAATGGTATATGACACGCGGCCCTCTGGACCTCGGATAGAAAGTCGAGTTTTCAAGCGATCTTAATACCCTTATTTTGGTGTAAGAAGGGTAAAAAGAAGTGTATTAGCATTCATGCAATTGACAAGTTTCCATTTTACTTTTACAACTCAAAGTTTCAAGCAAAGATTTTAGCAAAGATTATCTGCAATTGAACAAGGATAAAAAAATTTTTTTTTGGAAAAAGTTTAATGTGGGAACGCAAAATAATGTAGCAACCCTGCCTGTGTGTAAGAGCGGAGGAGGGGCCTTCCAAACACCTAATGCAGGCATTCGCTTTGAATAATTTTCTCCCTGAATCGGCCTTCGAAGGGCCTTCGATATACCAACAAAATGTACGGGGGAAGCGCACAAAACTGGACGACTTCTTCTCTGCGGCGAACGAGTCTTTGTTTGATATATTGCTGCTCACAGACATTTTGGGCTGGATGACGCTCTCTTCCGAATGCTATTTGACGAGAGATACACGGTCTATCAATGTGAACGTAATCCACTAACCAGCAACAAGAAACGTCCCGGAGGTGTATTAGATTTTGTGCATAACAGTTTATCATCGTCGACACTCTAGGTAAACGATCATACTGTTGAACATGGTTGGGTCATTATTAAGCTCGGCCATTACTCGCTTATTAAAGTTTTGTTCAGTTAGAATCCTGAATCCCTTATTGTGTTGCAGCGGCACGAAAGTGACCGCTGCAAGAATTCTTTACAGCGGTTTGTTAACCTAGGCACTCACTTTCTTTGGTATAAATTTCATGGTGTTTCGTGCAGTGAGTCAAAAGTTATTCCCGATGGAAGCCGAGAGGAGAGAAAAAAATCTGCGTACCCACGTTGATAATCCAACGTGGTCCGCAATAAAAATCGCAAAAACGTAGACAATCGATAAATCAACCGTGTTTGATGTGCTCACACGTTTCAGGAAGCGAAAAAGCGTGGATCGAGTGCCTCAAGGTAGGCGTCGTAGTGGAACATATAACCGCAAACTGAACCAGAAGGTGTTGAGAAACGTCAGAGCAAAACCTATCAGATAATGAAATCGCACAAAAATACGCTTCTACTCGCAACACCGTTCAAAGAGTTCGTTTGCGAGCAGGATATCGTTCTTATCGAGCCAGCAAGCAACCAAACAGAACGTTGAAGCAAGTTTCGTCACCAAAACTCGAGCTCGTAAATTGTACCAGCAGGTTTTGATGAAGTACCAAGGATGCCTGCTCATCGACGATGAAACCCACGTCAAAATGGATTTCGGACAGCTTTCTGGCCAAAAATTCTACATGCCATCGGCACGAGGCGATGTTTCTGCGAAGTTTAAGTTTGCTTTTATGGACAAATTTGTCAAAAAAACTGATGATTTGGCAAGGGATATGTAGCGGCGGAGCAAAGATCAAAGTGTTCGTGACGAATAAGACGATGGACTCGAAGCTGTACAAGGAAAAATGCCTCAAAAATCGCGTACTACCTTACGTCAAAGCCCATAAAGGTCCCGTGAAGTTTTGGCCAGATTTGGCGAGTTGCCACTACAGCCGGGAAGTCATCCAGTTGTACCGCGATAAAAACGTATAATTCCACCAAACTGCCCGCAGTTCCGGCCCATCCGGAGATTTCGGGCAATAATGAAGCGGAAGCTAAATAAAAGTGGGAAAACGGCTCGGGACGCGACTCAGATGACCAAAATGTGGAACAAATGTGCCAAGGAAGTTTGATGGGAGGAATAAAGAAGAAAGTGCAAATTTTCAGTAGAAACGAAGGGAAATGATTTGTATTGATAATTTTTCCTTAAAGTACAGTAAATTATCTTCGTTTTGATGTACTTAACATATTTGTACGTCAATCCGTTACCGAGATACAGATGATTTTATTATTCTGGATTCTAAATGGACTCGGTGTTATTTATATAAATCCATATGTAGCGAATGATCATTAGGGTTTCCGCCGTCATGCTGTTAGTGTGGAGCAAATCTCGATGGCCATTGAGGGTGGTAACAACCACGCTATATTAGAGGACTTCAATCTACCTAGTTTACGATGGACACGAGAAGATGGGCAATTTTGTATTGTTGAACTTCTAATTCAACTTCATCTCGATCATGCTTAGAACAAGTCAACGATACCAAGAATCATGCAAGCAATACGTTTAACCTCGTTATTGTTAATTTGTTTGGGAGACAATTTGAGCTCGAAGAAGCTGTCGACCCATTAATCTCCGTTAATCCGCTTCATCCTTCTCATAATTCAATCGTTCAAAGAGTATTGAAACAGGTAGTGCCACCAACAAATATGACCTTACTGCACTTGACTTCAAAAATGTTAACCATGATGCCATGCGTCAATGATAGATGGAGTTCGATTGGTTTGCTGTTTGTCTCTGCACTGAGGTCAAGGATTGTGTAGGAAATTTTTTCGCAGATTCTTCATCAAGTTTTCAGCGGCTGTGTGCCTCTACAACGTCCTCCGTTGTAACGTCCATGGTCGAGCCGTAAACTTCAAGTAAAATGGAACGAAATAGTGATCGTCGTACATGCCGTTCTCAGCGATTTAAACGACTGGACAACTGGCTCTATCGACGTTACGCAAGAAAAACTGAACCTGATATGAAGTGAAAACCTAAGCGGTTTTGGAACTTCGTTAACTCCGCGAAGCGAAAGCATACCGGATTGCCTTCTTTGATGCACTTGGGTCATCGATCGGCAAGTACACGGGAAGAAAAATCCTCCTTGCTAGCTGTTTTTTTTTCAATCAGTCCTCAAGGTACCGCAAGATGACTGCATTAATTCAGATGCGCTCCGGTGATGTCATTGATGCTGATACCTTCACTGTTTCTGCAGACAGTTTGACCAAAGCACTCTCTTAATTGAAAACGTCGTACCAATCTAGGCCGAATGGAGTTCCTGCTGTATTCTGAAGATCTGCTCTGAGAGTCGGATTGTTCCTTTACTCCACATCTTCACCTTGCCAATGCAACAATGCATCTTTCATGTTCCCGGTACATAAAAAAGCTGCGAAGAATAAAGTAAGGCAATACTGAGGGATAACGTTCATATACGCGTGTTCTAAATTACTGGAAATATTAATCTCTACCTATCTGTGTTCTCGTGTGTAACAAGAAATCAACCCTAAGCTGCATGGATTTTTTTCCTGGACGAAGCGTATCAACTAATCTCGTGGAATTTTCATTGTTGAGTATTCAAAATGCCGGCGTTGGTGGTGTAGTGGTAAGCGTGACTGCTACTGGCACCCCAGTGGGTCTGGGTTCCATCCCAGTCGACGTCGGTGATTTTTCTGAGGTCACGTCTTCCTTCGGAAGGGAAGTAAAGCCGTTGATCCCGGTTCATAGTCATGAGTCGTTTGGTAGGGTCCAGGTGGTGGAGTAGTTTCCCTGGTGTCGGTGATTGTCACCATGTGAGGAAATAGGCCGACGGAAAATAAATAAGCAAAAAAAAAGTATTCAAAATGATGGACGTGGGATGCAGATTGATGCCGCTTACACCGATTCGAAAACAGTGTTACATGTGTGAAAAAAATCAGTTCAATCTGGCTCTGTTGTCTCTGTCTGGTTCAACTTTTGTACGCTGCTATTCTTGCTGATGTCATTTTGTACCATGCTGAAGATTTCTGCATAGTATATGCCGATGATATGAAAAAATACATGATTGT
This sequence comes from Aedes japonicus, assembly GCA_034211315.2. Lineage (NCBI taxonomy): Eukaryota > Metazoa > Arthropoda > Insecta > Diptera > Culicidae > Aedes > Aedes japonicus. Next base: position 178,243 of record JASCZW010001344.1, on the reverse strand, counting down.
TGAAATTTTCTTGGACTGTATCGAATTGCTAAATTTTCTTGATAGGCATAGTGCCTGGTGTCCGCCAAAAGTATGACGCTCAGTCTCCCAATATGTTCGGTAATGAGTTTTAAACGGAAAAAAATAGAGGTGGATTATATCAGTGATATAACCGCGAGATTCTCGTAGGACCGCGTCGATTGCCTTCACTGAGACCTTTTTTTAGAATGTAGTAGTCAAACTGGACAATGAAACTTATCAGTCTCTTGTTTTATGCCCACAGAAAATCAAAGCATTAGAAAAGTAAGAAGATCCAATGATAAAAAATCTCGCCAAAATTTGATTAGGGCGTATCTACTTTTGTAAACAAACACTTCGTTTGATAATTTATCTAAAGTAGTATACAGTTCCTTCAAATTGAATATATCAGCGGATGGAGATAAATATCCTCTTCCTTAAAGAGTTTTGGATTTGCTAATTTGGATTTGTGACCTTTTGTTCAAGAGAAAATAACTACGAAAGCCATTGTTTACAAAAGTAGATTTACCCTAGTCTAATGTTGGCGCTGAATTATTATTTCACTTTAACCTGTTCCCTCTTATACATTTTGCCTCATATTTTATTTTCTTGACGCCTTTCTTTGTGGGTTAAACCAAATATTTGACGGATTACCTATTCGCACAAAATAGCCACGAATCGTTTTCAGTGGACGAGAACTACACACGACATACATAGTTGCGCTTGTTATTTTGAGGAATCCAGCTTCAATATGATAAAGTGACATGAGTGCGCAAACGATTTAACTAAATAAACGTCAAAACCGCTTGAAAACGTTATTGTTAAGGCTTGTTCACACTAATCCATTAAGGTTCATTAGTTTGTTATTTTCACTCTACAAATAAAATGTGCACATTAATAAGCGTGGATAAATTAAACAATCACGCAAATAACTTAACGCTTTTGTTTTAAATCTGTTCTAATTTCAAAAACTCCGGCATTATGGAGGGTTTTTTTTTGTCTTTTTGTCGATAAAAAGTCTGGCAGTACCAGATAAATGGCATAATGGCATCCCTGAGCAAAGGTAAGAAAGAAGGGAATCACGAAAATGCAGAACGAAGCAAATTTAATATTAGGGGACAGGCCACAATTGAAAATTCAGACACCAGGAACAAAAAATAGTTGTTTTGATGAAGAAGACATTTGCTACCCGTTTTCTACGACCGTGTTAGGGAAAACACATTTTTCGACCTGTTGATATGAAATTTTGTATTGCAGCAAAAGTAGGTCAATTTGAATTGAAAAATTGAATTTCTTATACGAATGGAACGTTTTTTAAATTTTAATGCGAAAAAATGGTGAGTTTTTCTGATCAAATGGCGTTTGAATGAAGTCATTCTGTTTAGTCGAACGAGAGGTATAAGCGTTCGAAAACTTTCACCTTTGGTTAAAGCTCTCGTTTTTCAAAATCTATGGTTTTTTGGTTCGACCCATCTTGGAAACGTCTTGAATACATTGGAGCACCGTAGAAAAACTTCTAAAGCTGGTTCGTCTTCAAAATCTTGGCTGAATTTTGACGCTCCAAATCTCCTGGCTATGTTGGACGCAAACGTACCCAAGTACTGTTCACACTTCCTTCCAGTGATATTTTTTTGCTTGCCTCTACGAGTATGATCTGAACGAGCCCATTCGGTCAATGGTGAACGTATTTAACCATCAATATGCTGGCATTGATTTCAATATTAGTGTTGACGTGTTAAGAACTAGAATATAGATTCATTAAGACTATCACGTATTGTCAGATGAACAAAATTAATAAATAAATCCTACAAGCGCAATTCCTGGAAGCGCAAACTTTTCTTCGAAGCAATCGAGATAGCTAAGTGTCAACTAACACCCGTAACGCTGGTAGATCACATTTTTCGTGAAGCTTTACGAGTATCATATGAACTACCGAACCTAGTCTGAATTAAATAGTTTTGGTAGTCAAAGGAACATATCTAAGTCCTTACATTTTATGTTTTGTGAAAAGTGACAATACTCGGATTGAACTGCAGAGGATGAGCTTGGAATAAGGAAAATATGGTTAGTCTCCATCTATGTGAATTCTCATTTTCTATTTGATATTCTATAGTTTGAATTGGTTCGGACTAGGGTTCTGATGCATGGTCAGTATCGAAGTCATTATTTGTTTTGTTTGCAATGAATCCGGTTTTGACTGATAAAGAGGTGCACCTGTGTAAAGTGCTGTCACTCACAAAACGTTTAAATATCGGAGACTTTCAATAAAACTCGATTTATTGCCAACAAAACAAACAATGACAATTGTTACAACACCGAATACTTCATCAGTTCTCAATTGTGATGAAGTAACTCGACATGCACTAAACAAAGGATACGTGATATACTACAATAGATCAAAATACCGGTCGCAGTGGTTAATGTCCCGAACAGAAGAAAACAAAATGTCAACTACTAACTGGGATGCTGGAGAATAGTATTCAACTCGAGCTAGGATATCAGATACAATGTTTATCAAGAGCTTGTTGAACTTTCCAATTTAACGAAAACAGTCGGCGTCGGTGGTGTAGTGATAAACGTGACTGCTACTGGCACCGCAGTATCTGGGTTCAATCCCAGTCTACGGCGGTGGATTTTCTGAGGCGAAAAAATCTGGTCACGTCTTTCTTCGGAAGGGATGTAAAGCCGTTGTTCCCGGCTCATATTCATGAGTCGTTATGCAGGAGTTCAGGTGGTGGAGTTGTCTCCTGGCGTCGGTGATTGTTACCATATGAGGAAATAGGCCGACGGAAAATTAATAAATAAATAAAAAATTTAACGAACATTATTTTGTCAATTTTAAACAGTGGTGTGTTGAATATTTTATTTTACAGGAACCGATGATGCGGAAACAGTAAGATATAATCATTCTGATGTAGACATTCAACATCACAGTATCATTTTCCAACATCAACACCTTCCCTAATTCAGAACTTTAAAAACCAAAAACGGCCTTTTTAGGGTCCACTGTTTAAAAGTGTTTGTTTTTATGATCAATCTTAAATCAACAATAATATCACGGGAACTTATAAAAACTTTCATTTTTAACCAACGAGAAAAAGACTAATAATCAATAACGCCGAAAGAAATCAATTGATGATATGATAAATATGGTCGCCTTATGAAAGTAAATTTTTTAAAGAATATTGCATTGTACCAGGGTGGCCACAGCGGGAATCCAAAATAATCGGGAAATATGCGGGGAAAAGTCAGGAATTTCAAAAGCCATCGGGAATTTTTGTCATCTGGAAGAAACCATACTCACACCTTTTTCAAATGATTTGAGTAGCGTTTTTGTAGTTTACTCGGCCCAACGATCTCATTAACGGAATGAAACAGTGTTTTTTTTGCAAATCCAGCATTGCTGAAGAAGACACCTCATTGCTATATGGATGCCCCGGTTGTCAACTTGAAGGCGTTCCTGGGAATTGACTGGGGAAATCAGGGATCTGCGAGCCAGTCCTGGGTTTGAAGTCCTCAACATCGTTAGCTGCACGTCGTATACAATTTTTTCAAGGAAGAGCTAAGACAAACAGATTTACATTTGGATCATTTTCTGCTGGTTTTGTTCAGCCTGTTCAAAACGTACCGCTTAGGGCATCTTCAGCGGTAGTCTATTTTTGGAACTACTTTATACTTGATTTGCATCAGCAAACCTGAATAGAACTAGCTAAAATAGACCAACTTTGCGTTCCCCGCACCGGTGTTTCTTGTTATTAAACCGACCAACACCTTTCATCCTGTCAATCATTCAACATCCAGAGATCAGAAGTTTTGATTTTTTCAGAGACCGCAGATATTTCGTAAACTTATTGGATTGGTTTGACCAAATAATTTTTACTGCCAGTGCGTCGTTAGCAGACGACGAGAATATCTGATCTTTCGTTTGGCTGAAGGAGAGTGTGTTAATTCATGCAACTCATTTAAACGATATTGTTTGGCAGCGGAAAAACATGCATCGAAACCGAGAGACTCCCGTTCCGTTTCGGTCATCAGAAGCTGTTCCAGGACTACTTTAGCGACACGCCGACCTATGACAAGAAGCATGTTCCTGGACATTATGCGACAACTAGAGTCAACTGATGACTTTTTCCAGATATTGCGATGCAGCTGGAAATGTTGACCTTAGTCCGTTACAAAGGTACACTGCAGCCTAACGGATGTTGGCTTACGGTTTCTCAGCTAGACCTTGAGGATTTTTTGCAAATCTATCCTGGAGACTATTTGCGACCTCCAACACCGGAAGAGGTGGAGAAACTGATGAACAAAAATGCTTCCCAAAAATGAAATTTCCAGAAAATTAGGGAACTTCCTAGAAGTTATGGATTCTTTCTAGAAGTTCAGGCTACTTCTTTGAAATTCAGTTTGTTTCTTAGAAATTCAGGAAATTTTCCATAAATTCAGGGAGCTTCACATAAGTTCAGGTAACTTCACAAAAGCAAACACAGTAGTTTAGGCAACTATCCAGAAATTCAGGGAGCTTCCCAGAAATTCAGAAAACTTATCAGATTTGTTTGGGTATTTCTCAGTAGTTCATAGAACTACTCAAGATGTTCAGGGAACTTCTCAGAATTTCTGGGAGAACTTCCCAAATGTTCAAGGAACTTTCCAGAAAATTAGAGAACTTCCCATAAATTCAGTGAACTGTCCTGAAATTCGTGAAGCTTTTAAAAAGTTTGCGGGTCTTCCCATTGGTTCAGAAAACTTCTCAGAATTTCATGAAACTTGCTAAAAGTATACAGAACAACTTAGAAGTTCAGGGAACTTGTAGGAGATCGAGGAAGCAACAACAAATGTTGCTCTATTTGAGAAGATTTGTGGAAGAAGTCAGGAAGCAGGAAGTAAGAAAGCTGCATAAAAGTCATCCGAGTTTCGTCGGTGTTTCGATCAAAAGTGTTCGCTGCTGAGGATGATGCGGTACACGATAAGATGCTGGACTAAAGCTGAATTTTATCTTCACGCCTGCAGCAAAGATCGAGTCGTTTCCCAGATCGAATCTACTATGATTTCATTTTTTTTTGACGATTTGACGGGACTTATAGAGCCGCTATGGAGGAAATTGTTAAGCTCGAGCGTCTGACAGTCACAGCTAAATCGTTAATTGAAATTCTACTAGCGTTTAATGTGGAAATTGGGTCTGCCTCTAAATCGGCAATCAAGAAAGCGACAGAATATGCTTAAATTTCCGCCAAAGACGTGTTGGCATTCCTCAAAGACTTATGATCTTTCACCTGTGGGTTTTTGAAGCTACTAAAAATATCTCCATTAACGATCCCTTTGACGCGTTAAGTCATTTGCATTGATCTTGTTGTTATAACTCACTTCACTGATATTGCTAAAAAGTGTCTAGATCTGTTTCTGGAAACGGTCGAAGATAAGGAATAGATCATTGCACGAAGGCTACATAAATGCAGTTTTAACAGTTCAGGGAGATTGTTCACTCTGGACTTAGAATATTTTCGGTAAGATCGGTTTGAGATGCTTTGAATTTGTTGCGATTGAATTTAACTTGCCGGAAAACAGACACCAGTGCTCATTTTTTACACCATTTCTTGAATTTAATCGTACAGAATCCGGAAAAAGCCAATGAAAAATTTCGTTTGAGCGGTCCAAAGTCTAACACCTTGTAAACAAGCTCCCTGAACTGTCAAAAAAGTGAGGTTAATAGATTCGGTGCAATGATCTATATCTGAGCGCTGCAGCTGCTCACAAAGTAAAAGAAGAATTTGGGCAGCTGTGCGCTATGCCGTCTGATGTTGCTTGCCGGATTCCAGAGAAAAGAACATCGTTTGGACAAATTTTGGCTAGAACTGATTGGTCATTTCAAGAAGGAGCTGCCAAATTTGACATTTGTTAAAAATTAGCTCATCCTGTCGCACAACAATGCGGATTTTCAATAAATGGAAAGTGTCTAATGCTGAACCAACCTGTATAAATTTTGGGAGCTCAGAGATTTGTCAACGAACTGTCAACAACGTTGAGAACAC
>JASCZW010001344.1:0-117056 GCA_034211315.2 Aedes japonicus | reverse complement strand
TATACACTTTTAAATAAATATTTCATTTCTTTTAAATAAATATTGGGACCAATTGTTCAATCTTGTTGTTGCAAGTAGATTCTTTAATAGTATATCCCTGTAGAAAGGTATAAGTAATGTCACTATTGATCCACCCAACCCATGCTAACCCTTCATACAATGGCATGATAAGGATAATCGGTCGTTATTAAAACTTGATCAAGTCTAACAGCGAGGAGAGCCCATTGTCGTCGGACTTAGTTTCCGTGCTACAATGGGTGGTACTACATATCATACGTCATCACTATTCTACATCGATATCGATTTGACATGTTTATCCTTATCTTTGCTCGAATTTCCATGCTTTATTATAATATTATTTTATTATTTTTAACTTGAAGCGTATGACAAGGTATGTAAATGCATCCTTCTTCTCCTGTAGATTCACAAAATGCGATGTGGCTCAAATCTTTTCTAACAGAACCATCTTTTGTGGTTATTGCAATTATTATATCCAGGATACATTCTTGAACTGGCTGCGTTTGTATTACATTATTTTAGATTAGATAAGATTAGATTGAATGAGTTGAGTAACTTTTTATGAAACATACTACTAAATGTCCTATTAAACTTAAATAAACAAGTAAATAACTAGTTAAATTTCACTTCCAGCTCAAATACTTTATGAGTTATTAAAAAAAATGTAATCGATCGTTGCTTTTAAAGCTGAGTCAAGAGATACATACCATATTTGCAACATCAACCACCATAATGGCTATTTATTAAAAAAAACACTTCAAACATATTGACTCACCAATGTCCAAACACTAATTACAACAAAACATTCACTCGTGAATAGCTAAGTGAATTTTATGTACACAAACCAAGTATTGCACAAAAATTTAGCTTTCTTATTTGCAGAAATAAAGGCATACATCAATTAGAAAAATTGTAGAATAAATAATTTCAAACAACTTTGATAGTATTTTTTTTTTTGTACCTTTTGATATGAACGAATATGAGCAATTTTTCCTACGTAGCGTGGGGTGTCCCTATAAAAATTAGTTATTTTGCTGTAACTATTTTATTTCAAATTTTTCACTAAAGTTGTCCTCCCAATGATTCTAGAACAATAAAAGGTACAAGTTTTGGTATGCTGAAATTGTCTCTATTGTACGTCAAACAAAAGAGATTATGGTTTTTGTAAACAAAATAGGCTTTTTTCAAATGTTGGTTTTTCTTGTTGGAGCAAACCAAAAAAATATTTCTTAACAGAATTTGAAATGATTTTTATTACTTCATTTCTTAACTGAAAACTGGAGATAGTTTTTTTTTTTTAAATTGATTTCAAACTACATTGTGATTTCAGTGTGAGTTTCATGCTTAATTGCGCCAATTGAACGTTTGCTACTTTCAATTTATTAGGAAATAGGCTTATTTGAAAATTTCATAAAAATAATTAATGTCGACTATTTTACTTTTTTGTAAACCAATTCGAGCTGAAATTAATTGCCTACGTTGAATATATTAAGCGAATCATCATGAGCTCACCATTAGTCCCTAATGTTCTTGCACCATAGCGGAAAACTTCACCGTTGGCACATTCCAAACGAGTAACCTCCTAACAAATGTACCTATTCACAAACACACACACGTATACAACTCCAACAACAAGTGGGCGTCTGAAGTTTGAAGCTCGGAGTGTCTTTGCCTTGTTCCACTCCACTACCAACCAATCCAGGCCACAACACAACGGCAGCGCCACGGGAAGAAACGAAAACTTTATCCCCGGAGCGAAGGCCAGAAACCAGGAAGAAGCGATCTTTCATCATCGTCTCACGTGATGATGGAACGCCCCTCGACACGCCTGGCTGTGAGGGATACAAGTTTGATTTATTAATAAAATAACTTTAAAGCTCATCTATCTACTCCCGTCTTGCACGCGCGTGGCTTGGTGTTTCAGCGTGTTCGGTAGCAAGGGAAGCATCAAATGGAGAAATGAGATTAAGGTGGTTTATGAAGCGTGAAAATAACAATGAAACTTTGTAGTTGTGCAGCTAGCAGCACATAAAACGTTGGGAATATGACATTGAAGATGAGTTTTACAGCTTGGACTGAGAGAGTTGCAAGAGAACTTCCGACATGTGTTTTCAAACTAAGGAAAAATATTAAATTTTAGTGGCGCATATTTCATCTAATTAGCAGTGAACCTTTTTCACGGAAGGTAGTAAATGAGTAAAAAACAGAAAACCATGAAGCGACGAAATGTCCCGTGGTTCACACCCTTTAGGTGTAACGGCACAAGGCACACGTCTAGGTCAGCTCGTGAACAGAGTTTGCTAGTGGGTGGATGTTATGTGAATGAAATGTTCTCTAGCATTTTTTATGCATTCTTCCATGCAAACAAAGTTTATTAAAATAGACGAGCAACGTTGCAGCAGGAACGATTCCCTCTGGACTGTATGTTCGAAGCTTGCCGTTGGGTAATTTGGGTTGCATTCCGTAACGGCTCGCCAACTTGTTCGCAGAGTCCGGAGTGACCGGTTGGGTCGCATCAGTGCACAGCATTTCCATAGTTTAAATGTTTATGATTTATTGTGGCACATGTTGCGAATCTTTACTCAATTTTGGGTGCATGGTGCTGAAGAGAAACAATGGTGACCAGCACACGGCATTGGTATGTCGCAAAAACACGTTCCAAGGACGGTCATTTGTATGAGGTGGTCGCATGATAAAACGTACCACTATGAATTCCAAACACTGTTTTCGGTAATCTGATCTGACAATTTTATGGTTGTTGGATTTTATTCATTTGGGGAGGAATTACCGGCAAATGAGACTATCAGTCTTCATTGCAAATAAATTGAGTCCAAAATCCAATTGCTTTTTTGCTTGGGGTTATGTGGCCATAGTGCATGCATTCCATTGCTGTTGACTACTTTTGAAATAGATTAGCTTAGCAAGCTTGAAATAAACCACCTATTTGATGACAGCAAAATAGTTGAGTCAGATGTTTTGAAGAGTGTGTATAGAACTTCTATTCCATTTCAGGATAAAATTTGCAGTAAGCCACCCGGTCTCTGGTCGATAAAGAGATTTACCGGAAATATACGGATGCTTGGTTGTTGCATGAAGGCTAGACCACGTAACCTCACGTTTGCATTTAAAAAAATGGACTTTTTTTTCGGATGGTGATAAAAAAAAGCTAAGACAGATAATTGCTTTTTATAAATTTCCCATGGAAGGTAATTATTTAAGTCTTCCGGCAGTTAACCGGAACATTCGCCATGGCAAACGAAAACATGCGTGTAGGCATGTTTTTGAGTTCTTTCTTCATTTTATTTATCAATTCCTCCTCAGTTTTCACGACAAAATTGTTAAAGTAGATCTTACGCTTCTAGTTGGCCCAGAAATTCTCGAAGGGGACGTTGAGCGGGTTCGCCGACTTGGGTACCACATCGATATCCAGCCGCTCCATCTCCTCCAACGATCGCTTCGAAGGGTGGGCCAACGCCAGATTCGGCCAGAACACCGCATCGAAAGATGAGTGGCTTTGACATCCCCTTATCGCTGATTGTCAGCGACAGCAGCACCTTCTTAGGGCACTTGGTGTGTGAAATGAACATCACCTTGGAGCTCACTTCCTTCGTGAGGGCAGTAAAATATGAAGTGCCCTGCCAGTCGTTGCCATCTAGGGGCCATAGGTCTCGTCGTCCATCACCACTGCCACGTTGGGATTCGCCGGGAAAATCGTGTTGACCATCTTATTCAACCGCTGCAGCTGCGTCATTGCCAGCAGCTCCAAAATCAGTAGACGTGACTTCCGCTTCCTGACATGTATGTTCATGTTCGCCAGGTACTTTTCCACTGTTTGTCCGGTTGAACCGACCTCGTGGTCGAGCAAACGCAGCTATGTAGCCACTTTTCCCTCGGTTTTCCTCTTCAGAATCCTTTCGAGCTTCTTGTCGCTCAGGGTGGTCGGCCGTCCGGAACCGGGCTTTTTTTCGATGCTCTGATTGTTGTCTAATAGTGCAAAGCTGTTGTAAATGTCGGAACGGGCGTATCCGGTGTCCACAAAGTGCCGCACGATGTTCGTTTTCGACGCGGCGGGGTACCATTCTTTGAATGCGCACACTTCTGAACGGAGTTGCTTCACTGTTTTTGCCATCACGGTTAGAGTTCGACTGATAGAGCTGTCAAATTTTGTCTGATGACTCATGGGTTACTATGATTGATGCTGCATGGTAGTTTCGTCAGCGCGGGTAAAGGTAAACCCATGAAAAATCGGCCATTTTTGTCCATTTTTTAATGCAAACGTTACACCAGGCCATCGGGCCACACGTTATCAAAGGCCTGCTCGATATCAAGAAGTGCCATGGCAGATGATTTCGCATCAGACGTGTTCCACCTGAGGATGTTGGTTACTCGGTTAATTTGGTGCACTGTTGAGCGACCACGTCGGAATCCGAACTGCTCGTCGAGCAAGATGTTAAGCTCGTTTGCAGATGAGAGAAGCCGACGGTGGATCGCTTTCTCAAACAGTTTCGATACTCCTGAGAGAAGGCTAATGGACCTATAGCTCTTGGAACATGAAGGATCTTTCCCAGGTTTCTGGATGGGGATGACATTGGCTGACTTCCAACACAAAGGAAAGTAGCTAAGTCGGAAACATTGATTCAAAACCATCGCCAGATGGTTATAGAACTGAGCGCTCAATTGTTTGAGCTCCAAGTTCATGATTTTATCGAAACCTGGAACCTCCATGTTCTTTGAGCCTTTGATATAAGTCAACAATACGTCAGCTGAGCGTCCTCTGCGAAGTCGTTGGGGCTTATATGGATGTTAGTAATATGCGCGTTAAAAGCAGCTTCGTGTGGACTGGCGATGTTATGTCCGAGATTGTGGGAGCTGACGAAATGTTGACCTATCTCAGCAATCTTCTCTGCAGGAGTTATCAAGCGATCATTAGAGCCATTGTTGTCTAGTGGGATCAATGGTGGAATCGGCCTTGGCTTAGTTTTTAAATTTGTTGTCAACATCCAGAACGGCTTTGCACAATCTGGAAGAGAGCGGATTTTGTCGGACAAACTGTAGTTCTCAAGGTCCACCATTCTGGCCTTAATAATTTTCGTATGGTAGTATATGGTAGTTGATGTTGTAACGCAGGGCAATCGCAACTCCTCCTCCACTAGATCCGCTACGATCAAGTCGCACAATCTGGTATCCTGGGATGAAAATATTGAGTTTTGGCTTGAGATGCGTTTCTTTTTTTTATCGTCACGGATGTGGCGGCTTTGACTGTTCCTCCTTTGAGCGGCAGGAACGTAGTTGGCGGAAGAGCTGTTGGACGAGCTCGACCATTCACTCCGAGTCATACAGCTGTCCTTCAGTGGGTGGTTGCGTGGAGGAACTACAACTCGGATTGTACCAGTAGGGTGGGGCTTATTTGGAAAAAATAATCGGGCACAAGTTTTCCCATGTGGAAAATGATCTTTAGGGTCCATCAGATGACATACTAAAATTTCAGATTTTTTCGTTAAGGTTTAGAGGTGCCGAAATGGGCCTAAGTGCAAAATGTCGAACGGTGGCACATTTCGACCAAAACAGATGCATCTATAAGTAAACACGTAATTTTGTGACCCTAAAGGGCGAAAATTTTGTCGGTTTTGCGGTATCTCTCAACGCTTTTGAGATATAAGCCTCAACAATGAATGTGTGTTTGTACTTACGCCAACATATTTGAACTTTCGCAAGCAACATCTTTGCTGTACATTTATAAAGTCAAAATTATATACTGAAATAAAGCAGACAGAAAGAGAGCAAAAGGAGGGAGATTTAGAGAGAGAGAGAGAGAGAGAGAGAGAGAGAGAGAGAGAGAGAGAGAGAGAGATAAAGAGAGAATGATCTTATAATTGAGAGTACACATGGATTTTGAACTTATTTCAACGTATTTATGTATTGAATAATATTGGACTCAGAAAATTACATGTCATGTCGAATACTGTTTAGCAATAGTACTCTTCATCAAATTAACAATGTTTTGGTTATGAAAATTCACGTTTACAATAAGGTTTTGGAATTGGTTTTCGTTTTGAGTTATGTTGCCATTATAATCTTGAATCAGTCTGATTCCAACAAGTTTCTCGCTCAGATACCACATGCGTGAAGAAAACATAATTTTAGCACTGTTTGCAGCAGCCAAATTAATAGTTTGGAACTCTTGAAGCCTTGAGATCAATAGAAGATCCATTATAAGTGCCAACGTAGGACAAGTTGCTGAAAACCAGGCCTCAATGTACATTGATACCAGAAAAGTACAAATATCCAGAAGTCCTGAAGTTTCCTTCCTTGAAAGTTTGAATTGCGTTCGAAATAGCCATACTTTTAAGCTATAAATGGCATCCGCCATTCACCTCCATTCCAGGCTGACGAAATTGCACGATTATAACATTAGTGCTACCAAGAAAGATTATCGTTAATTCAAGCAATTCCAGGTAATCGTCGCGAGGTTGGCTAGTCTGTAAAAAGTTTGTAAGGAAATAAGGTCAGCTTTTAATGGTTTAGCGGAAGATAACTTACACCAATGTGATTTTTAACGAATGATTTTTTTTTCTGCTCGACGAGCTGCATTCAACGTAGAAGGATATGTTTTTGGAACACTGAAATTAGATTTATTTACGTTGGGCCATTGCTGCTGAAACTGCTTGAAAATTTTAATTTCAGGACCTGTTGATGGTCCCATTATACAGTGGTAAACCGATTGAAGAATGAATTCCAAAATCTGGTGTCGACATGGCAACCAAAGTAACTGCCTATTCGATTCGTTGCTGCTCCACCCTTACATTCTGTAAAGTATGACAATGCTTTTGATCTATGTTTTCAATTAAAAACAACTATTGTTAATCAGTATTCGACATGACACGTAATTTTATGAGTTCAATATTAATCAATACATAAATACGTTTAAATACGTTCAAGATCCATGTGTACTCTCAACTATAAGATCATTCTCTCTTTCTTTCTTTCTTTCTTTCTTTCTTTCTTCTCTCTCTCTCTCTCTCTTTCTCTCTCTAAATCTTCCTCCTTTTGCTCTCTTTCTGTCTGCTTTTTTCCGTTTATAATTTTGTCTTCATAAATGTACAGCAAAGATGTTGCTTGCGAAAGTTCAAATGTGTTGGCGTAAGTACAAACACACATAATTGTTGAGGCTTATATCTCAAAAGCGTTGAGAGATACCGCAAAACCGACAAAATTTTCGCCCTTTAGGGTCACAAAATTACGTGTTTACTTATAGATGCATCTGTTTTGGTCGATATTTGCCACCGTTCGACATTTTGCACTTAGGCCCATTTCGGCACCTCTAAACCTTAACGAAGAAATCTGAAATTTTAGTATGTTATCTGATGGACCCTAAAGATCATTTTCCACTTGGGAAAACTTGTGCCCGATTATTTTTTCCAAATAAGCCCCACCCTATTGTACCAGCCTAGATGAGGAGCCGGAATGGGGGCGGCGGCGGCGGCTGCCGCGAATCGTTGCTGAATGGATGCTGGCAGGCGGTTTGCTTGGCGATGGTTTAATGCAACTGGCGGCAGACTCGGCACTTGGTACCGGAGCGTCGCACAGTGGGACGAAATGAAAAAAGTGGGACATGGGTATTTGCGGCGAAACTATTAGGTGTGGCCCATTGATGTTTTCTACAATGTTTCTACATTTTTGGAGTACTTTATTTTTGTGATAACAAATTTGATTTAAGGGGTGTATACAACTAGATAAAAAAATTAACTCTTTTATTTCTGGTTCAAATCGATAATCATGAATTAAAAAATTGTAGCTTAGGTCATTTCATGAAACTTTGTAGAAGACAAAAACTTTCTATCTCTTCACTGGATGAATTTGTAGGGAGAAAAAGGAATGAAAAATGTAATACCCCCTTAAAACTCGTTTTTTTATCATAACTTTTTTATTTGAATTTTCCCATTTTTTCAAATGTTCTACAGAGTTTAAGGTACTTCAAAAATACACCTTTTTGTAGAAAACAACTTATCGTTATCTATTAAAGGATTTAAAGGATTAACGTAGGATTAAATGAATTTTTTGAGCTATCTTCGAGGATGCGTAGATTACAGGTTATTAGCAGCTAAATTTAACGTTAATTTATTCAACAACTGACACCCTTCAAAATGATGTACAAATTATAAGGGGGTCCAGGAGGGCTTCTAACAATTTTTCAAAAAAGTAACTAAGCTTCTTATTAAATAATATGGCATAAATAGTGATTTTTCATCTTTTTGAATAAATATTTTGGGAACTTCCCTTCGTCCATTCGAGGTGGCGGGCGGCGTTGTCCAGGCCGAGACTTGATGGACGCCTGCTTGTGGATGGCTTCGTGGTTAGCGCCACAGTTGTCGCACTTTGATGGGGCACCTTCATCCATCGGAGCGCAATCCATGGTTGTGTGCGCTCCGGCACACTTTCCACACCGCGGTTTCATGTGGCAGTTTTGGATTTCATGGCTGAACATAAGGCAGTTGCCACACTGCGTTACGTTGTGTTGCCTCAGGCGATACCGGTAACACTCGACGTTGAAGAGGGCCCGTACTTTCATCAGCTCCGCCATCGTAATGGAATCCTTCTCCAGATGGACCAGATAGAGTTGATCCCGTGGATTTCCCTGTTGTTGTTGTCTTATGGGGAACACCTTCAGTGGTTTCAGAGCCGTGGTGGCACCGTGGTTGCACCTCAGCAATTATTGCCTCCGAAGTAAATTCCGGAAGGCCACGCAGAATCACCTTCAGCGGCTATTCAGAAATCCGTGTACAAAAAACCGTGCTTATTCCAAAATCTATGTTAAAAAACTGCGATAACAAGTCTTTTTCAATGAGAAACACTTGGAAGATTTTGTGAACAGTGGAATGGATAGCACAACAAGGTCCAAGAGGCAAACGAGGGCCCAAGGGCCAGAGCATAAAATAGGGCCGGAATTAATGTGAATATGTAGATAGTAGGTACAGGAACATTCATGATGGTAATTTTACTGATAAGATGGAACGTTCCAGCTGCCGGCAAAGTTTTTCAGAAGGTCAAAGGCATTCATCAGTTGCATTGTCTGTTCGGAATCCTACCGCTACGTGACGCTAGGGAGAATGAAAAATTAAACATTTTCAACTTGTTCTATCTCGTAATTCTGATAAAATAGAAAGTTCTAGTTTTCGGCAAAGTTGTTAAGAAGGTCAAGGGCATTCAAAAAATAACATGATTTGTGTGGAATTCTACCGTTACGGAGCGCTATTTAGCTTACAAAATTGATTGTTTCAAATTGTTCCACCTATTCTGGGTGAGGATAAGTATTTAGTGTATATGTGTGTATGTGTATGTAGGAATATAGGTGTGTGTATGTATGTATGTGCGCGTGGTTTTTAAAACCGTATATTTGTAGGTGAGTATGGATGAACGTGTGAGTGATTGAATGTGTGTATGATTTTAAATATGCGTGTATGTATGTGTATATGTGTATATTTGTATGTGTTTATTCATGTATGCGTGAATGCGTGCATGTGAGAATATACGTTTGAATTTTTGTGTGTATGTATGTATGCATGTGTGTATGTATATATGTGCGCATATGTACATACATATACAGAACAGCAGTCTGATTCGATCCATTGAGGCTTTGAACCCAGATGCCGTACACACTACCAAAATGTAATGTAAATTTCTGTCCCCTGAGACCGACACAAGCAAGCGTCTTTAAGCACATAAAAATGAGTTCGAAGAAATGGGAAAATAAGTTCAATCGAACACATCTTTCGTCGAATTGCTTATGTGTCAGTTTTAGGAGCCATAATTTTACACCAAATCTTTCCTTACGTTCCCAGTTTTTACAAAGATGGATTACGTCTCGTGTAAAATTCATAATATTTTTTTCCAAAATGAATCAGTTTCATCGGTGTTGAAGACTTGGTCTGCATGGTATGCACCATCCATAATAATTGTAATCAGTTTTGATGGATACTAAATAGCTGCAGCTGTATCTGCTGATGCACATTCTCCTTAGATTCTTACATTTCCTATGTTATTTTTATGTATGAACCTATTTAATCATCCCCTGCTTGCAGTAAACTCTGTCTTTTTATCTATTATGATACGAAACGTATAATGTTTATTTAGTTTTATATATCGAGAGCTAAATTGAAACCTTTAACATTGAGGATTTGCAAGAAAAGCCAAATTTTGGATAAGATATTTTGAACAACTTTGCCGAAGACTTAAACTTTCCATATTATTAGAATCACGAAATAGAACAAGTTGAACGGTCCATCTATTGAATGCCCTTGACCTTGTGAGCAACTTTGCCAAAAACTAAAACTTGATATCTTATCATGATCACGAGATAGAACAAGTTGAAAATGCTCAATTTTGCATGCGTACTAGCGCCAGGTAGCCGTGAAATTCGAAACAAAAACGATCACCTTTCGAATGCCCTTGACCTTCTTAATAATTTTGCCGAAAACAAGAATTTTCATTTTATCTGAATCACGAAATAAAACAAGTTTTTTAATTTATTTTTTATGCACACTAGCGCCAATTTTGCATGCTCACTAGCGCCACTTTTGCATGCTCACTAGCACCACGTAGTGGTAAAAAACGAATATGACGGTTCATCTGTTGAATGCTCTTGACCATCTAAAGAAATTTGCCGAAAACTAGCACTTCGTATCTTAACAGAATCACGAGATAGAAAAGGTTGAAAATGTTTACTTTTGAATGGATACTAGCGCACAGTGGCACAATTCTCAAAAAAGACGGTCAAAAACATTTTCACCCTTTTGTCATCATTTTATCGACTTGGTGTCTTCAGAAGAGTTGCTCAAAATATTATTCCGCAGCATTTGAAAAAAAAACATGCCTATCCTTGCATAAAGGTTTACTACACTTTCGAATTCAACCTTTTTTAGCTACGCAATAACGGGTTGTTATCTTCGACAAAGTTGTAGAACAGGTAGTTTTAAGAAAAGTTGTTGTTCGATCCCAAACGGCACACGACGTGCTTGCTGTTGTTGAGTAGCACCAAACACGCGTCCCCCCGGGAGCGTGTATTGTTTCCATCCATTGGGAGCGGCTAGCATGCAATGATGGCCTGATGCTATTATTGTAGCTAAAGTGGGCAGCGTGGAACAACACTGTCGGCGCGCCGTATCTATTCACCATTGTAATGATGCGGTGCGCACGGCACTAACTAACCGTACTTCTGTCCCCTATAAAAGGGACACATTGCCAAATATATTTAAGTGGTGTTATAGATTTGTAACGTTTCGTTTTGTACCCACCGAGCTGGCACGCTGCCTCTCGGTGGTAATAAATTATCATCATCCATAGTAGTCCGTTTGTTTTACTCGTTTGTCGTCATCGTTTCCAAGTTAAATCACAACGTAGGGCCTGGTCAAGCCCTGGACGAAACAGTTGTTAAAGACACTAAGTTTCTAGAGCCAAACGTTAAAGAGATCTAATTGGTTTTCTTTCAGTACTACCTTGAAACTGCACACTTAGAAATAATGAATTTTACACGAGACGTAATTCATGTTTGTAAAAAATCAGGGAACGTAAAGAAAGATTTCGTGTAAATAATGTCTCCTGAAACTGACACATACGCAATTCGAAAAAAGATGTGTTTGATTGAATTTATTTTCTCATCTCTTTCAACTCATTCCTTTAACGCTTGCATGTGGTGGTCTCAGGAGACAGAAATTTACATGACATCTTGGTAGTGTGTGGTTTTTTTATATAATTAGTACTGTGTTCAAATTTTTTGATTTCAATACGTTCTAAGAAATTGTAGAAATTATAAATATACACATTTTTGCTAAACACACCAAGGCTACATTAGGGATTACCAGATAGGTTCTTTTGTCAAATTATCCTAGATGTGAAGTCAAAATACGAGTGAAGGCATAAGATCTAAAACAGGTAAAACTAAGCTTCGTTATTAATGGATCACCCCAAACTATCTTGAAGGTTACGTCTAGTTTTGGGCTTTGTTTTTAAAATAAAATGGATCCTAAAACGCCCGTTTGTCAAATAGATAATATTACACTTCTCAGCATATTTTTTTTTCTACTAACCCTTTTTGTATTAAGGATTAAACAGGTACCCTTTGCTACCCAACGCTGAAAATTGCAAGATCACTAGTTCATTAAACACTCTTCCAAATACAACTAATTTGAGACCTCGCCAGGACCCACATATACTTTTTTAGTTTGTTGAACATTACGTCACATGCGAAATATAAATTGGCGTATAACCTGTACTATTTAAAACTGACGTTTTACTAGGTACCCTTCAGTACCCAACACCGAAAATTTCAGGAATACTTGTTCATAAGATAATCTTTTTAATACAATCTGTTTTAGACCCCGCCAGGACCCACCCACTCTTTTTGAGGTGACTGATTATGACGTCACACAGACACTTCAATCACCATATATCAAAATGTGGTCATCAGAGTGCTTCGGTGTGTTCAGCAAAAATGTGTATTTTTATAATTCCTACAATTTTTAGAATTTTTAGATTTTTAGAAGATAGTGCTGAAAGAAACCAATTATATCTCTTTAACGTTAGGCTCTGGAAACTTAGTGTCTTCAGCAACTTTTCTTAAAATTACCTGTTCTACAACTTTGATTTTGACCGTGTTAGTGCTCAATTATGCTTGTTTAACTTTCAAGCGTGTGGGTAAAACTTATTGAAATTTTAACTGAATGTATTTCATTGTGTTGTGTCAATTGTTTAATGAGTTTCGTGAAAATCGGTCGAGTGATTTCAGTGATGGCTTCGAATGAAGAAATAGTGCGCCAACAACTTTTGGGCACTCATTTCGAAAACCCAAACGCTTCTCATCGATGGATCGGAAAACAGCTCGGAATTGCACATTCAACCGTATCTCATGTGATCAAAACGTTCAAGGACCGTAAGACAACCAAGCGGAAAAATGGTAGTGGCAAAAAACGTGGCACATCAAATCCGGAGAAGGCCAGGATGGTATTGAACCAATTTAAGCGTTATCCCAACATTTCGATCAGGGATGTTGCGAAAAAGGCGAAAGTTTCAGTTTGTTTTGTGCAGAAAACAATGAAACGTTCTGGATTTTATGTGTACAAGGTCCAGAAGGCACCGACCCGGAGCGATAAACAGAACTCGTTGGCCAAAACTCGTGCAAGAAAACTGTACAGGGAGTGGCTCACAAAACCGTTCTGCATTGTGATGGACGATGAGACCTACATTGAAGCCGACCCCAAACAAATGCCAGGACAGGAACACTACGTCGCCACCTCTAAGTTGGCCGTTTCGGAGAGTGTACGGAAGAAGAAACTGTCGAAATTCGCCAAAAATTCCTTGTCTGGCTAGCGATCTGTGGATGTGGCAAAATGAGTCAGCCCTACATCACCTCTGGGACCGTCAACGGACAAATATACAAGGACGAATGCCTCCAAAAACGACTTCTGCCCTTATTGAGATCACACGATGGCCCGACACTGTTTTGGGCGGATTTGGCATCTTGCCACTATGCCCGGCCCGTCTTAGACTAGTACAAAGATAATAATGTAGTTTGTAGATTTTATTTTATTATTTATTGATTAATCAGATATTCAGAAATCATCAGTTAAAAGTGATTTTTAAACGAACAGATTAAACAATTTGCACCTAATTTTGAATAACAACCGACTTTGTTGAACGGTGAAGATATGCAGAAGAGGGTGAGTAATGATTTATTACTAAAAACCTGATTGCATGTTAGTCAGCAGAAAACACAAATCAAGCAATCATCAACGATGCTCAAACTAATGATGACTTCTTCAGCCTAAATAAACAAATAGGAAATGATAAAGAAACAAGAAGGGAACATTTGGTTCAGAATTGGCAACAAGCATATTGTGGTGAATGTGGTCAAGAAGAAAAATAATCACAGAAAACATTTTCAGTTGCACAGGCTTACAGAAGCTATCAATGTTCTCTCAGCAAATGTAGCAAAATTGCATCTTGCATTATTAACAAAAAAAACCAAAATCCATTTTGCTCAACAAGCTGTCGTTGCGGGTTGTGCAAGTCTCGAGAAGACTATGATTTTTGCATTTTCTTTTTTTTTTTTGCTTGAGCATGCTCCGGAAGTTGCGGCTGGCAAATTGTTTCTTTTTGAATAATTCCCTGACCAAAGATTTCGACCAAGCACGAACTTGGAAACAAACTTTCAGTTTTCAACAGAAAACAGATAAGACAACTTTGTTTTCAACTGCAGTCGGAAGTAATCCCGGCCCGACTAGTTGGTTGGTGCCAACGAGGTACGATGAATTTCGGGCGAGCAACGATACAAAACTGCTGCCTTGGTTGTAGAAGATGAAAATCAAATAATCATCTGTAATCGGATGAAAACAATTTTCGACTACCGTGTTCTAAATGGATTTTACATCGGTTTATACAGAGACAAATCCATGATAAATAGAATACAAAGCAATCCTTGATGTGGACCTCTTAGAAAAGAATTATGCACTGTGAGAAGTGTTAAATGGTCATCCTCAATGAATTTGTCATAAGGCGTGAATCTGCTCTAAGAAATTAATACAAATTTAAGGTAATTGACTCGGATTCGAAACATAAACAATATTGAACAAACATTTTGGGATCGGTCAGGTACATCTAATGCCCAAATAATTAATAATACTAATTTACAGAAGCTCTTGTTTTGTTCCTGGTGCCGTTACGGAGCTTTCATTGCGTCAAAACCAATACCCATCGGTTGTACGTTAATACATGCCGAGAAATCTCCTCATTTCCATCGGAATTTAATATCATTAGATTGAATCGCTG
Organism: Aedes japonicus; assembly: GCA_034211315.2. Taxonomy (NCBI): domain Eukaryota; kingdom Metazoa; phylum Arthropoda; class Insecta; order Diptera; family Culicidae; genus Aedes; species Aedes japonicus. Next base: position 102,218 of record JASCZW010001344.1, on the reverse strand, counting down.
CAATATTCGTAAACGCTCCATTAAAGCCGTCTTCCAGGGAGTCCAGACAAACCAAGCCAACTTATTCCATTCCTTCTTTACCTTCTTGGCCCCAACCCCAAGTCGGCCGACGAAGAATCTCTTCAGGGTCAATGCAATTTCACTCTCGGTGGGAGAATGGCACTTTGTGCTTCCTTTTCGCCAGGAAGCCAGGGGCACATTTTCCGGGAAAGGGCTGGAAGTAACAATAAAACTAATTTTACGAACGGAGGAAAATACTTCTGGCTAACCGGGAAGGATGTTTGCGGCGGACAGCATTTGATCCGTTCGCAAACATGGAAACACATCCCGGCAATATTGGAATTCAGTAATGGTGATGGTTATAGGGTTTCTTACCCTCCAAATTTGAACTCATTGTTATGATGGTGACAGGACGTTTGCAGCATATGAGTGGAAAAGTGGTGTGGAGAAGTATATTTAACTTTTTATGTGGATCTACGGTGGAGCCCTTTATTGCAATCACCATCATCGATGGGGAATGATAATTTATGTGGAAGCTTAAGAAGTTCAATCTACTGTGATGTAATCAATGAGACCAAATATTTAATACAACTTTCACGGAGCTTGCTAAAGTTCACCTAGTTCATCTACCGATTGATGTCAGACGAAGTAGAACCACAAAGCAAACACTTCAGCCAATGCAAATATATGTGCTAGCACACCATTTGGATGGAGAGAGGATATGAATTGCTTACAAGATTTGTGAAGCAGTAAAAATGCTTTTACCTAAATGTGCTTCAACACTGCCGGGTGTAATGACTGTAACGATGGCTTCCAAGTGGGTGTTGCTGAGTTATTATATGAGTTACACTAGGAAAGCGACAGTTGGATGGGGAATGGTTAGAGTTCCATTTCAACCACTCACGGATTATGAGCATACTTGATGGTTGATCCGGGCGTTGAACTCTGCTCTGATTTGCTGGACTGCAGCTGAGCTGACCTGAACCCGCTATGACGAGTTTCGTTGAATTATTATTTTTCACGGTTTGTGGTGGCATTCGACACCATCCTGCTGAGTACTAGGGACTTTTGGGTAATGCTTAAAAAGGCATACTTATAAATGAAAAATTAGTGGGACACGTCCGGTTGACGTAGATTACGTTAAACCGTTTGATTAGTTTAATTTGTTTCGTAGCTGGATATTGCAATGCAGGTATTGTTCTAACATGTTAGCATAAGTAAGAACATTCTTCGATTCATTTCTTAGAAATTATGTGAAATGGAAAGGAACGTTTGGTTTTAATGTTGGTATGATGCATTGTTGTGCTGGCTATAGTGTTGGTGTTGATATCATCGTCCAGCTGGAAGCCTTCATCCTTATCACGAAATAGAATGTTCAGGGTCTGATTGGGAATTCAAAGCCAATAATCAATGATATTTTTGAATTTTAACAGTTGTGAAAAATTCCAACTAATTGAAGCAAAAATCTCGAAAATCTATCAAGAAACAATAAAGCTATAACGGTTCAAACTGTTTTGAATTGTATTTTCATTTGACCCTAAACTAAACCCCTAAACCCCCTACAAGGCGAAGTCTGACCAAAATAGTGAGGGTGTGGGTCTAAAATATCGTTTTATTAGTACTCTATTTTTACCGCACAGTTCAAACCTCGTTCCGTTGTCAGAGGTAAAACTCGTTCACTAACCTTACAGTGTGGCCTGTGCTGGTACACAGAAGTTGTCTCCGATTTGTAATGGGTCTGTTCGAGCACGAACTTTGCCGGCCACCGAAGGACTTACTTCACTGCTGTTAAGCAGCCACCAAAAAGTATACAAAAGGCGCACAGAAACACGGGCCACTAAACCACTGCTTTCTCAAAGTAGTTGCCCAGTTTCTTCAACGATAGGCCTACTAGCTCGTCGACCTTTTCACTAAGGTCCGACTGATGCACTTAAAACGGCTAAGTCCCTTCGTAAAAGGGTGCTGAGAAGCAATACACGCTAACACGACACCGCAAATCGACAAAGTCCCTTTTAGCGGGGACTTGTAAATATTCGACCCGGAACGAAACCGATACGGAACAATGGCCACAATGACCGTGATAGAGTTATTAGATACGGAGAACAGAATTGCACGCACGTCCGATCGATCTGGTTTGTATTATTGTACTGATCTTTTGGGATGGGAATATGTACATTGGGATGAGTATGGTGTGGGGTATATGAACGATGGTGAGATCGGTAAACAATCGGTGATCTCGATTGGTACTCATCGCTTCGGTACCGATGGATAGGGTGTTGTGTGGCTGCTGCGGTTGTAGTTTTCGTTGTGTCTCCAACATACCGGCCACCTTGAAACACGGAGGTGTTTCAAACAGCAATAAAGGGATTCCCGATGAACATGATATCGAACTGTATGCATTGAAGATCACGGTAGATGCTATCGCTGATTCTCGCAGAGGTATGGAACAAAAAAGAAGACCAGGTAGATCGAACGACATCGATTAGAACTGTTGGAATCGCAATTACCTGTACTAAGCGCGGGTGCGCTTCGAGCAAATTCTCCCTTTCGGGTTGCTCTACCTGGATCTTTACAGTGATGGATTCGGAGATAGAAGTAGAGCGATTCTCACGACTGGCCGAACGATTTCCTTGCCAGATGCGGTCCGCAACGTGACTACACGGACTACACCGTCCTTTCCCGGGTGCAGCTTCGTGATTCTTCCGAGTGGCCAACTAGCTGGAGGAACATTGTCTTCCTTGACGATGACGATTCTGTCGACTTCCACAGTGACAGATGGATTACAGCCTTTGATAGCCCGTGACTGAAGTTGCTGCAAATACTCAGGATACCAGCGTGCCCAGATGTTTTGTAGATGCTTCTGGTTCAAATCGTAAGATTGTAGACGGTTATCAGGAACTTCCCGGAAATCAGCTTCTGGAACTGCTTGCATGTTGGAACCGACGAGGAAATGTCCTGGAGTCAGAACGTCCATATCCGTGGGCTCGCACGACATTGGCGTCAGTGGACGAGAGTTGAGGCACATTTCGACTTGTGCCAGCAGAGTAACCATTTCTTCATATCCGATGTTGACGTTCCCGATGGTCTTCAGGAGGTGCTTCTTCGCAGATTTCACAGCAGCTTCCCACAGGCCTCCGAAGTGAGGTGCACGAGGTGGAATGAACTTCCATACAATTTCGTTGTCGGAACACCAGCTGAAGATTCTCTGCCGATCGGTCTGATTCGTTTTGAGCATCTGATAGATGCGGTTCAGTGCGTGCGAAGCACCCTTGAAAGTGGTAGCATTGTCCGAGTGCAACTCAACGATCCTTCCTCTACGGGCGACTACACGGCGAAGAGCTGCTAGGAATGCCGCTGTGGTAAGGTCACTCACTAGCTCAATGTGCACAGCCTTCGTAGCGAAACAGACAAATATCGCTACGTACGCCTTTGTTGGACTTCGATTGCGTATGGGTGACTTCAGCAGGAAAGGTCCACAATAGTCAACTCCGCAGACAGAAAACGGTCGAGTTGGTGAGACTCGAGATGCCGGAAGATCCGCTGTGCTCTGCTGGACTAGTGTGGGCTTGTTGCGGAAACAAGTGTGGCAATGGTGAAAGACGGATTTTGCAAGATTTCTGCCGCCCAGAATCCAATATTTCTGGCGGAGAGTGGCTAGCAGGAGTTGCGGACCCGCGTGCAGTAGCTTCAAATGAAAATAACTAGCCAACAGAGTCGACAGCGGATGTTTGGCTAAGAGCACGATCGGATGCTTGACATAGTCAGAGAGGGCAGCGTTTCGTAACCGGCCACCGACACGAATAATATCGTCCTGATCGATGAACGGTCTCAACCACTTCAGCTTAGACGACTTAGTGATGCCTTCTCCATTGCGGAAATCGGAGATCTCTTCCGCGAATGTCTGTTGTTGTGCTAAACGACAGAGACGAAGCTCCGCCTGTTGAAGCTCCATGGTGGAGAGTGGACGTATCGGTGTATCTCGGATGATAGTGGTGTTGCATTTCTCTGGATCTAACCGCCGCTGCGCAGCATATTCTCGTAGTGAACGGATGTAGCGTAGACAGAAGGCCGTAACACGACGAAGCTTGGTGAAGTTGGAGTAACGAGCAAACAAGTCGTCGCAGAAGTTGACCTGCACGGTAGTCAACGCAATGAGTGGCATTTTTCGAATTTCTTCATCAGTTGCTGCTGTTGCTTCTTCGGACGGATTAAAATTCGGCCAGAACTCCGGAGTGAGTGACAGCCATTCAGGGCCGTTCCACCAGCGCTTACATTGCAGAAGGTCCACAGGATTCAGACCTCGCGATATATCATCAGCGGGATTATCGACGCCAGCGATATGTCTCCACTGGCTCACATCGGTTGAGTGCTGGATTTGAGCCACCCGGTTTGCCACGAATGCCTTCCAACGACTCGGTGATGATTGTAGCCATTGGAGGACGGTGGTGGAATCTGTCCAGAAAAAGACAGTGGCGGATATTTTCAGGGCGGTATTTACTTTCTTGTAGAGCTGCGTGGATAACCGTGCAGCACAGAGTTCTAGACGGGCTATCGAATGACGGCTGGACAGCGGTGCAACCTTCGATTTTGCCGTCAGAAGTTGGATCGATACACCGTCACTATTTTCGGTTCGCACGTAGCAGCAAGTTCCATAAGCTCGCTTGGAGGCATCTGCGAAAAAATGAAGTTGAGTACTAACGGAGTTAGGCAGTGACACGAACCGTGGAATCCGAACTTCACTTAGTAGCTGTAGTGTACAATGGAATGCCTTCCATTCTTCTTGAAGTTTGTGGGGTAGAGCAGTATCCCATTCGCAAGCTTCGCCATTCTGCTTCAGGGCCCACAATCGCTGCATGAATAACTTGGCGACAACAATTGTAGGACCCACGAGACCAAGTGGGTCGAAGATTTGTGCAATATACGACATCACCTTACGTTTTGTCAAGACCGCAGCGGGCAGTGGAAGCTGAACCTTGAACCGAAGTACGTCGTTTGATGGTTCCCAGACGAGGCCAAGGGTAGAAACTGCTTGCTCATCGTGTAGGTCGTGAAGAGGTACAAGGGCTAGATCTTCGAGAGGAACATCCTGCAAAACTGCTGGACTGTTTGATGCCCACTTTTTGATAGGGAGTCCAGCTGTTTGTAGCATCTCTGTCACTTGGTTGCGAAGCTGGATGGCCGATTCAACATCGTCGGTACCGAGAGAAAGTCATCGACGTAGAAATCGCTGATGACAGCTTGTACAGCTGCAGGAAATTTGTCTGCATTATCCAAGGCGATCTGTTGAAGAGTTCTAGCAGCCAGGAATGGAGCAGACGCAGTACCGTAGGTGACTGTCTGTAGTTCATAGCTAGAAATCTGATCGCTGGGGTCTTTCCGGAAGCGGATGCGAAGGAAATTTCGGTCACTGGAGGAATGAAGTATTTGACATTATACATTTTTTCCACGTCGGCAGCCATAGCAACGAAATGAATGCGAAATCGTAGAACAATTGACTGCAGATCTTCTTGAACGACTGGGCCAACCAAAAGCGTGTCGTTTAATGAATAGCTCGACGACGTCTTGCACGATGCGTCGAACACGACCCTGACCTTTGTCGTTGTACTCGATTCCTTGAAGACTGCATGGTGTGGGATGTAGCAATGGGGAATGTCGTCGTCTATAGGTTCTTCCAGCTTCTTCATGTGCCCTAGCGCCAGATACTCGTCCATGAACCGGTGGTACGCCTCCTTGGTAGCAGGATCACGTTCAAGCCGCCGCTCGATGCTTCGCAGTCTACGATCTGCGATTTTTCGGGAACTACCTAGGGCAACTTCAGGATTGTCAGTTCGAGGCAGTCTAACGGTGTACCTCCCAGTTGAATCACGAACGGTGGTCGCTTTGTAATATTGTTCACAGCGATTTTCATCGACTGACAGCAGGGGACCATCGGAGATGGTTTCGACTTCCCAGAATTTAAGCAGTGCTGTTTCCAGATGATTATCGTTCGTTGAAAGGTTGCAGATTCGAGGAATGCATTTTGACTGATTGGATGCGGTTCCAGCGACCGCCCATCCAAATGGTGTTTCAGTCAGCCATGGAAGTTCATTACCCAATGAAATCTTTCGGCCAGTGTGTAGTTCCCAAAAGGCTTCACTTCCGATGACAAGGTCAATCCTTCCTGGAACGTGGAATCGTGGATCTGCCAGCGGAACGTTCGGGAAATTCCATGATGAAATATCGATCGGTATCGTCGGTAGCTCTGCCGATGGATTCTTGAGGACTAAGAACTGAAGCTTCGTAGAAAATTCAACTCCCTGCGATTCAACTGTTGCAGTTATAGCGCTTTTGACGTTCTGCGTGGAGAGACCAATTCCTGCAATGGATATGTCCACCTTTGACCGAGGATTGAATAAACCGCTTCGCCAGCGGCTTCGAAATAAAGTTGGACATTGATGCCGAGTCTAATAGGGCCCTTGCCTGATGCTTGCGACCGTGATCATCGACGACGTTCAGAACAACTGTTTCCAGCAAAACGATGCTACATGCAGTTTGGACTGCCATGCTGACGTTGGGTGGAGCGGAGTTTACACTCGAAGATCCTACACTTGTGGATGGAAATAATTGTTGCACAGGAGCAGATGAAGATGCGGTAGAACTCGAAGATGCCCTGGATGGAGTGGAATCGTGTAGGAGTGAATGATGTCGTTCGTGACACGTTCGACATGTGAACTTCGAAGAGCATTTCTTCGATTGATGTCCGCTACCCAGGCAGTTCCAGCACAACCGTTTCTGCGTCACGAATTCTCGGCGATGGCGTACATCCTTCCCGAGGAATACTGGGCAGTTCCGTAGGACGTGGTTGTCAGAGCAAGACAGCGGACAAGAAGTACTTGAACTTGAGGAAGCAGCGGCGTTTGCTGCGAACTTGAACTTGGAAAGCTTTGGAGCGTTCCCGGCCACCTTTGAAGATGCCGATTGCTGGTGTTGATCGTAGCCGACGGAGTTCAACACTGAACACGCTGGTAGAGGAACTCTACCAGTTCGTCATACTTGACGTCATCCTTTTCACTTGTCTTTTCTTCCCAGGCTCGCAAAGTGGATTGATCCAGCTTGTACGTCAGAATGTTGACCAGCGGAGTATCCCAATGTTCCACGGGTTCGTCTAATTCTCGCGAGCGCCCGTACATGGCGCTGGAAATCATCAACCAGAGTGTGGATGCGCTTAGCAGACTCCTGCTTCACCGCTGGCAAATCGTAGAGTGCCCGGAACAGCTGACGTTTGAGAAAACGACGATTATCATACCGCTTTATGAGTGCATCCCACGTAGAAGCATAATTGTCGGCTTCGATATCAATGGATTCGAAGGGTTTCTTCGCTTCCTCTTCGAGCGACTGCAAGAGGTATTGCAGTTTGGCGACCGTTGGAATATCAGCATTGGAGTGGACCATGGACGAGAAAGCATCCCGGAATGATAACCAACGAGAAAAGTCGCCATTAAAACGTGGAAGATCGATTTGCGGTAGACGGAGGTGGAAGGTGGCTGGAGGTGCAGTTAGTGATGTGTTCAGCTGGGCCTGACTAGCTTCGATTGGGCGTTTCGACAGCAGAAAACCTTTCGCCATGCAGTAACGATGCTCAAAATTCACTCGATCCACGAGATGTTCCTTAAGATTTTCCGAATCCAGTCGTTCGATGGTGTCCTGAACCTCCAAATACGCATGGTTCACTCGGTCAAGAGTTTCGATTCTCACTTGCACTTGATAACCGTCCCGCAGAGCATCGAAGTCTTTAATGAACTTCTCCACCGCGTCTCGTGTAGCAATAAGCGATTCACGTTGCACTAATTTATCGGCAAGCACCTTTTCCTCCTTGGACGGCATCGTTATCGGGCACAAAAACGAAAATCGTACGGAAACGGTAGCAAATCGAAAAACGGATCTCCTTCCCGACGCGAGCTACTCGTTTCTTCGCGAAACCGAACCGGCGAGGACAACACACTAATCGAACGATTTCAATCCTTCCCGTCGCGGTGTATTGACCTTCACGACGAAATATACGAACGGGAGAGGGTTGTTAAGTTTCGAAAACGATTAATCCTTCCCGTCGCGAACAATCCCAATCCTACACGGTCTCGCAATCAAGGGCGCGAACGTTTTCCACTTGAGTTGCGTACCGTCTTCCACCAATTGCCACAATAACTTGAAAAAATCGTAAAGTCACCCAACTTTCGTCAATCAATGAAATTGGTTTCAGTTGATTGGAATTAATAATTTCTTAGAAGCTACTGCTTGTTAGCCATGCATAGAACAATGGAACGAACTCACCGGGACACTCTGAAGTGTTTCAATTGCTTGGAGATGATTCGATGCCGGGATGAAAGCCGCCTTTGTACTGGGCGACGCTACACCGGCGTCGAAAATGGCTCGATGATGGCGCCAACTGAGGGGTTCAATCACCTTCTCAAAATGACCAAAGAAACTACAAGATGGTCACAAACAATGTTCTCCCACAGCACAGAGTAACATCCGCCTTGATGCACCCGAAAGCGGAAAATGTTTCCACTACCGCACTAGAACTGTCCACGACAGGATAATAAATTAACACCGGTGATGTTAATTTGCACGCGCGACGGTACAATTGTCCACGGCCGTTTGTTCGATCACTTCAATAATCACTTTACTTTTGTTCCATCTGCGATGGTAGCTATCTCGCAATGCTATGGCGCCAGTCAAGTGCGAAAGCAATGGACACAATTGATCAATACTAATCTGGGACCTTTGTTCTTTCACTAGCACTACGGTACACTTTCCAGTCGCGGAATGGCCTTCGATCCGGCTCGAAGGACCAAATGTTCGAGCACGAACTTTGCCGGCCACCGAAGGACTTACTTCACTGCTGTTAAGCAGCCACCAAAAAGTATACAAAAGGCGCACAGAAACACGGGCCACTAAACCACTGCTTTCTCAAAGTAGTTGCCCAGTTTCTTCAACGATAGGCCACTAGCTCGTCGACCTTTTCACTAAGGTCCGACTGATGCACTGAAACGGCTAAGTCCCTTCGTAAAAGGGTACTTAGAAAGCAATGCACGCTAACACGACACTGCAAATCGACAAAGTCCCTTTTTAGTGGGGACTTGTAGTTATTTGACCCGAAATGGAACCGATACGGAATAATGGTCACAATGACCGTGATAGAGTTTATTAGACGGAGAATAGAATGCACGCACGTCCGTTCGACTTGGTTTGTATATATTGTACTGATCTTTTGGGATGGGAATATGTACATTGGGATGAGTATGGTGTGGGGTATATGAACGATGGTGAGATCGGTAAACAATCGGTGATCTCGATTGGTACTCATCGCTTCGGTACCGATGGATAGGGTGTTGTGTGGCTGCTGCGGTTGTAGTTTTCGTTGTGTCTCCAACAGGGTCCATGGCTGTACCTTGTCAGCCTCGCTGTCTGCGAAGAGTCCGCAGGTCGCCTTCTACTTGTTCGGTTAACCTTGCTTGTTGCGGGCCTCGTCTTCCTGTACCCGTTGGTTCGTTTTCGAGAACAAATTCAACAGGGCTAACATCTGACATTCTTACGACATGCCCAGCCCACCTTAGTCAGCCAATTTTAGTGATGTGTACGATGGGACTGATGCAATTCGTGGTTCATTCGCCTCCTCCATGTTCTGTCTTCCATCTGCACTCCATCGTTGATCGTACGCAGCACCTTCCGTTCATAGACACCAAGGGCGCGTTGGTTCTCCACTAGAAATTTCCATGTTTCGTGGCCGTAGAGAACTAGCGGTCTAATTAAAGTCTTGTAGGTCACCAATGAGCCCTCTATACACGAATTCGTCTACTACCTCGATTTGATCACCGTCGATCTGAAATCGTGCTAGGAGGCTAACATTGTCTTCTCGTTAGCCTCTTCCCTTCATGTATTTTGTTTTCAACGCATTAATCACAAGCCCATTCTTACCAGCTTCACCCTTAAGTGTGATGTACGTTTCCGCCTTCGTCTCAAAGTAACGTGCTACGATATCAACGTCGTCGGGGAAGCCAAATAGTTGAACAGACTTCCTGAAGATCGTGACCCTTGTGTCTATCTCAGCTCTTCGAATCACACCCTTCAGTGCAATGTTAAGCAACAAACACGACAATCCACCACCTTGTCGTAACCCTGTCCGAGATTCGAAGGGTCTCGAGAGTGTCCCTGATACTCGGAAGACACACATCACTCGTTCCATCGTTGCTTTGACCAACCACGTCAGTTTTTCCGGAAATCCACATTCGTGCATACTCTGCTATAGCTGGTCTCGATCGATTGTATCGTAAGCTGATTTGAAATCGATGGAAAGGAGTCTCGCATGAATCCCGCTTGGAATTGCCCCACGAATTCTTTTCAAAAATATGGGAGAGCAACTTGTAGGAGGCGCTCAGTAGCGTTATTGCACGATACGTGCAGCAATCCAGCTTGTCGCACACTATTCCTCCACTCCTCCACCCAAATCTCGGTAATTACCCAGTGCAGAGCCCTAGCCTTTGTTGTTTTTAAACCGACAAATTTAATCCTCAACTTCCTGAAGGATTGGGGTCAGGATCCTGTCATCTTCTGCCCGTGTTCCTGGATTTATTACCGTGCCACTTTCGTTCGCTGTAATAATGCCGTTCAGGTGCTCATCGGAGTACTGATTGCACCTTTCAATCACCTGACACTCTCCTGTGAGAATGTTGCCTTCCAGGTCTCTGCACATATTGCCTTGTGGTACGTGAGCGTTTAGCTTGCGCAACTTCATGTCCGTTATAGGAAGTTTCTGTAAAGCTGACGGTATGCAACATTCTTTAAAAAAATCGTTAAGGTTTCGAACATAAATGGATGATTTTGTACACTTATTATAATAATCATTTGCTTGTAGAATTAAGATACTTGGGTGAATAAAAAATTTCCATTTTCCATGATTTTTTGCCAATAAATATGTGTGAATTATAACCCGTGTACCCCTGCCAAAAGTCGTAGTCTACGTCAAAAAAAGGAGAAAAGAAAAACCTGGTTGTGGTGAAGAGCAAGTTTTTCCACAAAAAAACACACAGAGTCACTCTCAGTCACAAGAGGACTGCTGTACTCCTATGGAACGCGCTAGAAAAAGTTTCATAAAGGGTGTTCCGATCTAATTTTGGTCGACTTAAACTTGACGCATTTCCTTTCATCGTGCATTAAAAAATTTAGCACAAACCTCACTTTTAAGATGTGTGCGTGTAGCATCATACCTCTATTTTGAATTTGTGATTAGCACTTCAGTTATCAAAAAGTCGTCGAAAGAAGAGAAGCAACGCATCAAAATTTTGCACGTGCATGGCGAAAATCCAAACTACTCTCACGCCAAGCTGGCAAAATTGTTGAATGTGGCTAAATCAACTGTTACCAACGTATTAAAAGTGTTCCCAACACGCCAGAGCTCAACCCAATAGAACATTATTGGGCCATCGTCAAGCGGAACATTGAAAATGCTCAAAAAGCTGTTGTGAGCGAGAAACAGTTCAAGGCAAACTGGCGTTCAGCGGTAAATAAAGTGGACGAAGAGGCTGTACAAAATCTTATGGCAGGTATTAAACAAAAGACCCGGCAATTTGCATTCGGTAAAAAGGAAGCTTCGTTGAATATTTCTCCTGTATTCTGTATTAACTGAATTCGAAAATAAAAGAATTTGACTTATTAATAAAAACTTTGATCTACTCACACAAATTACTGTTTAACCAATTTTTTATCGGAACACCCTTTATATATATGGAAATTAGTTTTGATTTATATTTTTGAACCAAGCCATGGTATTAGAAGCAATTTCAAAGATTTCAATTTAGTTGTTTTTCAAATCGATGCATTCAATAAATTTATTTTGAAGTCTTCTAACTTTAGCTAGGGAAAATTCAACCACATTATAAGTGGTTCGGAAAATTATCACGTTATATTCGCCGAGTGCGCTTCGTCGTGACGCAAAATAATATGTCGCGTTCATTTTGTCTGTTTCGACATGTTGTTTACGCCAAAATCAACCGGCTGGATAGGTCGGTGAGTAGCATAGAAACGCATTTAAGTCAAACAGACAAAAGTTCGATATGAGTAGTTTGTAGACCTAAGCCAATTTTGTTAAATATTATATAGCAGCAATTTGCTGCAATTCATATTATATTGTTTATAATTAATATTGAGGAATACCCAAGCTATCATTCCGTGAAAAAACGTCATTTTTTTTCATATTTACTTATGACTTATTGAAAGTTAACTCTAGATAGCTGCTCTTTTTTTCATTAAACTCCATAGCAATTATAAAAAAGAAGTGCATAAGTTAAGGGCACCTGAAAAGTTTCCATTCTACTTTTACAACACAAAGTTTGAAGTAAATTTTTTGCCAAGATTTTCAGCAGATGAAACACCGATGAACAACATTTTTAAAAAAAATCAGAGATGGGAAGGACAAATAATGTGGCAACCCTGCCAGTGAGCTCGCTTGCGTGCACTTGATTGCAAATTCACTTTAACGCTTCATAACAAAGAAAGAATGAAGAATTTTTTCATCCCGCTTCCTTTTTTCGGACATTTTCTACAAATCCCACGATATTTTGACTATTAACCGCACCAACGCATCAGTGAAAGCACTGACGCGTCCTCGCACAAGTGTTCGTGGCAACGATCGCAGGCGAGAGAACGTGGGCGAAGACAAATAAGAGCACGTGAGAGCGATCGTTTAAAAGAGAGAGTGATTCACTCACTCCAAGCAATCCCATCACAGGCGCACACTTTCACTCTATGTCTATTTACTACCGAATAAAAGAGCACTTTGCTTTATCTGCGATGAGTTATGGTTGTAAAAGGTACAAATCGACATGAAATTTTCATAAGGGCCAATGTCGCAAACGTAAACAATGGCTTCTTCCGCAAATTTCTTGAAAATGCAAACTCGCTTAACTAAACTACTACTTCTATTGTAAAGGGGAACTCTTTTCCTTCTGTACAATCATTGTGGTAATTCACCATGATTAAGTTAGCATTCTGGAGAAATTTGTGGAAGAAACCATTGCATAATGGTTCAGAATGCGAATTTAGCTGGAAAGATACACATTCAGCCTAAGTTTGAAATTTGGGAGCAAAATTGTCTTCCACAAAGTTGTTTCTAATAACAAGGTACTTCTTTTGGTGTGAATGAAAACTAGGGTGGTACTTATTTTCAGAGAAATCGAAAATCTAACTTTTTATTTGCAGAAATAAAGGAATACATTTTTCAGAAAAATTGTAGAATAAATAATTTCAAACAACTTTGAGGGGATATTTTTTTCTGTGCCTTTTGATATGACCGAATTAGAGCAATTATTTTCGGCTGAAAATAAATTCGCATTCTGCACCACTGTGACCACTGTGATCTCATCAACAAGTTCAACTAGCGCAATTAACTGAAAACGGTTGAGCTACTATGATCAAACAGCAAAAGAATTCTTTAGCGAAATTACTCATCATTAATATCAATAGTAAAAACTTCCTTCAGGACAGTTTTCCTTAAATAATTTAGGGTGTCCCTACAAAAAAATAAAACAGTTTTTTGCTCTATCTTGTTTATTTCAAACTTTGCAAAAAAAAACGTTGTCTTCAGATGATATTTATAACTTAAAAAGATAAAAGTTTTTAGGTGGAAATCTTACCGTTAGCAAGTATTAACGATTTTCAAAAAAAAATACGCCTTTTTAAAATGTGTTTTACTAAATTAAAAAAAAATTATCTATCTCCAGTTTTCAGACATGATATGCAATAATGAAATTCCTTTCAAATGCTGTTTGAAAATATAATTTTTTGGTTTGCCTTAACTTGAAAAACCAACATTTGAAAAAAGCCTATTTTGTTTTCAAAAACCATAATAACTTTTGTTGGACATAGATAGATAGAGACAAAAGTTGTAACTTTTATTGTTCTAGAAACAATGGGAAGATAACTTTGCTAAAAAATTTAAAATAAAAAAATTACAGCCAAATAACTGATTTTTATAGGGACACCATATGGGGACAGCTACGTAGGAAAAATGCTCTAATTCGGTCATATCAAAAGGTACAGAAAAAATGATACCATCAAAGTTGAAAAAGAATAAAGGGTGTCCCACAGCAAATTGCATCACGGAAAAATCACTGTAGAAAATTACCTTGTTGACCGATTTTGGCAAGCTTTTGGCATATTTATATCATTCAAATTTGATGCCATAACCATACGCTCACACCTTACGCTTAACTCCAATCATTAGATTATGTATAACATCTGGCGGGAGCTTCTTCTGTACGGAAACCCACTTTTTCTCTATGTCTTCCTCAGATTTGACGTCCTAAGGATGCTTCCGTAGCGCCTGCTTCAAAATGACCCAGTATTTTTTTTATGGGCCGTAGCTCCGGTGCGTTGGGGAAGTTCATGTTCTTGGGTACGAAAATGACCTTATTGGCTGCGTACCACTCCAAGACAACATTTGAATAGTGGCTCGCAGCTAGATCCGGCAAGAAGATCGTAGGGCCCTCATATTGATTCAACAGAGGAAGCAGGTGCTTTTGTAGACACTCCTTGCGGTAGATCTGTTCGTTTACAGTCATGGTAGTCATGAACGGCGCACTCCGTTTGCCACATGAGCAAATCGCCTGCCAAATCATCTATTTCTTGGGAAATTTTGAAAGTTTCTGCTTTCTTACTAACTCCGGAACATCAAACTTGTGCTAGGCAGCGAAGAACTGTAGCCCCCGAAGCCGGGGCTTGACGCAAGTTTGATCATCCATGATGAGACAATGAGGCTTCGTCAGCATCTGGGTGTACAGTTCCCGGGTCAGTGACTTTCCTACAGTATTTTGTCGTTCGTCACAATTTGGAGCCTTCTGCATTTTGTACGTATGCAGTCCCTCTCGGTCCTTGGTTCTCTGAACGAAAGACATGGACAGATTTAACTTTTTGGCCACATTCCTGACCAAAGCATTGACATTCCGCTTAAACGCTTTCCCGACACGCTTGTGATTCTAATCACTAATAGAAGATTCATTTTGACCGCATTTCTTCTTTCGTTCGATGCTCCGAGTTTCGTAGTAATTGATTAATGAGATAGTGGGATTCCGCTTCAACGCCTTCACGAAACGCTTGTGATCATGATCAGTCATAGATCATCAAGACATTTCTCCTTCCGTTTAATGCTCAGAATTACGTAGTAACGTTTAATAACACGATTCATCGTTGATTGCACGATTCCAGATGCTAGCGCAAAATCAATTCGCTGCGTTGCTATTCGGGTGACGCCATTTTTCACAACTTTAGAAAAACTGACAGCGAAATACAACAAAAAACGAACACTCTAAACTACTTCTACCCAAATTTTCAAGAGAAAATACCCAATGGGTAATTTTGTATAGCATTTTCTCCGTGATGCAATTTGCTGTGGGACACCCTTTACATGAGCTAAAATAACTCCGCCTAATACTTACACTATCAGTTCGCAATTAAATTTGCCACTTTTTCGATTAATTTCACTAAAATTCACTCATTCCAAAGTGAAATCCAACTGGATCTTCAACGTATCCACCGACAGCGGTGGTTAAGATCGGCATTTAAAGAGCAATTGATAATGGCACATGGAAATGTTTGCTATCTGTGCTTATGAGAAATATTTACAACGACAACTTTGACGAAGACGATTAATCCTTAAGTTTGGTAAACTTAACGTCCCTCAATGACGAACTAAGATCGCGGAAATCAATCCCACAAAAATGATGTGTGCCTTGAATCAGGTGCGAACAGGACGCAGAGATTCGTAGAGAGGAAGACGTAAGACCAAGTGGAGCAAAATCTTGCAAGTGTGGGACTCTTGAGGAACTGGAGTTTCGTGGCGAATCATTGTATAAAATTCTCAAAGACCTAGTTTCTGCCGTGCATTTTTAAGTTTTGGTGGCCTTATCTCTTTTACAGCTTTACTTATTAAATGCAAATTGATGCAATCGGCACGGTTTACACACTTAACATTAAACACACCTGAAACTTTCATCAAATAGAATATCAAATTTAAAATTCGCCACCCCACCCCTAAATTGAATAAATTTCCAGCTCACTCCGAGGAAAAACGCTCAACGGATACGCACGAAAGTTTTCCCACCTAGCAATTTTCACCATATCGATGTTTTGTTTGAGTTTTTGCTTACAACGTCTGAAAAACGTCCCGTGGCTCAAGCAGCACCAGCAACTCGGAACGAATGAAGGCGTTTTCGTTTTTTATTTTTTTTATTTTGGAAAATTCGGCCCCCAGCGGATCTGTTTTTCAGTTTTTCCAACCCCAACCAAGAGGTGCGGATATCGGATTGCACTGACATGCCGGAGTGTTGCTTGCCTAAATGGGACGCCTCTCAGGAGTAGAAAAAGTGTTTGCTTTTCGATGAAAGGTTTTTGTTTGATTAATGGTTCCCTTCGAGGCCAATCGATTAATATTGGACGAGAAGAGATTCAATGCGTCAATTGGTAGGCAGGGTCGATTGGATCTGTTTTCAAACTGACGGAGCAGATTTTGACTGACAGGATCTGACGTCAGTCATCTGTTCCCTTCGGATTTATGAGTAATTTTTCATTTTGTCAAAAGTGAAACATTATTCAAAAAATGACGTTCCGGAAGGGTGCAAAGACAAGCGTAAGTTTATCTTGTTATCACGGGACACGAAATACTACGCGGGATCTAAAAATGCTTACGGGTGACATCTTTGCAATTGTGTTTTTTTCTCTTTTTATTTTCGGTCTGCTTTGTCAGTCTAACTATGCACATTCAATGTTTGAAGGCATCGTAAAACAGCAAAATGGTGCACTTAGTGGAAACGGCAACGGAGAATGCTTCTGGCAAGGATTATTTAAAGATTTGCGTTTTATGTTTTCCAGTTTCCGGATGATTGTGCTTTATCTGTTCGCTTGTTTTACTTTTCCTAGGTTTAAAGTTTTCGACATGCTTGGTTCCTTTGTTTTTAAAATGCACATTGTGGCGTTTTCAAGAATAAAGTAGAGTAGTGGAACAAGTATTCTCAGCCAAGAAAATAAATTCTGTATCTAATTTATGTGGTAAACTTTTAAGCGACGAAAGTTCAATGTACTCTTAGAAGTTATAAAAAATCGTGGTTTGAACAAAGAATGAACATGAATAAAATTGAACCACGCATGTCGAAGAAAGTTTACCCGTAATGTTTCGTTGATTTCCGTTTGATATTATACAATTTTTCCAGTCCACACAATTTTAAGCTGCAGTAAATTCTTGTATTCATAAGCTTAGTGGCAACCCTAAAAAAACCCCTACCTCTCAGAATTTTGGAAGATTTTGTGAGGCTAGGTTTGTTGTTATTATCGACATGTATTTATTATTAAACCGTTAAGGTTCTTCAGTGTCGTGTATTAATACTTGCCGAGTCTGTCTGTCTGTCTGTCTGTCTGTCTGTCTGTCTGCCTGTCTGTCTGCCTGTCTGTTTGTCTGTTTTTTTTCTTTTTTTTTCTTTATACACGGTTCGGAAAATCCATATCGACTGACATAACACAGGGGCCTGCACTTGCTCATCGTGCACTGTCTCAGAGTGTAGTCAGGGTCGACCTTTGAGAAAAGGCCGACTTCTGATCCCTCTAAGCCCTGGTTCCTTGTTGCACATATGGAAGCCCCCCCCCCCCCTTCTCCAAGGGACCACACTATGGTTTTACTTCGTGGAAGATCTTGGTCATTTGGCTACAATAGAGCCATTTATCTCCAACTCCATGCCACAGCCATTTTGCTCTCACCTAACTTGGTTTAACCATCCAGCTCCTATCCTCAACGTTATTGATATGAGTAGTTCCTGACGGTATATCTACCCTACTCCGACGCAAGATTACCCGCATGTGGATTCCGAAAGCAATTGACAGTAAGCCATTTTGATCCAAGAATACTGACGCAATCGACTCGACTTCTCCCTGACTGCGGATCTACCATACAATGACGGAGAGATCCCCAAAGTTAAAACATCATCGGAGAACGACAACCCGCAACTACACTGAACCACTTGCTTCTTGATTCTCTCGCTATTTTCGCTGTAGAGCCGACATGATTTGCGTAATGACTCCGTAGATCGCATTCTAAGCACCCTCGTCACGACTCATTCTATAGACGATGTTAACTGGGCTGGTATCTGCCCGCTGATGGCAAGCTTCTCGCTTTGCAATGGTCTGAATCGTGGGCAGTCAAAGACAACGTGCTCCGGTGTCTCTGGGACGTCTGCGCACTCCGGACAGAAGGGTGACGCTACGTGTCCCAATCGATGCAAGTATTGCTTGAAGCAACCATGGCTAGACGGAAACTGCGTAAGGTAGAAATTTATCTCTCCGTGCTTTCTTTTCATCCAGATCGACAAATCCGGTTTGAGCAGGTGCGTCCATCGATCGTCCACTGCCGTGTCCCATTCTTGTTGCCATTTAGTCATTGACTCCGCTCTAACCAGCTTTCGAACTCCTCTGATATTTCTCCGCTGATAACATTCATTGTCCTCCGCGAGAGTGATGCCAATCTGGATCATTCTGGCAATGACGCATATTGCTTCCGATGAAATAGTTCGGTACCCACTCGTGACTTGCATGGCCATGAGCCTGAACGTACAGTTCAGCTTTGCCCGGTTTCGCTTGGTTTTCAGCGCTGCCAAGCTGGACCCCGTATCTTAGTATCGATGAAGATACACTAGCCAGTAGACGCCGCTTACTACTTCTAAGTCCGTAGCTATTCGGCATGATTCTGGCTACCGCATTGATGGCCTTCGTCGCCTTCCCACAGGTATAATCTACGTGGCTGTTGAAATTTAGCTGGTCGTCAATCATCACAACCAAATACTTCAGCACGCGCTTCGAGGCTATGGCAAGCCCTTCGATGACGATTTCTGCTCGCTGTACCGCTTTGCAGTTGCTGACCATTAGCACCTCCGTTTTGTGGTGGGCTATCTGCAGCTTCATTCCCTGCATCCGGTTTTCAAATATGCCGATTACTTCGGTCGCCAGCATTTCCACTTCTTCCAGTGTTTCGCCTTTCACTGATAATACTGGCTTTGAAGCTTCAGCGTCAACACACCGTCCTGTTCGAAAGTGTTGGGCCAAGGATGGAACCTTGCGGAACTCCCGCCGTGATGTTCACCGACTTCCGCCCCACGGAGGTCTCGTAGATCAGCACCCTGTTCTGAAAGTAACTCTTCAGAATTCTGCACAGGTAATCAGGGACCCTCATTTTGTGCAGCGACTCTGCAATAGCCTCCCAGCTGGCACTAATGAAGGTGTTCTTAACGTCGATCGTTACAACAGCGCAATATCGATCGCCTCTCCACTTCGGTTTGGACGATTTTACTGTCCAAATGGCATCCACCGTAGGCTTCCATTTCCGGAAACCGAATTGCATCCTCGATAATCCGTGGTATTATTCGGTAAATTTCGTCAGCCTGTTAAGGATGCTCCTCTTCAAAAGTTTCCCGAGAGTATCCAACATGCATATTGGCCTATACGATGTTGGATCCACCGGAGGTTTTCTGGCTTCGGCAGCAACACTAATTTCTGTATTTTTCTACTGCTCGGGAAATGGCCTTCCTCTAGACATTTCTGAAGCACATTCCTGAACATTTCCGGGAATGCCTAAATCGCTACTTTCAGAGCTACGTTAGAGATTCCATCCGGTCCGGGTGCCTTGTTCATCTTAAGCCCTATCACCACTGCCACGAGCTCTTCGTTTGAGACCTACATGCCCCCAACATTACTGCTCTCTTCCTGCGTGCGTCGTGCGTTGGGAAAAGTCCATCAACTTTAAGTTTTGCTGGACATAGCTCTGAAGCCATAGTTGGACCTTTGATCTGCGCCATAACAAAACAATACGTGTCGCCCCAGGGATTAATATCAGCGGCTCGGCACAGCTCCTTGTAGCAGTTCATCTTGCTCAGTCTTATCTCTTGGTTTAACTCGGTCCTGGGTGCTCGAAACAATACCCTATGTACCTCTCTGTCCACAGCGGTTTTAGTTCTCTGGACACGTCTTCTGACTCGGAGACTACTAGCGCTAAGAATGCTGAGTTTCCCATGGGCACCGTTGGTTCCTGGGTTCCTGTTATTCTAGCATTAATGCATCACACGCTATTGCTACCGCTTCTGCTAACTCCCTTGTGTCATTGCACCGCTGTTTGTCCGGAACGCCTCGTTAAGTACCTCCTTGTCAAAGTCCTTTGTCTTCCACCTCGTTCTCCTCATTGCAGCTGGCCGTTGGTCACCGTGGGAGTATTCTTCGCTTACTCTCCAGTTCATGTCTTCCATATGCGACGGGCTGCAGAACGTAATATCGATGATCGATAACTCCCGACCGTCTTTGCGGAATGTGCTGACATTCCCTTCGTTCCAGCTTCGCCAGAGCTTCAAGTAGACTGTGTCCCCTTGGGTTAGTCCGCTTACTTCCCCACTCCGTGGCTCAGGCATTGAAATCTCCTGCAATGACTAACGGGCCTCGCCCGACCAGCGTGTTGGTGAGTGCGTCCAACATCCTATTGAACTCTTCGTCAGACCATCTAGGAGGTGCACAGCAGCTGCATACGAGTACTTCCTTAACTCTGACACTCACAAAGCCGTCGTATGAGCACTCAACCACCTGTTGGATGGGGAATCTGCCTGAAACTTGTATTGCCGCCATCCCTGCTCTATCTGTCACCCACGTACTGTTACCGAGAGGAACTCGATACGGTTCCGGAATTATTGCAGCATCGCACTTAGTCTCTGTCCTGGACTGCCATAACAGTTGCTGTGCAGTGTCGCAATGATTGAGATTCACTTTCGTGAACTCCATTCTTATTGGCATGCCTTCGCCTTTTTGTACGCTGGGCATTTTAAGCCTCCCGTCCAATGGTCGTTTCCGTCCTCCAGATTGCACAGCAACGTAGCCATTTCTGCATCTTTCCAGCAGAGCGTGGACCTGACACGACTTTCTTATCCTTATTGTCGTCGGTCGTCTTGAGTTGCACTGCTCAGTCAATGGATACCTCACATATTTTTCGGTCGTAATTTCGTCCAAACCCTTGCTCTAATGAAAGAGCTCTCACGGTAGCATTGCCGCCCAGGAATTTTGCCACGAGTTCCCTGTATACTGAGCTTTTGACAGATGGGTCTTTCTTCGGCTCGAAGATTATCTTGCCTTTCTGTGTACGCCGTGTTTTGACCACATTCTTGCCCAACTCTGTCAGCTTCCTTCACTGGGTCTTCATTCACTTTCTTGAGAAGCGCAGCGTAGGTTGTTGTGTCGTTCGCCTCAATGATCAAAGCATCCCCTTATATTTCTCCCTAGGACGCCAGCGTTTTTTTGCTTCTACTGTTAGTTTTTCTCTTCCTGCTCCTTTTCTTCTTTCTTCATTTGTTTTTTTCCTTTTTGCCTTCTGCGTCTCCTAAGCTTCGGCCGTAAGTATTCCCGCAGCTTCCACAAGAGCTATCTCAGTTTTTTCTGCTCATGTTCTGAGCATCTCGGCAGATTTAACCCGCTCCCTAAGCGCCTTCTGATCTCATTCTGCAGCAACCTTAGCAACTTTGATGGCCGTCACCTTATCGTTCAGCTCCTTATGGAGATTTTTTTTTGCCCTTAATGGACGCATACAAATCATCGACCATCTTCTTGACCTCTAAAATGTAGGTTATAGTTCGCATCGCTTCTTGAGGTATTGTTATTGCTGGGCTTCCTCGAAAACAGCTGACTTAGTCCAAGGCCCTCTCCGTGGATCTATGAATATCTTTTTGGGGTTTGCTTTTACTGGTGACCTCCAGGCTCGACACGGGTGATCTCATCAGCTTCCAGCTTTTTGCAAACACGTTCGCCTTTCCACTTTGCATGCGGTCGTCGTCGATATCTGGGGGAGACGACCTGTGCTGTGGGAACGTCGCCATTTCCTGCTCGGTGTCACCGGCTGTACTGAGGGAGACGACGCATTCGCCAGCCCGAATACAACGGTACCACTACTTATTCCTTTCACAGCCAGTTGCCATAATTGGGGTTTTATTGGCATCCACCCCAGCATCGTAACACGCTCCCTCCGTAGTTCGTTTAGCCTTTAAGGGGAGCTTAACGTTTCCAAGGTGCACCGTGGGTAGGCGAACTTCATTAACACATCTCTGTCTGTCTGTCTGTCTGTCATACAAATGAAACACAAACTTCTGCATAACTCGAGAACTAATCAAGCAAATGGAACCAAATTTTGCATGTGGCGGTTTTTGGATATAAATAATGTTTCTATGGTGGTTCCCTTATCAGGAAGGGATAGCTCTCATACAAATGATTCACAAACCTCTGCATAGCTCGAGAACTAATAAAAAAAAATGGAACGAAAGTGGGAATTTGCAAGGTTTATTCGGCGAGAAATGTTTTTACGGTTGTTTGAAATCCTTTCTCTCACCTAAATGAAACACAAAATTAAATCGAACGTGAGAATTATCCCTAGTGTTACGAAAATTTGTATGAAGTGGTTTTTGGGGCCGGTTCTTATGATGGTTCGAGACTCTTCCTCCACTTAAGGGCGGTGGAGGGGGGGGGGTCTCCCATACAAATGAATCATACATTTCTGCTGCATAACTCAAGAACTAATCAAGCAAATAAAACCAAATTCGGCATTGGCATTTGCAGGTAAGATATCTTTCCCTCGCGTTTATGGAAGGGATGGCTGTCATACAAACGAAACATAAATTTCTCCATAACTCGGGAACTAATCAAGAACATGGAAAGAAAATTGACACCTGGGGGATTTTGGACGCAGAATTTTTTTATGGTGGTTCGAAACCCCTCCACTCTCTGAAAAGGAGGCTCCCGAACAAATGATACACAAATTTCTGCATAACTCGAGATCTAATCAAGCAAGTGGAACGAAATTTGGCATGTGGGGGTTTTGGAGGAAGGTTTTTTTTCTACGGTGGTTCAAAACCCCTCCCCTCTCTGGAGGGGGGCTCTCATACAAATGAAACATATATTTCAACCAAACATGAGAATTATCCAGGCAACTAAAATACAAGATGTGTATTTCTCGGGTAAACAGCATGTTCTGATAGAAGTTTGAACTTCTTCTTAGTCAAGTATGGGGGATGCTGTCAGTGACATTATGCACAAGTAGTTAATCTCTTGTTAGGCAAGAAAAAATAACGTTCAAACTGGTAGTTTACGACTTAGTTTGAAGATTGATGTTTTGTATATGAAATGTTTCTACACAGAAAGAAAAACCATGGTACTACCTAAAGGTCCGAGAATTCAATTATAAACACACACCTATGATTTATTTTGTAGAATTTACACATAATAGCAAAAGAAAATATTTTAACAAAATTTATTCCTAAAACACAACCATGCAAGCACCAGTTCTATTAAAGTTTCATTCATTAGGTTGCAAGCGTAGCACGCCCAAGTTTTGCTAGTGCGTATATTAAAATGAATTTCTGTCTGTCTGACCCTTATAGACTCAGAGACAACAGAACCGATCGGCGTGAAAATTTGTATGCAGGGGTTGTTGAGGATGGGGAAGGTTCTTATGATTGTGTGATCGCCTCTAGAAGGGAGAGCTCTCATACAAATGAATGACGAGATTCTGCATAAATCGAGAAATAATCAAATGGAATGAAAGTTAAGGCAATGATTGTATGGTGGTTTGAGGTTCTTTTCTTCCTCTCGAATTTCAACCAAACATGAGAAATATCCAGGTAAATAAAACACAAAATGTGTATTTTTCCGGTAAGAAGCACGTTCTGAAAGAAGTTTGAATCTCTTCTTAGTCCAGGAAAAACCTTTTACGAAAAACAGCCATAAACGTGCCATTTCTATTAAATTTTCATTCATTTAGTTTAAAACGTAGCAGTGCTCGAACTTGGTTCAGCTGGTATTATATTAAAGTGTTGTTGTAATATATTTCAAGTAGAAACAAATACCAGTAGTAAAGTGGCAAAGAGTCTATAGTAAATTGTAATAACAATTATTAAAAAGGTGTACCATTATGCCTTGTAAAAGAATCAGAATCTGATTTAAAATCGACAGAGTATGTAGCTTAATTGATACTTCGAACCACCAAAGTGGTGGCTACCTAAATTACATACACCAAAACAATTCGCATTGTTGTTCTGTTTTCAATCCTATTCCATTACATTCGCTGCCAGAATGTCATTTTTCTTCCATCTACTAGATATTTCAATATGAGGTTAAATGCGCTTACAAAAGACTCGATATGACACTATTTTTATTTTCATAAATTTCGCTTAACCGGAAAAAAAACAATTGGCCCAAACTCGTTACCTCCAGGCACCCAGAAAATATTCAATTTGATTAAATCCACGCCGAAAAGAGCTTCCCGCAGCAAAACTTCCAGAAAGTTTCCCTTTACTACCAATGTGTTGCGACCTGCGAATGCAAATTTCCCGAATTAATTTTGAATTTGAATCACACACAAACATAATCCCAATGTGTAGGCAGAAATAAGCGAACAAGGAACGTTTGACAAAAGTAGCAACTCTTTCGTAACAATCAGATGCTGTGCGGATATATTTTCTTAATTTCATTTTGTCAAGGACTTCCTAAACCACACCATTTCCGGTGTTTCCGCATACAATTCCGGGAACATTTGCTTCTGGTGGCACGTCTCCATCGCTGGCGTGATATTAAATATTTAGCTGATTGTTCATTTGTCTGCCTATGGCGCCCATTGGGATACAAAGGCAAATATGAGAATATATATAAAACAAACAAAAAAACTACGGGTAGGGTTACAGGGTGAGAGGATATCAAATTTAAATTAAATTCTGTTGCTTTGTAGAAACGACACGTTATGTGGTATCTGAGGATTGGCAGGACGATAATGAATACAGTATATACTAATGGAAAAAAAAAAATCTATTTTAGATCGAGCTGTTTGAAAAAGTCGTTCAGCTTAGGTGTGTTTTTTGTTTTTAGACTAATTAGTAATTTAGTGTAAGAGGAAAGAAAAGGTGAAATACAAAAAAGGCACCTTGTAAATAGAATTGCTCGTTCTTAAACATTAACTAATAAGCCCGAATTCTATAACATAGGCCTTTACTCAACAAAGCCAGTACCGTTGTCATTCACGAGCTGCTGCGTAAATTTGCTGGCATTTTGACATCGTGTCCGCGGTTATTTTCATTCCCAGGGGTAGCACAGCGGGCCATGTCAGAATTGAACCTCGTGAGACAATAGCTGACAAACCAATTAAAATTATTTAATCGATGTACCGCTAGAGCGTCGAAATTAACATTTGCCTCGCAAATGCGATGTTGAACAGCTATGTCACGGGGCATTCGCGCATAATGGAATAATCCTTGTCTACAGCCGTCGACCTAAGCAGGAGCGTCCTGTTTATGACTGGAAGATGGCTTGGTATGACGATGATGCGACAGCGTGCATGAGGAATTATATTGGATATATTTATCTAATATGATAATTTTAATAAGTTCCTGCACGTAGCTCATTTTGTTCCCATGTACGTATATGGACGTATATAAATTTAGCCAACTTTTATAATCAGTGATCAATCAGATAATATTTTGAGATTTAATTCACCGCGCACCAAATCGCATTGATTCTGTTCACGTCATTTGTGACCAAAGGACATTTGTACCGTTTGGCTCCATCATCATCGCATGAATGACGTTCAGATGTCATTCTGATTTCCATTTTGTCCAAATTCTTGTTTTTATCGCTCGTGCAGGGTCTTGGGAAGGTATAAAGGTATCCTGAAATGGTTGATTTCGTCATTGTTTGGCTAGCTCATCAGCTTTCCCGTTCCCGATAATACCAGAATGGCCGGGAATCCGGATGAATATCACATTGTGCCCTTCTATTTTATGTACTTACACCAACCTCCACGTAGAGCATCAAGACAACTAGCGAAGTCGATTATTATAATGACCTTGTCTTGACCGTTCAGCTTTGATACGGCCATCATCAAGCGAAGGCTTCGGCAGAAAATACGCTACAATAATCCAGTAACCGAAAACTGTAGTTACTGTCACCCATGACAGCTCCAGCGCCAATTCGGTCGCTGTCCTTTGACCTGTCTGCGTATATGTTTTCGAGTGAACAACATTGGCTAGTTATAAGTTCCTTAAACCTTGGTAGTACGATACTTTGGTTCATTCCTGTTTCTATGTTGCTCCTAGGTCATTATCTAAAGCCTGTGCACGTTGAATTTCGGACACTTTTCTTTCAGGGTGGATTTTGAATTATTTCACGGATTGCTGAAACGTTTCACTTATATGACAGCTGAAACTCTCCACCCTTCTTCGTGGTACAACATGTTTACATTCTTGTTACATTCAGTAAAATGGCGCCGAATCAAGTGCGCATTTTGTGTTGGCACAGAAACTAGCACTAAAACTAAACGAAAAGTACCGTGATTTGTGTTTGCAAATCACTTGACCAGCGCTTGACTGTAGTTGGAAGTGGAGCAAATCGAAAAAAATGCTCCCGAAAAATGGACAAGAAAGTGGTACACAGAAAAAAAAATAAAAATTCATTGTGATGTAAATATCCGAGCATGCGAAATTGTATTTCATTCCACACGAAGTAGCAACTTGCATAAAATTGTTCTAGAAAAGACGAGCTTTTGATCACAACATTATCGACAGTGTATGGAATGTCCCCGAACTTTACAGGATTTATAATTTAAATATTTATGTTTTGTAACGCTCCGTTTATGTGCATGATATTGAACAGAAATTCACACTACTTTTTCAAGCTGTGTAGCCATTATTGAGAGAAATTCCAATCGTTCTATGAGAAATATGGCTCGGAAAGTTGCTCAAGAAGTCAAAATCACACGTACAAAAAGTGGAGCAGAGGCAAGGACTTAATGCGTACAAAGTGAAAAAGGGGCCTATCCGTGATGACGAGCAGAATTTCACTGATGTAGAAGGAGATGTTCGCTCATCGCCATGAGGTCCCAAGAGTGAACAGTAATGTTTGCTAGAATGAAAGATATGAAGAGAAAGTGTTGATAGTTCTGTCAGAGCACGGAAGGTTATTATTTTTATTGATTTTTTCATTATTATTAATTTTTCCATAATTTTTATCATTATTAAATTATTATTATTATTATGTATTAAAGACACTTAACCATGTATGTGGCAATCATGACGGGTAGAATAATTATTAGGTTATGGAGTATTAGATTTCACTATACAGGTTAGTTTCTCTGATAAATTGTAATATCGCAATTTCCTTATCTACGTTGTACGCCAAAACGTCAGCTAATGTTCCAGTAATTCCACATGTGATCCGTTTATGTCATAACGTTTGCATTTTAAAAAATGGACTCATTTTGGATGGTGATAACAAAAAGCTAAGACCGATAATTGCTTTTCATAAACTTCCCATGGAAGGTAATTATTTAAGCTTATTAGCAATAAATTCTACGCCTTTGCGAACGGCCTTCCGGAAGTTAACCCGAACGTTCGCCATGGCGGACAACATAGGCGTAGCCAAGGGGGGCAGAGGGGGGCCGTTGCCCCCCCCCCTAACTTTTGAATAAATGTTTAGAATTTTAATTTTTGTTTTCTTTTATTATTAAGTGTTAATGTTTGATAAATTGCGCCTTTACCTTAATGCAAAAGCGCTAAATTGCCACGATTTTGTGACAAGATGTTGCAAAAAAGTGCACAAAGTGGACATGCATGAGATTTTTTTAAATTGTAATGACTAAAAATTTTATAACACTCTTTTCCCTTTAATCGAGAACCCAACCTAGCTAACCTAACGTGTCCAAATAATTATCTCTAACCTGCAACGAGAACTTTTAGACAACCATTGATTGCTTTTTTCCCCGCGAGCTGGTACCTGAGGTGGTGGCTGAGTGACTTAACCCATGGCCAAACCGGTCAATGTTATCCGGCTGATCAATGTTTCCTGTTTTACGGTAATTTAACTCCGTATTCTTGAGAATATATGTTAATCATAACTTACAGTTTAATTCAGTATTTTAAAGGAGCACTTGCTATGATAATCTACGGGCGAGACGAAACGACTCATATATATATATATATATATATATATATATATATATATATATATATATATATATATATATATATATATATATATATATATATATATATATATATATATATATATAAATATATGAATTTCAGAGACAAGACAGCGAAAAGTTGCAATTTTTTTATCTTATTCACAGACTTTATCCGTTGCTATGAGCATGAGTAAGATAATAAACATGATTGACCATCCTAAACTGCTACTCTATTGCTGCCAGATGAGCATTTATTACACAGAGAACCAACAGATGATGCTTGGGACTAGCATACATTTTCAATGTGAAAAAACTGGTGATCTCAAATTAAAGCAATAACCAGTGCTGCCTCGCCCGAATGCAGGTCAAATAAGGATAGGAAATTTCATAAGAAAGAATACTCCAACGCGATCCTACGTTAAACTTGCGGTTATATCATAGATATAAACTACCTCCATTTGTTTAATATTAATACCTTTTTCTGATTTGAACCTATTTGTACAAACAGTGCTATTGGAGCCTATCACAAAATGGGATAGTGTTTACTTGCTCCAGGATATGGTGGTATGGCGAGCATGGCAAACCAATATTATGGATCACAGTGAATTGTAATCCGCACCACCGAACCACCATATCTCACCAAGAAATATTTTTATTGTTTATTTTTCTGTACTCATTCGATCACTCACATCGCCGAATAATAGATAACTGAACAATACGAAACGCGCCATGACCGATAGCAAAATAGTGCGTAATAAAGCATCGACCCAACCTTCCACTGCCGATACTCGAAGCAAACTTTTTTTTCGTAAACTTTCAATTTTTACAACTGTATCAATCCTGTAGAAGCTTCTTATGAACAATCTATGAATCCATTTAAAATTGCGATAGAGGGATTTGTTAAAGTAGGAGTGTGTAGATGCATTTCGTGCCTTCTGGCAACTTTATGCTTCTATTGATGTTCAGGCTCATTGGTTTAGAACCAACCAGGGGAGACTTGGTCCTATACCCAATGATATCATTATCCCCAATCCTCTCAATCAATCGCTTTGTTGTGTGATATATTGGATGGATTAATATTATTTGAGGTAACAGACGTCATCCAAATTTTGCATATTGACAGGCAATCTGTGAAGGCCCACCTAGTACCTTATAATAAGATGCTCAGAGGCAGACCTGAAGATTCGATGAGGTACCTCAAAGTTTTTGTTTCTGTTTCTATAGGAGAAAAATGGTATTTTTACGATGTTGCTTTATCAATATATACACTGAAAATTTATTTTCGTAAGTTTGCTTTCACTCGTTTCGTAAACATGGATTTTGTACATAGAACAAATGTCTTAGGAATTGTATGAAATATTCTTAGTGCTTCTTATCTGGTAAAATCTGGCTTTCATTACACCTCTTTGTACAATGCACGAAATGAATTTCATGAAGATCAACCAATTACTGCTTCCCTTCAATCGTACTCATACATGTTGGTATTGCTCCTCGGCTTTATTTTTATTTATATTTTATATTACATACTGAGTTGATATAGAAGATCTGACAGTCAATCATGCAATCACCAGAGTTTCTTTTTTATTGATAACAAAATATTCGTAGTAGATTATATTGTTTTAGTACAATGCACGAATATTCTTTCTGTGTCAATAAATGCTTCGTGTTTTAGACAGTTACGCGTGTGACATTGAGTGCGAAGGTAGCTTCTTGAAAAGTACAAATCTATTTACAACGAATACAACGAATAGATTTGTTAGTCCTACGTTCGATTTTGTAATAAAATCAAAATTTAATTTTCAGTGTGGGTGAGAGGGTCGTGGACAAAACATACATTTTCAGTACAAACTGTGAACAAACTCGGTGGTTATCCTAAACAAAAATCCAACACGACTGTAAAGTGAATATTTCGACACATGACAGTACCCGCTAGATTTTACCATGGTTGCTATTTAGTGCGGCTCGATTTTTAAACATGTGGAAAATCTAAGGTTTTAAAAATTCTTTTTGTTATTTTTTTTTTAATTCCAGAACAAGCCTAGAATTGTTGAATCTTGTTTCCAAAATTTGACGGGTATAGTAAAGTACAGAAGATAATCCACCCGTCGTTCAGTCGGATTGTCACAAAGTGAGGGCTCGATTCCTGCTCCAGCCGGTGGAACTTGAAAATGTCCGTACTTAACCGAGTCCACCGAGCGTTGAGTTTTCCGTTGTATAATGTTATGTGTTCAGTGTGTGCAATCGCTGGTTGAAGACGGTGTAATTCTTTCCCTCTTATTCTCTCTCTCTCTCTCTCTCTCTCTCTTATATTTTTACTGCCCCACCCTATTTGAAATCCTGGCTACGCCTATGGCGGACGAAAACATGCGTGAAGGCATGTTTTTGAGCTCTATCTTCGTTTCTTTTATCAATTCCTCCTTAGTTTTTGCCTCAAAATTGTTGGAGCAGATCTTACGCTTCAGGTTGGCCCAGAAATTCTCGATGGGACGCAGTTGGGGAACGTTGGGCGGGTTTGTCGACTTGGGTACCACGTCGATATTCAACCGCTCCATCTCCTCCAACGATCGCTTCAAGTAGTGGTCCGACGCCAGATCCGGCCAGAATACCGCGTCTTCACGCTTATGGTATTTCTTGATGAACGACGCAACTTCCGGCAGGCATTTCGTACTATAAATTTCCCCGTTCATGGCCAGTCCGGAGCGAAGAGCGTCTTTGACATCCCCAGTTCGCTGATTGCCAGCCACAGCACCACCTTCTTGGGGAACTTGGTGTGTGAAATGAGCTTCACCTCGGAGCTCACTCCTTCGTGGGGGGATTGAAATTCGCAGTGTCCTGCCAGTCGCTGCCATCCTGGGTGAGATAGATCTCGTCGTACATCACCATCGCCACGTCACGATCCGCCGGGCAAATCGGGTTGACAATTTTATTCAGCCGCTGCCGCTGAATCATTGCTTGCAGCTCCGAAACCAGTGGACGCGATTTCCGCTTCCTGACATGTATGTTCATGTTCACCAGGTACTTTTACACTGTTTGGTTGGTTGAACTAACCTCACGGCCAAGCACACGCAGCGATGTAGCCACTTTTCTCTCGGTCTTCCTCTTCAGCATCCTTTGGAGCTTCTTGTCGCTCAGGGTCGTCGGCCGTCCGGAAACGGGTTTTTTTTATGCTCTGATTGTTGTCAAATAGTGCCAATATGTTGTTGATGCTGGAACGGGCGAGTTCGACTGATAGAGCTGTCAAATTTTGTCTGCTGACTTATGGGTTAATATGATTGATCCCGTCAGTGCGGGTGAAGTTAAGCCCATGAAAAATCGGTAATTTTTGTCCATTTTTTTTAACGCAAACGTTATCAGCGTATCCTTTAAAGTCAACTAGTAAATGTTGCATTGTGAGTTGTACGCCGCAACTATTGCATACAGGTGACGAGTTCCGGTTTAGTAAATACGAGTGTGTAAGGCAGGTATTTCATGTTTTACGGTGGCTTGAGACCCCTCCTTTTTCTGGTGGGGGAATGGGGGAGTCTCATACAAATGAAATACAAATTTAAACCAATCATGAGATTTCGTCCTACTGTTGTAAACATTTGTATGCAGGGAATTTGGGACCAGAAAAGGTTTTTATTCTGGTTTGAGACCCCTCCCCCGTCATAAAGGGGGAGAAGTGCTCCTATACAAATGAAACACAAATTTCTGCATAGCTCTCGAGAGCTAATCAAGAAAATAGAACCAAATTTGGCATGTGGGGGTATTTGGAGACGACAACTGTTTCTATGATAGTCTATGACCCCTCCTCTATCAGGAAGGGATGGCTCTGATACAAATGGAATACATTTTTTTTGTGTAACTCGGGAACTAATTAAACAAAGGGAACCAAATTTTGCATGTGGAGGTTTTTGAAGGCAAGAAATGTTTCCACGGTGGATAAAATACGGTAGAATTTGGGTAACGGAGAAGGTTCTTATGATGGTTCGAGACTCCTTCTCCGTCAGAAAGGGAAGGGCTTCCATACAAATGAAACACAAATTTGTGCATATCTTGTAACCCACGTGAATGTCGAGCTTCCCGATTGTAAATGGGTTGCTTAAGCGCCACTGCTAAAAGGAGAGCACCCACCATATTGCAGATTTGCCCGGCCTGAGGCCATTCAGGGGAATGGGGTCAAGTTTCCCGTACTTGGGAAGGAAGCTGACTGGCGGCGTTTAAATTGACCGTTGAAGTTCTCGGTAGAGGCGGAAGGCCGACAATACCAACAACGTCACAACTAGAAATTACGACACCTCGTTAGAGCCACCAGTTACGAGGGGGAGAAGGGATTTAT
The DNA here is from genome assembly GCA_034211315.2 of Aedes japonicus. Lineage (NCBI taxonomy): Eukaryota > Metazoa > Arthropoda > Insecta > Diptera > Culicidae > Aedes > Aedes japonicus. The sequence goes on along the minus strand of JASCZW010001344.1, from coordinate 69,861 downwards.
CATAGGGCGAGCTTGACGGTCCAAACGAAGCGAACTGCTTCCGATTCAAGAGTGGAGACAGGTCGATTTAGGGCCGACTTACCCAGTACAGAAACCACAAAATAAAGACACGAACGCAAACTACAGGAAAACCCCTCAACAAGACTCTAACTACTATACCATGACCCAACAGATAACTTTCAGGACATGCTATAAAGCTCACAAACGATAAAGCTTTCTATTCACTTTTCGGCAACATGAATGGTATATTTCGGACGTCCTCTTTCTTTACATCTTTTCCTGTCTATTTCGTATCCTTTTCCTTAGCATCCTCCCCCTTTCTATCTAGCGTTTTCTTCTTTTGTTACGGTTTTGGTGCATCGACGTTTAGCGGATTAATTTATTGTCTCGTTGTCTCGTGCGCACGGACATACACAACGATTAGCATGCTTTCCTGGTACATACAGTTCACTACCTATGGTTTATGTGTGGGTGGGTGGGGAACCATTCAGTGGTACCGAAGCTGCTAGGCACCACTTCGGTACCGAAACGATCGCTGGTGCGAACTCGGGGCTGGTGAATGGGTTCCTCCACCGGAAACATGGGCTTGCGAGAACGTGGCACTTACGTTCAGCGTTCTCCGAAAAATGTTGCTCTATGACGCAGTGTGATGGATGGCTTGCTTGTCCAGGGAGCGTTGATGTCGCTCACGTCCCTTTTCCGGCCAAGTATGCCCCAGGAATCCTTCGAAGTCGCAGAGTGGGGTCAAGAGCGATCTCTGATTGGAGTTGGTGTGTCGGCGCTGCCTTTCGCGGCCACGAATCCTGCCAAAACACATCTTAACGCACACGATTCACATTGACTTAATTTAATACACAAAAATATTTTCTCACCTCAAATCTTCATACAACACTCAAGCAACATTTTTCTGCCTAATGATTATTTTTCCTACAACCACAATAACTAAAGGAAAGGAATTGAAAAATGTCCTCAGATACCCACTGTTTTGTGACCATTGGCTCTGCGATCGTGAATTTGGACGAAGTACAAATTCGCGATCACCGCATTGTCATACTACCCGAAACTTTAATTTGCATTACGGCCTCTCTTTCAAACGGCCGAACTAAACGCCCCGTAAGTTCGCAATTTTGTGCGTCTCCACGCTTTGGTGGATTGGCTATATCTTCGATTGTACGCAAGAACAGACATGTGGTATGCATTCATGGCAATGCATGCCAACTTCTATCCATGAAACGAGTGACTTTATTCGGTGAACAACTTTCAAACAAAATGATAAAATTAAATATTAACATGCGGATTACCTGCTTTCAGAGTATGAGTCTTTGAAATAGCTGTTTTAATTCAAACTACAAGCGTGATTGTTACAATCTCGAGAACTAATCAAGCAAATCGAACCAAATTGTTCAAAAGCAATTATCTGTCTTAGCTTTTTTTCATCACTATCCGAAAAAAAAAGTCATTTTTTTTAAATGCATACGTTAGATCCTTATGTCAAAATACTTATTCTGTTAAACTGAATATGTTTGCGCAATTTCGTCCCAATCCAAGCGGCTCGTGTCAAATTTCGACATTTTATGGCCGGTTCACCTGAAACTGAAGTTACATCCACGAATAGACCCTATTTAGTGCTTGTAGACTGGCATTACATCTACACTCGTTGAAAATTTTCGACTTAATAAACATTGGTTAAACTTATGGTTAATAAACAATTGGTTAATTTTCCATGTTCAGAACAGCACGTGTTTTATATCTAAGCAAAGGTATTACTACTTGAATATCGTTTCTAGCTTATTTCTAGCAATCACTTTAGGAATTATAGTGAAAACTTTAATCGACCACTGTATATAGGCTGAGCCAGGGGACATTCACCCTATTTGTTTGTCATGCCCTGATGGTTGCATTATAATAGGTTCAGGGATTTAGTTTGGGTGAATAGTTCTAAGTGATGCAATTATACCGTGGACACCCTTTGGTTTCCTTCAATCTCACCTATACTGACTGCAACCGCTTGTCAATCCTAGCTTTGCTTGATTCCTTACACAGTTTGAAAGAAACATGTAATGATCTGCCTTGCACAAATTTTATATGATAGATGTGATTTACATTTATGGGATATTTCATGTCAATTTCAGCCATATATTGCCTAAATCAGGTCTGTTCAGTTTCGCGACTTACACTAAATGAGGTGAAAATGGTAGGAAACGAAAAAAATTGTTGGAGGGTCACTGAATTTTATTGCTCGCCTGATTATTTTACTAGGAATAACACGGTAGATGCGTTAGGTTTCAGAGTAGATTTGGAACTGAGTTAATGTTTCTTCTGGGTATTATATATACTCGTATATCTGTACGATCAGTACTGATATCGTATGCAAGGCTCCGAACGGAAACCGAACTCAATAAGTTATATATCTAGGTGTGTTCCTACTCTAACTAATAACAGTGATAAGCCTTACACGGAATGTGCATGGGATAAAGGGCAAAATTTATTTTACTTGGTTTGAGGGTTAATAGAGTTTATACTCAATTTTGTTCAACAAGGTCTATTGTACAAAAGAATGCAATTTATTTCGTTGTTTAAGCTTGTTTTGGCTTGCAATTGAAATTCTAATTCTTTTTCTGTATATCCATATAGGACTACCCAAGTAACCATAAGCATTAAGCTATAGCCCGATAATAGCACTATATCATCATCTATAATAGCATAGGTAATGCATGCAAGCTTCATATTAGCATCATAAATGCACTTAAGCTCCACCCAAAATTTAGCATTATCGCTAGCATTATATGCGTATATAAGGCTGTTATAATGCATCAAAGTATTTATCATGTTCACAGCATACATGCTTTATATCTGCATTTAGTGCTAATATAAAGCTATCATATAATGCTTAGAATTTGTTTACACAGGCATTGAAAATTTATTTGGAGTCAATAAAAACCAGTATGGCCGAGAATAAGTGAAAAAGACTTTTAACAGTGGAAATTATAAACGTAAAGTGAAATTGTATCGAAACTACGATACTTCTTATCTTAACAAACCTGATCATATTGAAGATTTCTAAGATTTTTTTTTTTTTTTTTCAATTGAGCGAATCTAACAATGAGAGACTCTCTCCTATCTCGCTCTCTTTCATCTATTACAGCACCATTATAAAACTTTTGAGGGTTTTTTTTAGTACAGATAGAAACACAACAGTGCTGGCTAGCATACTCTACAAATAGTAGAATGAAAAACGTAACGCTCAATGGAATATGAATGAAAGAGAAATTAATCAAAGAGAGTCTTTCAATTTCAGATTCGCCCTAAGAGGAAAAAAAAACCTAGATTTGGTTCCAGAATCTGGTAAATCTCCATCAGCCAGTTAGTTCTACGCCTTCAAATTTGTTCGTAGAATCCGAAGATGAAAGTTCTAACAATGTTGGAACAGCTTTTAGCCAGGCACAGGCAACAAAGGCAGCGGGCTTACCATTCATGATTATTCCTTGGCTTAAGACAAATTTAAATTTACAAAATATTACTTAACTCATACTAATACACCCAATACTAAAAATATGACGATTTGCTTATAGCTGAATATTGCATACATTCTTCCTCCTTTTTTTGGCTGATACTATCAAAAAGAATAGAAGAAATAAAATAAATCGGAAACAGGCAGCAGATAAATGCAGAATAATAGCATTAGCAGTGCCACAAACGGGCTATCAAAACTGACAGTTATGTTCAGGTGCATTAATATAGCATTACTAATGCTATTTACGAGCTGTAACTTCTGCATTATATAAGCACGTTATTTCGCCTTTCTTAGCATTATATTAGCATTATATCTGAATTAAGAGCTTCAAGGCATTTAAGTGCTGCTTTATATGCAAATATAATGCTAATATAATGCCAAGTTTAGTGCTTAATGGTTACTTGGATAATATGCGATTACAGGGAGTGGGGATCAAGTTTACTTATGATAATGTGTTCATTTCTTCCTTGCAGTCATGAAGAAACAATAAAATAATAAACTTGGTCCTATTCCAATGTGAATCTCTACGTGCTCTTAATTTTCTTTTTCTATTTTGTAATTTATAACTAAATAAATGTAAGGTTACAATTGCCATATTCATCACTAATCTGATATGCATCCTGAGTAAATCTAGAGTTTGCAGAGCGAATAGATTGGTTTCTTTTTGTTACCCGGCTAAGGTTTAATGACATAATTAAAACACTACATCCGTAATCAGGATGAGTTAACAATCTTCATTATAAATTAAACATCAAATTACGGTGAACGCTCTGCTAATGATCAGTTCATAAGAATAATTTATTTCCTTTCCCAGCCTTCGACGTCGGTCTCATCAGAACGCAAACGGATGAGAACAGGTAGGCTTGAAACTTTTCCATCAACTTTGCCGTTCTCATTAATAGAACAAATTGCTAGCGCTTTGAACAACTTTGAAGATTTCTTCAAAACTGAGTAAGTAGGTATTCTACAAATTAGTAAACACAACTTTCCTCTTCCACAACGAGAGCAAACATGTTTGCATCTCTCAACGAACCATTTTGTGCTTTCTATTCTCACGAAGCTTTGAAAGCGCTTCGTTGCATCTTGTTTACCCAGGAAATGTGCATAATATTATCAACGCACCAGTGCACACCTAACATACAACAAGCGGAAAAGCCAAATATTTTCTCTTCGAATAACGTTGTGAGTGAAGCCACGTCGAATAACGTTGGTACAATGCTTGCAACAAGTATTGCAGATCACCGGAAAAGTTGTAGTTTTTTCTTTTGATTCATCGCCATGAGTCAAATTTTCTACGAAGCTTATACACTGAATTTCGTCCTTCCTTAACACCTACAACTCATGAATGCGATGAAGCATAAAGCCTCTCTTTGCCCATTGAGCGGAGCTTAATCAAACTAACCATCCATTCAGCGACTAGTCCTATGTGGTCAGTTTTCAATCCACTTACACTTTGTCCATCCGAGAGTCAATCAGAGCTTCCAGACCACGCTTCGTCGAATCAGCGCGCTGGCTGTACCTTTTCAACATCAACCTATGAACTGATTCCACCTTGGTGAATGAATATCTGTGTGAGCGTGTGTGTGTGTGTGTTTAACCAATTTGAATAATCCAATTAGGTAACTGATTTATAATAGCACAATGTGGTTCGAATGAAGATCTCATCCTAGCACATTGGTTCGTCGTCGTCGTCAACGTGCTTGTTCAGTTCAGGAACCGAATCCTGATTGAAATTTATATGCATAGAAGTAAACTATGGTCCGGCTTTAGTCCCGGATCCCAACCATGGCTACCAATTGCTCTAAATGAAGCATGAAATTGGATTTGTCTTAGAGCGCCATAAGGACACACGTTACCATGAGAACCAACCGGCTATTATCACCGTTCGTTCACAGCAGTTGGTCTTCGATATGCGATTGTCGGAGTCTCAGCGAAAGTGGATTACTGCGTGGGTGAGCTTGCGTTGACAGGATTTTGTTTTCCGCTGTGAGTGTGTATGTGTGTGATTTGATTTAAGGGTAAACGATATAAATCAGTCTAAATCATAAAAAAAATGGTAGACCTTTTGAACGGCAGAGGACAGTATTTGTAAATTGGCTTGATGGAACAAATGAGAAAATTAGAATGACTAACAATAATTGTGCAATGAGTTGAATAACATTTATTAACTGAAAGGAATACACCTTGTCTTCGTCAGACGCGAGAATATTGGTTTGGATAAAACTTGGAGCAAATAACTCACTTATTGAGTAACTCTCCTTTTTCACCATTTTGCCTTGCAGGAGCTACGAACAGACGTTATTGATGTTTCTTTCATTGATTGTTTTACACAAACTGAAGAAAAATAAAAACGGTCGAACCATCGCTTTCAGACACACAGAGAAATAAAATCACAGATGATTTTTCAAAAGCCCGAGTCAGATCAATTTGGTTAAGGCAACACGCCACGTTGATTTTAACTTTCCTAGACGAGCAAAATTGACGTTTCAATCTTCGCCCACACAACAACGGCATCCGTCGTTTTGAAAAATCCTGCTTGAATTATCGACCTTCCGACCAGCACCGACGACAAAAGGTTCAATGAAGATAAATGACATCTTTAAATCGGCATTTCACAACATAATGAACTTGTTCAATTAAGTTCAATCACTGCCCTGCGGGAGGGGGAAGTACCGAGAGCGAGAGAGAAGGTGAATTAAGCGCCACACCCAACGATAGATCGACGACTTGATTGCCACAAATACAGATAAGCGCAAAAGCCGGTTGTAATTGCTTGAAATTGAATAATTCTACTCCGGTTGGTCCTCTGCCGGGAGCCGGCTCCAAGAGGAGCGAAATGAAGAAAACACACCAGGTATGGCCACGGACGGTGGTGGTTGGCGGTAGTTGACAAATTGGTTCATCGATTGGCAATCGATTACCACCGACCGATGGGATAGCAGGGCAGGGCCGTTCTCATATTTGGAAATCGTTCAGATAAATTCGCCAGAAGTGAGGTTATTCAGCGGGTGAGTTTGGAATGAGTTTTAAGAATTTGATTTGATTTTAGGGAAATAGCGAGACATGTCACTTACTCACTTGTACAATTTGATTTCCGAGCATTTTTTCTAAGGTAAATCATAGATACTTAACTAATTCATAAATAATCTACCACACAGATAAAGCACTTCGGCATAATTTTTCTATTGAAAAGAAACAGGAAAATCATTGCAAACACTACCAAACAGCCTTGTAAATCTCAGTTCCTTTACGTTAGGGTTACCACACGTAATCATTTTGGACTAAATGAACTCTTTTCAGCGAAATCAAATCCATGCTTCTCTTTTTCAAAAAACAAAAAAATGTCTTACCATGGCTTAAACATCATGAATTTTTTTTTAATGATATCGCTAAATAAAACTACACATAAGTAGCCCCTCAGCCAGTTGTTATTCTAACCATTCTTTCACCCCTCGTTTGACAGCTTTTTCGGACACGCTCATTCGGATTCACTCAACATTGAGGACTTTTACCCATGTGTATAAAACAGGCTGAAATGTCAAACCATAGGTAAGGCGATTTATGAAAGTGGGTGAATCTCACTCTATCTATCTATATATTTATAAATGAATTTCTGTCTCTCTGTCCGTCTGTCTGAATTTTATAGACTCGGACACTACTGAACCGATCGGCGTGAAATTTTGTATGGAAGAGTTTTTAGGACGAGGAAAGCTTCTTAAGATAAAAAGAGACCCCTTCCTTCTCTGCTTCCAGACAAATCAAACACATATTTCTGCATAACTAAAGAACTAATCAAGCAAAAGAAACCAAATTTAGCATGTGAGAGTTTTATGAAACCAGAAATGTTGCTATGGTGGTTTGAGATCCCTCGTGTCACTGGAAGGGGAGGCTCTCATACAAAAGAAACAGAAGTTTCTGCCTAACACAAGAACTAATCAAGCAAATGGAAACAAATTTGGCAAGTGGTGATTTTTGGAGGCAAGAAACGTTTTTAAGGTAACGCGAGACCCCTTCCCTCTATGAAAGGTGGGGTGGGCACCCATACGAATTAAACACACATTTTTGCACAACTTGATAACTAATCAAGCAAATGGAACCAGCAAATAAAAGCACGAAATGTTTCAATGGTTGTTTGGAACCCCTCGGGCCTCCGAAATGAGCGGGGGGGGGGGGGGATCCCATGCAAATGAAACACTATTTCCAGCAAAACTAGAGAACTAATCAAGTAAATGGATCCACATTTGACATGTGGAGGTTTTCGAAGGCAAGAAATGTTTCTTAGGTTACTCGAGACCCCTCCGTCCTCTGAAAGAGGGGGACTATCATACAAATGAAATACATTTTTTTGCATATCTCAAGAACTACTGCAGCAAATGAAATTTCATTTGGCATATGGGGGTTTTTGGAGGTAGGATTTCTGCATATGTAAAAATAAATTTCTGTCTGACCCTTAGAGACTTGGAAAGTTCTGAACCGATCAGCGTGAAAATTTGTATGCAGCGGTTTTTAGAGCCAGGAAATGTTCTTATGATAGAAAGAGACCCACTCCATCTCTGTGAAGGGGGACTCCCATACAAATGAAACATAAATTTCTGCATAACTCGAGAACCAATCAAGCAAATCGAACCAAATTTGGCATGTTGAAGTTTTAGTAAACAAAAAATGTGTCAATGGTAGTTTGGTAGACCCCTTCTCATTCAAAAAGGGGGTGGGGGTGGCATAACTCAAAAAGTAATCATGCAAATGGAAACAGATTTGAAAGGTGCAGGTTTTTAAAGGCAAGAAGTGATTCTTTGGTGACTCGAGACCCCTATCCTTTTTGAAAGGTGAAGGGGGGGGCTCTCATACGAATGAAATACAAATTTCTGCATAACTCGAGAACAAATCAAGCAAATGGAACCAAATTTAGCAGGTGGAGGTTTATGAAGGTAAGAAATGTTTCTGAGGTGACTTGAGACTCTCCCTTTTCTACAAGGTGGGGGGAGGGGGGTAGGTTCCGTTCAGATAAAACACAAATTTCTGCATAACTCGAGAACTTATCAAGCAAATGGAACCAAATTTTGCATGGGCAAGTTTTCGAAGGCGAGGAATGTTTGTATGGTAGTTCGAAACCCCTTTTTTCTGGAAAGGGGAGCTACCATACAAACGTAACACAAATTTCAACCAAATCTGAGAACTATCCCTGCAGCTATTCAAATGTGTATGCAGCGGGTGTTTAGGCCAGGAAAAAATCTTATGATATTTTGAGACCGCTCCCCCTTCTGGACGAGGGGACTCCCATACAAATTAAAAATAAATTAAATGAATATGTGTTTCACGGGATAGCGGCATGTTCTGGTAGAAGTTTGAACCCCTTTTTATTCAAGAATGGGGGATGCTTGAGTAACTCTCAGTGCTATACTATGCATACTATACACAGGAAGCTGATCTAAGATTATGCGAAAGAAAATTATGTTCAAACTGACAGGATACTGAGTAGTTTGAAGATAAATGAAGATAATTCCGAAAAAAAAATATAAGCGCGCGGAAGCTTATCCAAAACACGTCCAAAGGATTGTTCGTGAGTTCATCAATTATATGCAGTTATCGTCGGTAAGTATCTGGGAGCGCGTATTGGCCACGGCTGTCACCCTGGATCTATTGATTTACAAGTGCCTGGATGAAAATTTTGACATGTCGCAGCTGATGGGCGACATGGCGAGGGTGTTCGATCAGCGTAAGCTCACCAACCGCTTCCGGCAGAGCCTGTTCGAGCTGATCGGATTCCCGAAATTCGTGAGCGATGCGCACCAGCAGCGGGTTCTGGACACCGTGATGATTGTTGCCGAGGATCAACTGCAGGAGGGGAGCTACCTTTCTTTGATCTCGCTGGTGGATGTCATGCAGGGATTGAGTTCCTATTACTCCTATCCAACTCCCTGTCTGTATTTATGTATGTATGTATGTATGTATGTATGTATGTATGTATGTATGTATGCATGTATCTATTAATGAAGTTACAGAAGCATAGTTCGTGTGTGAGATCAGTCGGCTCATCGAAGAAGTTGACAGCAATTATTGTGGTGCAGAAATTCCTTTTGAAACTGAAGGTATTCGCTGCAGAGGTTACATTATCTTTCCATGCTGTGCAAAAGAAACATTTTCCTTGCTGTGACTGTGGAACTAATCTATCCTAAAATATATTTTCGGAAACTTGAAATCACCCTTGAAATCACCCTTGACGTATGTTTTATCGTCCATTACAATGCAATCAAACTTGGTCAACAATTTCGTGTAGAACTTACGCGTTCTTCATTTGGCTGTTGTGTTTTGCTTATCACCTCGATTAGGTGTCTATGAAAACTTATATGTTGACAATCGGGCTCGTTTCTTTGCTCTTTGCACTGTTATGTGAAACTTTCCCAATTTGTTTCCGATATCTCTGATGGCAAGGTTGGGATTGCGTTTGAAAATGCAGGCCACTATTCTTCCGATGGCTGTGGCTTCCTGGTTTCGGTTTCTTTCTGATCCTGATTTTCTGGTAGTCGTCGGACGTTCTCCGAACACTTTTATAACATTCATGACTGTTGAGTTGGCAAGATTAATAGCGAATTCGTTTTTGATCCAGTTCCAAACTGGATCGGGTATCAAAGTTGGGTCGGCTTGTTGTGTGTTAAACGTCAGTGTGTACGGTTTATTTGCAACTCTTATCGGATTGAGGTTTGCGCTGACAATAAGTTCGGGAATCGCAAGTTCCAACCTAGGTTCAAAAACGAATTCGATATAAGTGATTTTGCACAGTCGGCGTGGGAATAATTTGGACTTTACTTATGAGCCTGCAACATTTTGATACGCTGCTATCTTTGGTTCGACGCCATTTTGACAACTTAACAGAAAATGGCAAAACAAAATTGAGTCAACATTTCGTACAAATACACCTACAAAATATGAGGTTTTCAAGTTTTTTAAACGCAAGATTTAAAAAAAAAACACGTCATATTTGAGTCGACCAAGTTATGACCGTTCCATCCTTTACTAGGACGAAAATGGAAGCCATCGTTAACGAAATATTTACATCACAATCTGTACAAATGATTCTTGATGAGATACGCACTTTAAATACTCCGTACATCGGGGTTAGGAACCGATTAGAGAAATCATGGATCATCTCAAATATCCCATGTGCTCATTCAGTATTTCTAACGAATGAAAGGACTACGGCAAAGAGGTGCCATCAATTGAATGTGAAACCGCAGGTACGTATTTCTGAACCCTAGTAGAGAGAATTGCATCACAAATTTTGGTGGGATTAAGCGTGCTGAACAACGTTTATTATCACATGAAGCAAACATTGCAGCGTGATTTAGTGGTAGTCTATTATCCTGCTCATCTGCGACATAATACTGCTTGTCATGGGTTTGACCGTTTGGGTGTAGATGTTGGAGCACTCCCAAGTAGAGTCTGAGATCAAATAGAAAACTAAATATGATGCTGTTGTTTTGGTCGTTTGAACGGTTAAAAGATCAAAATTGATAGCGTATTCCTGTAACATCGAATTCAAAACTGATCCTTCTATCAGTGAGAGCAAATTTAATAGTCAATTTGCTGCATATTTTTTTTCCTGTTTATCAAATTCGACAATCGCGAAGTAAAATCAATCGAGTCCTCCACGTGTTCCATTTGCGCGGATGTCAAGCAAACCGGAGAAATTTTGCCACTTGTCAGAACGCTTGTTCTTGCATCAACGACGCGAAAAACATGACTCCAAACAACCTAGTCCGGAGAATGTGTAGACTCGTACATTTGGGGGCGTGGTTAACATGACATGCCTTCCAGATCGTCCTGGAGCTCCAAGTCAGGTGGTAAAATAATCAGCGGCTGGTCAATGGGAGCAACTAACTACTAAAGTCCTATGTAGTCAGACATAAGCGTGAGCTTAATGCACAATAGCACCTTCACCGAAGTAATAATACCGAAAAGTGGTTCCAGGTGGGGGACCAAGGCTAGAGTTACGGGAGGGAATTTAGTGGGTTGGCACCCTCAACTCCATACCATGAATTCTTCAAGAGACTGGTGGCAGTTTTTTTTTCACGTTGAAAAAATAAGAAGAAAAACCGTAGAAGTGGTCAATTTATGTTAAAATCAATGTAAGAAATCTGCGTTTTTTTTATTCTCTTCTAAAAAGCATCATTTAAATACCGATTCAATTTGGCATAGTATTTGTAATTGCCTTCAAAGCCTACCAAATAATCTGGAGCAATCGTACATATGATCAATTTGTGAAGTGAAGTTAGGCTTAGATTTCTGTGTTCTTATTTTTCTTCTCTCTTTCTTGCAATCTCACAGGCACAGGAATCTTAGATTGATTTTAAGTAGACTAACCACCTTTACGCGTGATCCAGATCGTCCAGGAAATCATCTGGTGGATCTGAGGATTGGTTTTTTAATCACAATTACAAATGTATTCAGATAGCCCTGAATGACAACATTCAGGTCACAAGCACTGTCGGTTGAATTGCTGGTTATGGTAAAATTTAATTATCAGCTAGATTGTATGCAGTTTTATGAGATGATTGATATCGATAACAAACTGTCGGAAGCAGTGGAAAATACAACAAGTAGCAGATTTGTGATCAGTTTTGTGAGTGTGCATTCTCGAGTAAGAACTTAGATGATAAAAGAACTTTTACTTTTACGATTAAACGCATTTAACCTCTATTTCTATTTGTCATTAGAACAAATCATGTACTCTTTTCTATTTTTTTTTCGCCAATATATGTGTGTTCGTTTTGCAGATTTGAACAATATGCTAACCCTTCTTTACACGGACACATGCAACATAGAGTTTTGCATGATCTGTTACTTTTTCTTAACTATTTTTCTTCTAGCAAATTCATTTAACATTTGAAAAAGTAAAGTTTGTTGAATCCTGATGAGTGTGAGTTTTTTAGTGAAATTTGGAAATGAGAATTATTTTTTTTCATTTAATTTCAACTACCTTTATTGCTTATCTTGTCAGATACACGTACTTCGTTTAAAATGTGCCGATTTCTTCAGTGTCGTGAACTTATACGTGACTTGAATTAAATAGAAATAACTAATATATCTTCTCATTTTTAGTTGAATATTGTTATAAATCCGTGTTTTCGCGAATTCGACTTTGGTATGAAATTTTTAAGAGCAATTTTATCCATGTCTTAGTCATCAAAAAGCGAGTTTTGCCCACTATTTGTTTTCATTTAACTCAAGACCTTAAATTTAACCCTACCTTCATTATGGGAATGGCAAGAGTGTTGACTCAAGTAAATAGTCAAGAAATAAACACCCTTTCTTCGTTGAACTCAAATAAAGTTACTCCTGAAGAATTCAAAGCAGCCATCAACAATGTTCCGACACCTTTCTTCCTCAATATTGTAGGCAAATAGGTAGACAAACGAACGCTAAATGGAGTGAACAATGGGCGAATTGAGATACAAGAGGATGGGAAGAGCATCTGTTAGAATGCCATACCAGAGCACCTGTCTCGAATGAAGAATGCTTTCTACATACGAGCAGCATTCCTTTCCACAGCAGTTGCCTTTGGAAGCGAAAATCTGTCGAACATAAGCAATACATCAACGAGCACAATAAAGCTTAGCACTTCAAGGTAGGTTTTGAAATGTTCCATTCATGGCGTTTATTCTCTTGTTAATGAATGATTTTATCAAAGTTCCTTTGTTTTTATTGTTTGAGAAAACCATGGTCGATTCGTTTAAATAAAATCAGAGCAAAAATCAAATCATCATAACATGAAACCCAACTCCCTAGAAATCTAGCAAAAAGTGACAACTGTCCTCTGAAATAAAGCGCCGTTTAGATTGTGGAATATAATTAAATTTGCCACCACTGAGAGCAGTAGAAACAAACCTTAATAGACAGATAAAACACAAGTACCGAAGCCCGCCGAGAACTGGCGACGTAATTTATGGATCTGCTCTTAATAAATCATACCCGGAGCAAATGGTTTTTTTTTTCAATTTTCTCCTTTTATTTCCGTTCAATTTCCCCCTCACGAAGCGTAGGACGCATTGTCACCCTAAGGGCGACCGGATGTGATGATTGGTGTTTTTCACTTTTGGAACTAACCGTAAAGTGATGTTTTTCTCATCTGCCGGAAGTGAGCTTTTTTTTTGAGCCTCGAGGGAGAACGCTGATCATGGCATGCTTTAAAATGACAATGGTGGGTGGACAAAATGGCACTGACTTCCTACACGGATTTGAATACGGAATTTGCAATTACCTTGGTTTTTTTTCAGTTTCCAAAATTTGCGTGAGTGTCTTTATTCTCTTAGATAGGATGAGCAATGTGTATTTACTTTCAACACGGTATACTGGCGATGGTAGCATATAAAAGCAATTATAAGTGGAAAAAATGGCGTCATAAGATGGTTGATATTGACAATCAGTGGGAGTTTGGTTCACTTGGAATCCGGAAATTATATTTGTTCTATGCCAGCACTTCCAGTAATAGGATTTGGCATGTTTTGACAGCGATTTGTAATGAAAGTAAACATGTTTAAGTGCTAACAGTTTCGGCTCGATACGTGTAGTACTGAAAATCAAAGTTATGATAGTTTCAAAGCAGATTTTTTGCTGTAAAGTGTTGAAGTTGATCTTAGGAACTTATAAGCTCTTGGATCGGGTTGTCATAAAATAATACGGTGTTCGCCGAAAGCATCCGTCTACAATGTAACCGTTGTTGTAGAATGTACAATATGAGGTGAGTGGTGTTGTTTATAATAAATATGAATTAATATCACTTAGCTTTTTTCCATTGGTTATTGCTCCTCCAGATGATTCACCTGTTCTGTTTCTTCTCCATCATCTCCTTCACCATCACGTTTTTCCTTGGTTTTCTTTTTTTCTGCTTCTTCCTTTTCTTCGTTTTTTCCTTTTGAATATCTTCCTCTCCATCAGCTTTTTCTCAGTTATCTTCTTCCGCGCCATCGTCATCTCCGGTATCTTCCTCTCCTCTGCACCATCTTCTTCTCCATCATCTTCATTTTCGTCCTGTTTTCCTTTGTTTTCTTCCTTTTTATCATTCTTCGTTCCGTCATGCTCTTCTTTGTTTTCTTCCGTTTCGTTATCTTCCTCCCCATGATCTTCTTCTCAGTCATTTTGTTCGCAGTTATATTTCTCTCCAACACATTCTTCTCCATTATCTCCTTCACCATCACGTTTTTCCTTGGTTTTCTTTTTTTCTTCTTCTTAATTTTCTTGGTTTTTTTTCTATTGGATATCTTCCTCTCCATCAGCTTTTTCTCAGTTATCTTCTTCCGTGCCATCTTCCTCTCCGGTATCTTCTTCTCCTCTGCACCATCTTCTTCTCCATCATCTTCATTTTCGTCTTGTTTTCCTCTGTTTTCTTCCTTTTTATCATTCTTCGTTCCGTCACGCTTTCTTCGTTTTCTTCTTCCCCATGATCTTCTTCTCAGTCATTTTGTTCTCAGTCAAATTTCTCTCCAACACATTCTTCTCCGTCATGTAGTAGTAGTAGTTGTCAAGTGGGTATCGAGATGGCAACGGATCCAGATCAAATAAGCCGAAAAATTCCAAGAATGAGCACTTTATATACGAGTTAAATATGATCGTATGTCTGTCTAGCTGGAACTAGTGAAAATTTCCATCCCACAACCAGCAAAAGGTTTCTGAGTGTTTAAAAGATTTAAAAGTGATTTTTTCGACACCGTATTTCGGCATGATTCAAGGTCAACATTCTTGAACAGATGATTAAACCATCAAAATAATGAAATTTGCAAACAATTTTTTTTTTCAAGTTGTTATAGAACTGCCAAACAATCCTTGAGTTAAGATCTTGATGATCTACAAGATTAAAACGGCTATTGACGATGTCTCCACCGTACTTATGAGTTTAAATAGTCTCACAGGACATCATAGTACTATAATAGATATGTTATGGTATTTCAAGAATACTTATGCTAATCCAAACTTTCCATGAGTTCAGATCTTGATGCTCGACATGATCAAACATTTTATTTACGATGTCTCCATTGTACTAATGAGTTGAAATAGCTCCATGGGTCATCATTACACTGTGATATACATGATATACAAACTATCCTTGAGTTCAGGCGTTGATGTTAAGATGATCAACAAGGCTATTTATGATGTCTCTACCGTACTTATGAGTTGAAATAGCTCTACGGGACATCAAAACATTGTGATAGACTTGTTATAGTATTTCAAGTTTACCTAAAGTACTCAAAGCTATCCTTGAGTTTAAATTATGATGTTCAACATGATCAACAAGGCTATTTACGAGATTTCCATTGTACGCATGAGTTTGAATAACCTCACGGGACATTAAATCTCTGTAACATACTTGTTATATTATTTACAGTATACCTAAGGTACACCAAACTGTCCTTGAGTTCAGATATTGAGGTTCGACATGATTACCAAGGCTATTTACGATGTCTTCACCGTTCTTATGAGTTGAATTACACTGTGATAGACATATTACAGTATTTGCAGAATATCAATGGTACTCCAAACCATCCTTCAATTCAGACTTTAATGTAAGAGATGATAAACAAGGCTGTTTACGATGTCGCACCTCACTTATGACTTGGACTAGCTCCGCGGGACATCAAAACACTGAAATCGACTTGTTACAGTATTTCTAGTATACATAAGGTACCCAAAACTATCCTTGACTTCAGATCTTGATGTTCAACGACATCATCAAGGCCATTTACAATTTTTCACTGTACTTAGGAGTTGAAAGAGCCCCACGGGACATCATAACATTAGAACAGACATTTCATAGTATTTCTAGAATACCTAAAGTATTCCAAACTATCCTTGAGTTCAGACTTTGATATTCAAGATGATCAAAAAGGATATTTACGATGTTTCTTATAAGCTGAAATAGCTCCACGGGACATCATAACATTGTAATAGACATGTTACAGTACTTTTAGAATACCTTAGGTACTCCAAACTATCCTTGAGTTCAAATCTTGATGTTCGACATGATCAACAAGGCGGCTTACGATCCGTTGTACGTATGGGTGAGAAAATGAGATGCCATGAAATATCATTACATCTTTTTAGACACGTGAGAGTATTCTCAGAATATCTACAGTACTCCAAACTATTCTTGTATTCAATAATGTAATCAATGTAATATTTTATCACGGATATTTACGATGTCTCAACTAAATACATGCGTTGCAAAGCTTCCCGAATTGTCCAAGGCCTCTTGAAAACCGTATTGGAGGATTAGGTTGCATTTGTTTACTTATGCTTTGATAGATTTATTTCCTACAGAAGGTTGGGCCGTAGAAACTATTCAAAATAATTGGAATTTTTATTTCTAGAAATTTCAGCACATTTTTATTATATAAATTTAAGCACATGGCAGATGGTATGATCCTTTGTCGCTGGAAAAACACGAAGGAGGTACTTGTTGTCAGTATTTGCCACTCAAACAACGTTGCAATAGTACAACACAGCTTGAAAAACAGAAAAGGAAATTAAGTCAGTTATACTGAAGCAAAAGCCTTCTACAACAGGTACATGGAAGGAGTTAACCATCAACAATTAACTAGAAATTAGAAGAAAAAATAGAATTTTCCATTTAATTCCAACTACTTTTGCTTATCTTGACAGATACGCGTATTTCGTCTACAATGTGCAGACTTCTTTAGTGTCTCGTACTAATAACTTGACTTATTACGAGACGCTGAAGAAGTCTGCACATTGTAGACGAAATACGCGTATCTGTCAAGATAAGCAAAGGTAGTTGGAATTAAATGGAAAATACTAATTTTTCTTCTAATTTCTAGTTACAGGTATTCCACTAAACGGCTGAAACCCTCTAGGATTCATCAACGATTGCCAAATGATTACATTGTATGATTTTAGCTGGAAAACCAATGAATGAAGCAACCAATGAAGTGTGGCGTCGCGTTTCTTAGAACTTTGGACATTGTAGACGAAATACGTGTATCTGTCAAAAAACAACAAAAATAGTTGGAATTAAATGAAAATAATTAATAATTCTTCTCATTTTCTAGTAACAAGTATTCCAATAAACAGCTCATATATTCAATGATTTTTTTGGTTGCTGTTTTCAATTTATCCGTGGTCTTTAAAGAAATACTAAGCTTTCGTTCATTGAACAACTAGTTGCTCATGGCAGTAAGAGGGTCAAAAAACAGAAGGGAAGACCATTGAAGAAAAATACACTAAGTAAAGAACATCTAATTGTTGTTGCGGATATCAGGAGTAATGCGTTGTTGCACAACAAAAAGGTTAGACCTGACATTGGACATTTGTTGTATTACTTGCGATAATCATCTATCTAAAAACTGGTTTTCTTCATATCATATGAACTTGAAATAATGTAAATAGGCGCCCAACAACGCAAAAGATAATATGGAAATTAAAAATTGTAATTGTACCTGAGTTTTAATTATGTGTGTGATGACACCAAAATTGTTGGAAAATGCCCCATGGACAAAAACAGACACATATATTTGATTGGCAAATAACAAATTGCGGGTTGATCTAGAATCCTCTAGACCCTCTAGAACATTAAGATACGAACTCCATAATGATATGGAGTACCCATTATATTGTAGTAAAAATTGGCTGTTGATACTGTGATATGACTATAGTTGTGCAATGATGTTCCATGGAGATTTACCAACTCATAAAAATATATGGACCTCATATTTCACCTTGTTGACCATGCAAAATATCAAGATCTAAACAAAAGAATTGTTTGAAGAGTCGTGGATATTCTGAAAACACTGTAATACGACTATAATTTTGCACTAACGTTCCATGGAGCTTCCAAGTACGATAAATACCTCGTAAATCAACTTTTCGATCTTGCAAAACATAAATCACCATACTCAATAATAGGTTGGAGTGCCGTAGATATTCTGAGAACACTGTAATAGGACTATAATTGGGCAATGATGTCCCATGGAGCTTTATTAACTCATAAATACGATGGAGACCTCGTTAATCGCCTTGTTGGCCATGCACGACATCAACATTTTAATTCAAGAATAGTTTGAAGTAACGTAGATACTCTGAGAAAACTGTTATGAGTCTGCAAAGGTGTGAACCTTCCTTGGATGTTAACATTTTGTGACGAATAAGGTGTTTCGGGTCATATTATCCCGGATTTCAAACTCACATTTTTGAATGTTTATGTGACCAAATTTTTAAATATTTGTAGTAAAAATGCTTGTATATTTGCAAGTTTTTAGTTTCCGGTGAGTACTGCTCCTTTTAACCCGATTGGCCACAACTCTGTGCCGCAAGAGGGTAAGTTTTTCCACGATCCATGAGGCAGGTACAGATACAAATTTCCATCGAAACATGCTTTTCGACGACTCAAACTTAATGAATTGTCATAAATAGTCAACTTCTACTAAGCCTTGAAATAGACCAATGACCATATTGACCGTTTTGGGACAATCTAGATGCCCCGAAGTAATTGCTAAGGGGGGACCAATACGGATTGGGGACGAAACATGCCTTCCGACGACTCAAACTTAATATTTTTCGTGAACAACGTAAATCATGAAGTAGCAGCTTCCAATCCATTTAATGACTGTAAATAAAGGATGCTGAACAAACCAGTAATTGCGGTTAAAATATTAGCTGTATTGGTTTTCGGTTTTATATCAAATGATATGCCTTGAGGCATTTTCTTGTTTATTCCAAGGTGATAAGAAGCATCCTAGAAAGTGTTAGCTGTTAAGTGGAATACCTGTAACTATAAATGAGAAGAAAGATTAGTATTTTCCATTTAATTCTAAATACCTTTTTGCTTATTTTGACAGATCCGCGTATTTCGTCTACAATGTGCGGACTTCTTCAATGTCATGAACTAAGGGAAAGTCCATTAATTACGTTACGCAAAAAAAAATGACTTTTTATATCCACCCCCCCCCCCCCACCTGTCACGTTTTTTGTATGGACCTTCAAATTTTTTGTATGGATCGTCACGTTTTCCTAAACCCAACCCCCCCCCCCCTCCCCACCTACTGCGTGACATAATTAATGGACCTTCCCAATAACTCGAAAACCAGCCAAGTTATTAGTACACGACACTGAAGAAGTCTGCACATTGTAGACAAAATACGCGTATCTGTCAAGATAAGCAATAAAGGTAGTTGAAATTAAATGGAAAATACTAATCTTTTCTCTCATTATTAGTTATTAGAAGAAGATTGCTTTCGAAAAATCATTAAGCCGTTTGAGCCATCTTAAAGCATGTTTCGGCACAATCCGTATTTTTCCCCTCTTTCTCCAGGATCCTCCAGGACATCCCAATTGTCTCGGAATTGGTCTATTTCAAGGCTAAAATTATACTACTCAACAAAAATCATGAAGGCCGAGCCGTAGAAAGGCTTGTTTTGGTGAAAATCTGTATCTGTCACCACCTCATCTTAGCACGCCATAATCTCTCTAGGCACAGATACCATGTGGCAAATCGTGTCAAAAATAACAATATTTACCGGAAATTAAAAATTTGGACTCCAACAAACATTTTGATTGCAAAGACTTTAAAATTTGGTCAAATAAACCTCTCACAATGTGAATTTGAAATCCGGGTCAATATGACCCGAAACACTTTATATGCAACTTTTTTAACATACTTTTTTAACATAGGTATTTGGATTCTATGCAGAAACGTAACTCTGTAGGATTTAAAAAAAAGTTAAGTT
This sequence comes from Aedes japonicus, assembly GCA_034211315.2. Taxonomy (NCBI): domain Eukaryota; kingdom Metazoa; phylum Arthropoda; class Insecta; order Diptera; family Culicidae; genus Aedes; species Aedes japonicus. The sequence continues at coordinate 49,614 of JASCZW010001344.1, read as the reverse complement.
TGAAAAAGGTACTTAAAATAACTTCTAGATACTAATATTACAAAATTATAGCATTTTGAAAATCCATTTCGGATCACGTTGAACCCAGTACTTAAAGAAGGTTAAGATGTTTCTTGTAACTGTTACAGCTAAAACAATCAAAACACTCAATATCTGAACTCAAGATTTTGGAAAATATTGACTGATCTAGATCATCATTGTTTTCGTAACCATACCTGATCAATATTTGTTTTTAGTCAAAAAACGTTATTTTCGAACACGTTTTTCCAACATAGTTTTTCTGCAAAGCAGAATTCAATCAATCCAATGGTTTCACATTAATTGCAACAGGGATGCTAATACTAATGACGCATCTGGAAATTATAGGTTACAATTTGAAACTGAATTTGTTGTTCAGAATCTGTTAATTAATTTTGATTAATTATATTTCAAGGAATAACTTGGAACTTGGAACAAATGGATCACTAAAAATGGAAAACCACCGGGTTCCTGAACAGTGATCACGAATACATGAACAAGCAAAAATACAATCTGAACCTTAACATATAATCTGTGTTCGCATGCGAAAGATTCATTTGCGCGTCACCTAGGTGTGGAGATGTAAACCTGATTCTACCGCTAGTCATCATCATTTCAGCCATTATTTTCAACACCAAGAAGAATAGCCGAGCAGTCGGCACATCTCTTTCTATCCTGTCAACATTAAAATGGAGTAACCATAGGCCGCTATATAAAGCCGAACTGTCATCAAGTTTGACTATTCTTTGTGGTACCGAACTAACATTATCAACATCAATCATCAACAAAAGCAAAGCGAACTGAATAAAATTAAGTACTTATTCGTAAGAAATTTTATAAAATAAACTAAGTAGTGATTTTAAGTTAAACATAAGAATAAAGGTTATTTTGACTAAAAGAACTTGTTAAAGTGGTAAAAGTGATCGAAAAGAGCCTGAAATAAGACAAATTGAGCAAGTGATTTCGTCCTGTTGTGCTTTGTTTTAGTGCGTTTTTTAGAACAGAATTGCTGTTCGCCGCTGAGTGAATCGAACAATCTGGAAACCTAGAAAAAAGCATGCTTACTTCAAGTAACACACAAAATATCTTTAAGAATGATATATAATTGATTGTTTTATAAATGTATTATAAACGTACTGGAAAACATGTCAAGTTCAGAGCGGTCTGATATCTCGTATTCTATATATCACTCTGACTAACGATCGAGCTAAAATTACGTTTTTTACTGCTGCAAGTGATTAATACTTTATTAATGCTCTAAAAAACATGGCTCCGTACATGTATAGAACATGAAGCATAGCATAGCATTGCATAGCATAGCATTTTCCGACCATACACAATCCTGGGTTGGCTGTTGTAGAGACGAGGGAAGCACCAGAAGAGCTGCCTCGGGTGTGACATGCCGAGGAAGGACGCGCCGATACAGAGTCATACGCTCATACACATACACACATACAAGCACACACTCTCTCACGCACACATGCACACACATACACACTTCCACTCACACATTAATATATTCATGGTAAGTAAATAGTTTTAGATTGAACCAAATGGTCAAAAAAATTATGTATGATTAAAGGAATTTCTCACCCCCTTTCCCCAGAATTTCTTACCCCCCCACCCCCCCCTTCTTTTGACAAATTATCCTAGATATAAAGTCAAAATACGAGTGAAGGCATAGGATCTAAAACAGGTTAAAATATGCTTCGTTATTTGTTCGCTCGTTTGTTAAATAGATAATATAACACTTCTCAGCATATTTTTTATTCTTCTACTAAACTTTTTTGTATTAAGAATTAACCAGGTACCTTTTGATACCCAACGCTGAAAATTTCAGGATTACTAGTTCATAAGATATTCTTCCAAATACAATTAATTTGAGACCCCGCCAGGACCCGCATATATTATTTTAAGTTTGTTAAACATTACGTTACATGTGAAATATAAATTGGCTTATAACCTGTACTATTTCAAACTGATGTTTTACTAGGTACCCAACGCTGAAAATTTCAGGAATACTTGTTCAGAAGATATTCTTTCAAATACAATTTGTTTTAGTTCCCGCCAGGACCCGCCCACTCTTTTTGAGGCGGCTGATTATGACGTCACACAGACACTTCAATCACCATATATCAAAATGTGGTCATCAGAGAGCAATGTTGTGTTGAGCAAAAATTTTTATTTTAATAATTCCTATAATTTCTTAGAACATATTGAAATCGTCAAATTTGAGCAGAGTGCTAATTATCTCAAAATACCAGTTTTCAGGTAGTGCTGAAAGAAAACCATTTATATCTCTTTAACGTTACGCTCTAGAAACTTGGTGTCTTTAGCAACTTTTCATAAAACTACTTGCTCTAAAACTTTGTCGAAGACAACAACCCGTTATCTCGTAGCTGGAAAAAGTAAGAATTTGAAACCGTAGTTAAGCCCTTATGAAAGGTTTGGCGTGTTTTTTCAAAAGATGCGAAATAACATTTTAAGCAACTCTTCTCAAGACACCTACTCGATAAAATGATGACAAAAGGGTGAAAATGTTTTTGACCGTCTTTTTTCAGAATTGTGCCACTGTGCGTTGGGGCAACGCACAAAGTATGATGGTGGTCGGTTGGCACTGACCGACATTAAAAAAAAATACAAATAAAAATTAAATCAAAACGGAGCAAAAATGACAAGAGAATATTTTTCACGTCTCGTTTCGCGCCTCGCACACTACGATCTTTCCCGTACATGTAGAGAACAGGAAGAGTACAAAATTTGAAGGGTACTCTGATCTATGATTATTTGCAATATAATCAACAAATGATATGTATTCGTAACCACCCATACTTCTTATGTGTACGCATAACCACTATGTGTATCCACACATACTTTTCATTTGCTTCATAAACTTTATGTGTATCTCTCAGAAGGTCCTGTTCATGTGTGAATAAATGAATATTATTTGGATTTTAAGTTGAATTTTTGCCAATAAATATGTGTGGATTATTTGCAGTGTAGTATTAAATCCTGTTGAAATTACATTACACCAACAACGTTTTGCAAAACGTCTTTATTTTTTCATAACTATGATTTTGCTGTACAAGAATGTGGTTTCACTGTCAACGGGAAGAAAATCATAGATACTCAGAGTTGCCTATTCAACAATCGAAGTTGGCTTAGTAAAGAAGCTACAAACCTATCACGCCAAGTACTAGTGTTCAAATCCCACGTTTGATGATGTTATATGGATAATTTATTTCCTCTTTATGTTCTATGAGGCTTCATTTATTGTGCTTTTAACGTTGAATAAAAGTTTGAAACAAAGTAGTATACATTGATTATCTATATTTGTCATTTAACAGTACTTTCAACGTGCTTGGAACACTAAACATGATCACTCTTTGTAGTGAAAAATAAAAAAACACTGAATCAATTTCTCAAATGATCTTTAGTAAATGCGAACAAATTACACATGAAAACGATAATCTTTACATAATAGGGAAGTAGTTCACATTTAAGTGCTGTCATTCTTTAAATCCAGAACAAGTGAACTGGTTCACGGACTGCACTCAGGACCCTACCTGGAAAAAAAATATCAGCACCAATAATAGATGATATTAATTTTCGTCACTATTATCCTTGTTAGGTTAATACTATGGCCTGCAAGGACAATGTAAAAGTTAATTAATTAGGGAGAACACTACTTTGGCAGTAGGCCAATTAATGCTCCATCTATGATAAAATCATTTTTCGCCTATATCAATCAGACCAAGCTAAGCTTTTGAAATCACCATAGAAACAGGAAACAGCAACGCTTAATGTCTTTAATCTAATCTAATCAAATACAATTGTAGCCAGTATAGGAAAGCACCTTGGAAATAATTGGGTTAGATGACGCCCAATTTTTTTTGACAATATTGATGCTTGCACCCTATCAAAGACATGATACAAGCGTCAAGGCGGCCAGGCCTACTTACTCCGTTGGATTTACCGCAAAAGTTTATTCTGTAAAATGAGCTGTATTCAAACAATTTGATTTGAAGCACAATATATTTAGGAATCTACAGAGGAGGAAGGATGATTGGACAGACCGTTTCATACATTCCGAGGTAAATATAATAAATTAATATTAAAATAAATCATGAAAACCCGAATCATGATAAAAATGTAAAACCAGTTTGTCTTAAAAAATATTGTGAAGGGATATTAAAATGTAAAATGCTGATAACAATCAAACAGGTCTTTAGATTGTTGCCCTGCTGCAATCCATAGCGTGTTCATTATGAACCTAAACGTTCAGCCAACATATCTTAGACACGAGAAAAAAATTGGTAATTATTTCACAAAACTCGGGAGTTCCATGGATGATCTGAAATTAAGCATTATATAAATAAGAGTACATCTAAAATTTCAATGTGTTGTTTTGTTGTCTGGCATCGTTTTAATCATTTGTAAAGGATCTCAGATACAACAGTGATGTTAAATAATGATATTATGTTTAATAATAATTAATGAGTCAATTCATGATTTAATAATAGAAATATGAGCACGACAGTTAATAATAATAGCATGTGTATCTGCAATTGAGCTGTTCACCCTATCATCAAAAGACTTTAGCCGTTGTAGTTACTAAAGATCGTGTAAGATAAGTATTTGTGTGTACAATAATAGTTAGAGAATATAATATATGTTGTATGTACAAAATCACTGAAAAAAATAAGCCATGTATCAACATCTTAATAGTCCTGAGAATGACTAAATAAACAGTTCTTCACGACAATCCTCAAATATAAAATTTTCAATTCAAAGACTACGATTTTATGAAAAACAACAGCGTATTCCGCAAGACACTTCAAAAGTCCTCCTTATACAGAAATGTAACTATTCAAAGAAAACAATTTGAGTGATTAACGGCTCAGCTTGATGACTTCTGAATCAAATGGAAAATCTAAACACAATATCACAAAAGCAAATTAATTCAAAGGTAAGCTCACACTATTTATAAACGCATGCCAATCCTCCATGGAAACAGCAGGTGAAGGTCAAAAATACAATTCCAGGAAACAGCAACGCGTAATGTCTCACACATAAACAGCATACACGCATAAAATGGTCCCCTATAAGTTGTTTAATTTGTTTTTATCTTAACCATGATGAAAGTCGGTGTATCATAGGACTGCTAGAATATTTCATCAGAAGCCAGAGAATGTTTGTTTCAGATGCTTCAGAAGTCAGAAGAAGATGCATTAAAATAATTCTGTCTGATGCAACACTCCCTACGCATGGTAGTTTAGAATTACATAACACTGCTCGAGACAGACTGTACATTTTGTATTACGATGCATTTTACATTTTTCAAGTTACCACATACATATTGCGATATCATACATTGCTACATCAGATTTGTAAAAAAAAATCGCCTTTCTATCGACAATGCCGTATCATACCCGGAAGTACTCATGCAATTCAAATTCCCATGGCTTATGGCTGATCCCTTTTTGGGTTATCAGTTTTTTCTTCTCCCCTCCACCTGATATGATATACTGCACAAACACAACGGCAAAATTTCTGCCCAGGATAAAAGTTTGTGATTCAACCGATACCGTGCAAAATCGGTGCGCACCGATAAAATTTGGACACCTAAAATTAATGATGGCTTCCAAATTGTACTATGTGAACCGAACATTTTCAAACAATTCATATTTTGGAACTGAGTTATTTTCCATTTCGATTTGGTCTTTGCAAAATTGAAATTTATGCATTACTTAAGTTGAAAAAGTTATCAGAGATTTTTGGACAATTGAATCTTAGGAATAAATTTCCATTTTCGAGTAACTTATAAAAATAAGCAATAAACTTTTTTTGCCAGAATTTATGAATGCAAATAATTTTCTGACAAATTTGCTTTCCTCAAGTGAGATAAGAAATTAATTCATTAAATCCTATCGCCTAAACAGTAATATTTATTGACAGATGTACATCCACCGAATTTTGTCAAATTAATCGCTTAGCATCATGATGATCTTGATCAAATTAGATGCTCTACATCTTGAAAATTTGATTTTTATGCGAGCTGACAACACAGCATGAATAAACACTTAATATTGATCAATATTTTCTAATTACTTATGGTGAACGTTCCATGGTCACCCACAATTGCAATGTCGGATTGTTAAGGCCACACAATTTAGAAACTACAAAAATTTCTCATGATTCGGCATAAATAATTGTTTGCTGTAATGCAGTTAGAATCCTATTAAAGATTGACATGCGAAATCTTTGGTGTTTCTTACGTGTGTGGCTTCTAAAATTCAAAGGGGTGGTACAAACCAGCCATGATAGCGGCAATTTTTGTATTTCATCGGCTTTCAACTTAAATGCATCTTATTTCCCCCTCATATTTGTCACGAGTAGCTCAAATAGATAAACTCATTTCTCGATTAAATACCTGCTAACGAAACCATTTTCGTTTGAAGAAAACACGTTGTTCCACTAATATCGTGCACACCCTTCACTAAACAATTTAATATGGATTCTCATCTCGTTCCTCCCACCTGGACAGTAATACCCTTCAATGTACCTGCCACAACCCGCCGTCCTGGGCAGAAGAACCTCACTAGAGAAAATGCACATTGAGCACTCAGGAAAATTGCAAACAGTTTGCCCAGGAAAAACCTATCCAGAGGGGAACCGGTTCTTTTCCCATTTTCAATCTCAGAATTTCAATCGGAGCATCTCTTCGGTCGGTGATACTATCCGAGTATGATAAAAATTAACGATGCATCCTAGTTGCTGAAGGGTTGATTTTCAATTTTCGGAAGGAGATTATGGCGATGATAAAACGAATCGGTGAAGTCATTTCCTATCTATCGACTGAGAGATTAAAATCAAACAAGCACTAATTGGAACCGCATTTCGACTTGGGTGGTGAAAATTGAAACGATTTCAATTACGCGTCGGAACTGCTACCACCCGTCGTCGGATCCCACGTTTACTTCGCGAGCTTTTCCCCATGCACAGGAAACCAAGACAAACAACTAATTAATAATTCATACGGTGCGCGGCTGCGACATCGCTGTTGATACTGTTGTGATTCAATACAACTAATTAAAAGCAATGCTGTTGCAACACGGGTTTGTGTGGTAAAAACAGTCGCATGCCACGAACATTGCCAGCTAGCTACCGTTAAGGAAAGCATAACAGCAATAGGAAGGAATATTGTTGCCATTTTGGATTAGCTTCTTTTTGCATTCGGTGTGGTTATTTGGGGTGGGATTTGAAAAAAATGTCGTAATCTTAAGATTGTTTCAATTTATTGGTGGGGATTTTTTTTAATCGTACAGGTTTGATACGAAACTTTGTCCTCGCGTAGGGTTCATGTATATATGAACAAAACACAATATTGAAAAATTCAGGGTTGCCAGTTGTCCTACGAAATTTTCCACAGTGAAGGAAAATTGCTTGAAAAAGCCGGATATACCATTTTCTGAGTAATGAAAAATTTTGATAAAAATATTTTCTTTTTTATTAATTCTTAAGATTACATTAGTGGGGGGCGATGGGGTTTTTACTTGAGCATGAGCACGATTGACCACCCACGGATGCTACTCTATTATAGCCCGATCAGCTGTATTTAAACAAAGAACCAACAGATGATGTTTGGATCTAACTTAAATCCTCAATGTGTAAAATTGGGAGACCCATTATGAAGCAATACCGGCGCCGGCCGTGCCCGAAAGCTGGCCAAGAAGGGAATAGGAAGGAACGTGTTGACGTGATACTGGCTTTGAAGGAAGCCGAGAACTCCTCTGCACTTCTTCGAAAAATCACTGGGATATTGGATAGTTGGGAAAAGGCCAGCAGCAGGGTTCGTTTTGGTTAACGATACGCTGAAAGTATGTAATTAGAACTATCCACAAAAAGCATTGGACCGCTCCTTCAAGCAACAGAACATTGAACGCCAGTTGCACCGCACCAATATCCGGCATCGCTTGCTATCAGCGTAAACTCGTAATTAATGGTGATCGCTTTTTCTGCCTGTGTAGGTAATAGTTAGACATGAGCAGCATGATGTCCTCTTTTCCTGTGGATTTCCTGCAAATAGAGATAAGACAAGTTGGGCCACCCCTCCGATTGGTGGCCCATCATAGAATTAGTAGCTGATATCGATTCTATTTCTTCCTACCATGGGATATGGGCTCGTCACTCGGCATCATACAAAAATTTCATGACTCTGAAAATAGTTTTTCCGGCTTTTCCAAAACAAAAAATCCTTCACTGTGGAAAATTTTGTAGGAAACGTTTTTAAAATTTTATTTTTTCCAAATTTTTGAAAAAAAATCCATTATCGTCATGAGAAAAAAAAAATTCTTCAATTAATCGTTCTTGAGATAAGAACCGGTTAGGATAGTGATGTTTGGGAAAATCGAAAAATTTCAATTGGCGTTTACCTGGAAAACTGGCAACCCTGAATTTTTTTAAATTGTATTTTGTTCAAATATCCATTACCCTTACGCGTAAATAAAGTTTCGAAACAATCTGAGACCATTCGACCCAAAGCTATACGAAAATAAAAAAAAACCTGGGTGTAACAACATAACCATGTCAAAACATCGTTTGCATCAATTCGCCAATGTACTCGGTTCAAGGCTGGTGTTTTTTTTTTTTTTGAAGAAGACCGTGCGTTTCTAGAACTAGTGTAATTGCACAAAGAACCACATATATGGCGCTTGGGAGTAGCTTTAGATCTTTAATTAACGCATGTTCAAATAAATTTGGAGAAGCAATTTAGCTTTCAAGAAGAACAAGCTGAACAGCTTCTCCAAATTTGTTTGAACAAACTGTTATTCAGCAGTTATGTTTGTCGGGGAGGATTTTGACCCGAAGGATTTTTTTCGTGGCTTTGTGCACAAATTACGTAACGCATGAAGGGGGGGAGGGGGGCTGAGCAACCGTTACTTTTTGTGACAGATGGGGGAGGGGGGGTTTTTAAATGGTTACGTAACTAAATAACCAATTTGAAAAAAAATAGATGTGAATAACCAATTTGCATCAATTAAATTTCCTGTGTGCCAAGCAAAGTAGCAAGTAGCAAGTAGAAAAACCTGTTGAGATGGCGGATTCATCCGTGCCTTGACCTACCCCGCAGTCGGATGTTAAGCAATAGTAACGTCCTTGGTTCGAGTACTACTCTAGCCATGCCCGTTCGCTCAATTTTCAATACTTCTATGCTATTTCCAACCTACCGTACACTGACGGGACTTTTCAACACTTCTCTTCATATTTTTTCATTCTAGTAAACATTACTGTCCACTCTTGGTGACTCATGGTGATGAGCGAACATCTCCTTCTACATTAAGTAGAAAAAGGTTAATTTATACTAGTTGAGAACTATGTTTGAAAATTCTGGGAAAACTCCACTTTAAATACGTCAAATGAAAGGTTGCAATCTATATTTTGAAGTAAAAAATACGAAACTGAGCCAAAACTTTGTTTTTGTATTATTAATGACATTTGCCATAACTGATACACTGCACCAATTATCGCCATAGTTTTAAATGTTGGTTCCTTTCATGAGCCTGTGCACGCTATAAAAAGTTTGACTTTTACTGTGAGCCATGTTTTCAAGCATCCTGTGAGAAAAAGTGAGAAAACACCAAAACACGGCTCACAGTTAAAGTCAAAAAGACAAAAGAATTATAGCAGCGTGCACAGGCTCATGGCCAATCGCATGCGTTTCTTATGGGAGTTGCCATAATAGAAACACATTTATGGTCAAGTGGTGCATCTTAAATTTTCTTGATATCCGACAAAATTCTAGAGTTTCGATAAATGGAGACGTACACTGAAAATTAATTATCGTGAAAAAGCCTTCACTCGTTTCGTAAACATGGATTATGCACATAGAACGCTACGCTACATTACACATTTTTTGTACAATGCACAAAATTAATTTCGTGAAGAGCAGAGTAACTCCTCGTGGTTGCCTTTTTTTTAATATATTTTGAGCCGAAAAAGTAAAATTGTCAGCCGTCCAGCAAACAAATTACTCGTAGCTATTTGTATTGTTTTCGTAGAATGAACGAATGTTCTTTTTGTGTCAACAAATGCTTTGTGATTTTTACAGTTGCGCGTGTGGCTTTTGATACGAAGAAACTTCGTAGAATGTAAAATTAGTTTCGTCGTGTAAAACAACGAATAGATTTGGTATTCCTACCTTCGATCGTAATAAAAACGAAAATTATATTTCAGTGTGCTATTTATATGTGATCTACTAAACGAAAGGTATCTTATGACAATTTTCATCACCAATTGACTTAATTTCTTATAAAGCGTACATCTACACGCTGAGAAATATATTGTTCTGTATAGATTCAAAAAATTTTTTGTTGAACGGCTTACCCATAATATTTATTTATTCAAACAACACCGATTTGATTTTTGAACCAACAACAACATTGTTTTACCAGTCGAGTTATTGGTACGAGACACTGAAGAAGTCTGCACATTGTAGATGAAATACGCGTATCTGTCGAAGATAAGCAAAGGTAGTTGGAATTAAATGGAGATTACTAATTTTTCTTTTAATTTATAGTTACAAGTATTCCACTAAACAGCTCAAACCCTCTAGGATTCAACATTGTTTTGTTTCTAAAACCACTGCAAAGGAGGTTTCTAATGAAAACAAAAAGTATTTATTGTTGAATAAAAAAATTAGCATTGTTGAAACAATGCACCTTTGTATTGATTTGACCAAACCGGTTGAATTGAAAAACATATAGTTTTTTTTTATGTTAGAACCATTGAAATAATAGGAAATTTTGTTGAATTTTTTGAACCCTGATGATTGTTGATTCTATCAAATTATTTTGTTGAATCAATAATGATTAATGTTAGAAATATTAATTGACTAACAATATTGGATTCGATACAAAATTTTATTGTTTAAAACAATGTGTGGTTTGATTTAGTGCACTAGGAATTTTGATTTTAATCATTGCGTTCAATCACCCAATATTTCTCTGCATGTAGCCTACATCAAATGAACTTGTTGCTGCACATGTTGTTCTATGTTTTTGCCGTTAGAATTAGTCGTTAATAGCGCTTTTATCAACACCGCCTCGGATCAAAGAAAACTTGATAGTAACTTTACAAAAAAGTAATAATTAGATTATATTAATTGCAAAAGGTCAATATAATGCATCGTAAAAAATACTGTTGATTTAGGTAATATGAATAACACTTTTTTGTGATACTTTAAATAATTTAAAGACATTTGAATAAACTTTTTGCACTAATATTTGTATCAGTGTTAAGAACATCCATTACCCTGAATAAATGCAGTACAATGAGTGCAATGTTTTTCGTAATCTTTATATGAGCTTTAAGATACTTAAATAAAATTAATTGAATGATGTTTGCAATCTTTACTTATTTCAAGTATATTAGAAATAAACATAAAAACATCAACCATAACAGTTTTTGTGATGATTTTATCACAATTGAGAAATAGGGGGGCAGAGTCCGTGAGCGTTACGTAATTAAAAGGGGGGAGTCTGGTCTCGTGTTACTTATTGTTACATAGGGGGGGGGGGAGGGGGTCCAAAATCCCGATTTTTTTGCGTTACGTAATTTGTGCACAAAGCCTAAGAATGTTGAAAAGAGCGATGAAAGTAGTGTAATTTTTGGGGACATGTTATTTATATTGATGAATCAGAACAGGTATAATCGAATTATTAGGTCTATGCTACGCCTCGGTGAGTCGAGATGCCTTAAGAAAATCGAGTATGGTAAATATATACCTCGTATTATTCCGTGTGGATCTAATGGAGAATGTAGTCACTTTATTCGGTTCTTTTGAGGCGTCTCAACTCATCTGAAGTCGAGAATAGACCTGAATCTATATAGAGCCAAGTTTAAACTAAAAAATCTTAAAGCTACAAAGAACAACATTTAGTCAAAGATCATTAAATTTCTTCAAAATTGTGTCGGTTGTGATTCCTTCACTACTCCGAAAATTTATAATTCATATCGAGCTAGATATCTTTAAAGAGTTAAAAAATTGAAGGAGAATTCCGAGGATCATTCAACGTCAAAACCTACTGACGAACTTTCACGGCAGTTTGTTTGCAGAAATGTTCTTTTAACCCTACGTCCCCAGTGAACGACATCTGCCTAAAAACTGTCTGCTTCAATGACTATTTCCGAAGAGTTTCGGAGAAGATCTACCGGTCTCTGTTACTGGCTCGTGATCCCCAGACGATGGCCAAATATGAAATGAAATCGGCCGAAGTTTGTAGCATATAGGTAAGCGGCCTACAGTTAATGAAATTTTCTACCTCTGCCAAGACCGTAAGTAGAATTTCGTCATTAATTTTTCTACCGTCATCGAGAGCTTTCATTGATTCCTTTACACTTCGCACCATCCGCTCCCACACTCCGCCCATATGAGGAGCTGAAGGTGGGTTAAATGTCCACTTTGTCCGAGCAGTTGTGAACGTTTCCGCCCTATCGCTGTTTATTTATCTGCCAAGTTCTCTACTGGCACCAACACAGTTAGTACGAACATAATCATGAATCTGTTGATGTACATTATCACGTAATTTCGGATCCTTTGATAATTTCGCTTCCAGGCCTTTCAATCTTTGAAGAGCCATCGATCTACTGTCTGGGAAGCACACACTATCATTCTTAAAAGGAGGCCCGTTTCGTACCGTCCGCCTACATATGCCGGAGTTTTTTCAAAGATTTCTCGAGCCCTTCTATCATACGAAGACTCCGGTAGAGTAGCGTTGTCAACTACTGCGTCCTCCAAAACGAATCGCTGGTGAATTAGCTCATTCAACTTTTGATCAGTTCCGCAGTTGCATTCGTGGTAGTTTACAAATTCTCCTGTTTCCAATTGGTTGGTGCAGGAAACATAGACTGTCCATCCAAGGAGTGATTTGACTGCAATTGGCTCTCCTGGCTTACCCATGCGACTTTCGATGGGTACGAAGAGCTCGATGTTGTCCAGACCAATAAGGATTTTTGGTACTATTTCAGCATAGAAGAATATCGGGAGATCCTGAAGGTGGGTATAATCGTTGGCCAATTTTTCATACAATAGAGTCTGCCGTGGAAGGTTTAGTTCGACAACCGTTCGTGCAGATTTCAGAGTGTAGCGTTTGCGTTGTTCCCTTCTCGAGGTCGGCCTTTTGAGAGCGGCTTTCACCGCAAACAATGTTGGAGGTCTACTGTAACTGTATTGGTTCTGGAACACCATCGATGCCTAGCTGTTGAATTACAATTGTCTCCACCAACGTCAAGGAAGATCCTTCGTCCAGAAAGGCGTGTATGTCTAGCTTTCGGTTTCCATTGAATAACGTTACTGGAAGTACTCTGAAAAGCACTGATCTTCTTGCCTGACCGTGAGAATGACATTCCGATGGAGCAGAGGGTTTCGGTGGTCGTTGATGCAGTAACGAATGGTGGCGCAACTGACAATTTGGCTCATCGCAGTGGATTCTTGAACGGCAATTCCCGTGATCGTGAAGACATACGTTACACAGGTTATGCCGTTTGACCGCATTCTTCCATGTTTCCAGTGTCATCTCGTGGAACTTATTACAGTTTCGAACTCGATGATCATTTTCGCCACATATCGGACAAGGTGTCCGCTCTTTTGTACCCACTGTACAGACTACACTATTAGTATGTGTGTGCAGATGGCCTTTCTCCCGAGTCTTTCCTTTATCAGCACTAGGCGGTTCATGCTTCGAACGAACCGGCGCAGTAACCTCGCAGGCGTCCTCCACAAGTATCTCCATAAATTCACCAAACTCCTTCAATGATGGCCTGACAGGTCCACGTTTAAATCGAACCCATTCTAACTTAATCGAAGCAGGAAGTTTTTGAACAAGTTCGTCCAGTAACGTTGGGTTCGAGAGGTGTTCGGTCAGGTCCGCGGCTTCAAGGTGGTCACAGAGTTGCTGCGCCATCCCGAAGTTGATTAGTGTGTCCAATCTTTCCGGCATGGGTGCTTCAAGTTGGTGTACCTTGAACAACAAGTGTTTAACCAATAGATCCGGTCTTCCAAATAAACGTCGAAGGTGGATGGCACGCTTTTCGGAAACATCAATTTCGTTTTGACAGCATCTCGTGCTGGGCCACGTAAACATTCTCTCAATCGAATGAGGTTCTCGATGTCTGAAAAACCGCAAACAGTATTGGCAGTCTCATAACTGTTATAAAACAACGGCCATTCCTCGAGCTCGCCTGAAAATGTCGGTAATTTCTTTAGCCAGACCTGCCTTGCTGCTAGCTGATCAGCAGCTAACCGTACCCCGTGAGGCATGTTCACCGAGAGGCCCATAGGCGGAGGTTCATTACTCATTTTTCCTCGATACCTAATATTGGACCTAGGTTCTGTTTGCTCAGGATCGATTTCGGACAGATTTGCATCGCATTCATTCCTGACGCTTGGCTGCTTGCGGGCAACCATGCCAGGGAGATTGTCATCGTCATGCCCAGAACCTTTGCCTTGTCCCGAGTGCTTGTCCACCCAATCCACTGTGTTTTACTCGAATTCGCTTTGCACTGTTCCGTTTTCGTATGCCCCTTGCTGCTCAAGATCGTATTTCAATTTCAAAAACCTTGCTCGCGATTCCAATTCCTTTTCCCGTAGCTCACGTTCCATTCTCCGAAAGGCCATTTCTTCTTCCAGCTTTATGCGCTCCTCCTTCAGCTTCATTTGTTGAAAGGCATGCTCGGCTTCTAGTCGTTGTAGTGCTAGTTGAGCATCCACAGCTGAACCATGGCCACTACGCATAGATTTCACGATGGTTCCAGTTTTCTTTAAGCTGGGATTACGTAAAGGGGTTATTGCGTTAGGGGTCGCTTCGGAAATCGATGGATTGCTTCTCACGCTTGGACGCGGTAGTTGTCGACTACAGGTACTAGATTCGTCTTTCTCATCGACTGACTCTGTGAATCCGTCTTCAGATTTCTTACTGCCTTTCTTCTTCGTACCAGTTTTCTTTGGTAATGGCAGTTTAAAAGTTTTCTGAAACTTTTTGGCTATCATGAAGGCAAAAACTTCCAAAGAATCATAAGATGATAAAAAATAAGCAAGAATTGATTTAAGTCTGGATGAAAGTAACCAAAAAAATTGTTAAGGATAGTAAAGCGAAATAAATTACACATATCATACATTTTTAATTGTGCATTATTTTGTATAAGTTTGAAAAAAAAATCGGTAAAAGGCATAAAGACAGAAAATAGAAAATCAAAAAATTGTTTTAAAGGATGGAACGGTCAAAACTTGGTCGACTCAAATATGACTTAGTTTTTTAAACGTGAGTTTTGTAGGTGTAGACGTACGAAATGTTGACTATATTTTGTTTTTGCCATTTTCCTATTCAGTTGTCAAAATGGCGTCGAAGCAACAATAGCAGTGTATCAAAATGTTTAACGCGCATAAGCAAAATCCAAATTATTCACACGTCAAGTTGGCAAAATCACTTAATATTGCCAAATCAACCGTGACGAATGTTATATAAGTGTTTGAAGAACGTCTGATGACTGTCAGGAAGCCGGGATAAGGACGAAACCGACACCAGGAAGCCGCAGCGACCGGAAGAATAGTGGCCAGCATTTTCAAACGCAATCCCAACCTTTCCCTCAGTGATATCAGAAACAAATTGGGAAAGTCCCACACAACAGTGCATTAAGCAAAGAAACAAGCCAGAATGTCAACATATAAGGTTACAGTTACACCAAATCGAGATAATAAGCAAAGCACAACAGCCAAAGGAAGTTCTACACAAGTTTGTGAAATGCACGGTGAAACATACGTCAAGGCTGATTTCAAGCAGCTCCCTATCGAAAACATACTTAGTTTGACAGGTGATTTGCATCTGTGGGCCAAAAAGGTAAAGTTTCTTGACAAAAACAAAACTTCAAAACTTGATGGAAGGTGTGAAACGTAAAGCCCGATAGTTCGCATTTGAAAGATCGAAAGCCTAATCAAATAATTTTACTGCGTTTTGTAAACGATGAAGTTCAAGATTGATCATTTATTTAATAAACTTATCAGTGAGCATTTGATCATGTTTGACCAATTTTTGACCGTTCTCCACCTCCACGTTGTTACGCACCTAATTTCAATTGCTGAAAATCCAACAGCCCTTTAATTCTGCATACTCGTACCTAGATGTTTACTACCATATTGTGAATATGCTTAATCATCTTGCAGGCATATTAGCAAACGTAAATGCCAAGGTCAATCATCTGTTTGACATTTTACCGAGAAAGGTTGAACGAGTACGACCTTGCCAACCAAGATCAAAAATATTTCATTTACCAAACACTTTCCGCTAATTTCCCTCTCAGGAAAATCTCTCACAGCAAAACATCCTCACCGACAATCACCGTCAATCGCACCTGCTTCAGAAGCATAGCTCTTTCAATTAGATTCAATTAATTTGTTCGATTTTATGTGCAGCAAAGTGGTCATCGATATGTCCGGCGCTCCAGAAGAGTGAAATGATTGTAAACTACAGAACAACAAAAACAAAAAAAAAACGGAGCAAGCTGGTTCACGAGGAAACAGCACTAATTAATGCAGTCGATCACGCGGCGCTAGGCTGGCTGCTCTGTCAGCTGGCTGCCAATGACCACGCGAACCGCAAGCGAGAGGTGAAAACAAACCCCGATAGCTGAAGGCACTTTTCTTTGGCACCAGCATCAGCACCCTGATCACCGAGCTCTGACGCGCTGCCCGAGTAGGTGTTCCTGGAAAAGTGTTAATTTATATTTATAACTGTTGATAATTCTCTTTTCCACAGAACTGATGAAAGATTTATTAGTGGCCAGTGGTGGACGGTTGAATGTGTAATTAATGAATCGTATGCGCCTTATGGACAGACGACAGGTGTTTCCGCAGTCTCAATGGGTGGCAGTAGTGGGAGCCAGAGGATTGATTGCCAAATACAGAACCAACGACCGTTACTAATTTTCCAACTTCATCGGCTGAATTGATAAGGTATGATTAATTATTGAAGGCTTCGCTCGGATAAGGTAATAAGCAAACGCGTTTAGCTGATTATTCCACTTGGTAGGTATGTGGATCACGATTTATTGTTCCAGGAAAACTGGATTCCAATTAAAGTCGTTTTGTTTGGTTGGTAGTGGTCGAGGATTATTTTCCAGATGATCAAATACAGTCAGTCGGTGTGTTGAAAATGTGTGTTGTTCGTTCATTTAATTACACGCTCATCAGGCGAATGTCAATGATTCGGTGCTAAGCGAAATGTGTTTTAGGAAAAACAGTTCAATTACACTCGAGTAGTCAAATAAGTTTTGGTGTGCAAAAAGGTTCCGCAGGTCTTTGAAATTAAATGCAAACAACGCCCGTTGCATATTGGGCCATCAGTGAAACGAATAATTTCTGACACAATCAATTTGAGCATTAAAATGGCAAGTTAATATGCTGTAAAACCCAAGTCTGATTGAGTCAAAAATATGGCAGACTTTCAAAATTGTGAACAAATAGTTATTTTTATTTCAACTTTTTAATTTGGCAAATGCCCTGCGTTTCTTGTCATTTGCTCAAATGTGCTTGAAACAATTGCAACTCCCTTTAATGCATATTCGTAGTTGTTACAGTGAAGATTTACAATAGCTCACTGTTTATAAAACTGATACAGTAGCAGGATAATTTTGTTTCTCTAAGCATATTTTTCTGAATTATTATGAGATTATAAATGTATGTATTGGAAAATTAAGTGATTTAAAAATAAATACCTTCATGTCCTTGTTGAACTCTTCATTTTACATAAGATGAACCATTTTTTAAGGTTTGTTTAAGGTACGTGTGATTCGCTGACAAAATTTAATTTTAAAATTTAACAAGTTTAATAAAAAAATATCTTTATAACATAAAATCCATGTCGCGCTGGAGGTCTAATTTGTATATAAAGCACCCCTCTTTAGATTTTTTTTTAAAAGAGATATAAGAGAAAAGAGAATCGGATAGATGAGATCATCATCATATCTGAAGGAGTATGCTGAATTTAGTCAACTTAGTCTGGGTGACCAAGACCGTGAATACAGGTTTTTACGCTAAACAACGTGCAGTAAGTAAACTGAAAGTTAATCTATTGTAATTTGCTAATTATATGAATATTTTTGTTTTACATTACATTACGAGTGTTCCTTATAATAAATAACATTAAGAACAGTTTGACATGCTTTCACATTAAATATTTTATATTCTTTATTTGCAGTAACAATATGAAAATCTAGGTAACTATAAACTTTTTCAGTAGCATCCGTTAACTATTTTTTTTAACGTTCAGTACTGCAAAAAAAATTGACTGACAGCGAACAACCTGAAAATTACATAATTATGGCTGCAATTACAATAAATTATTGATTCTGCTATCAATTCAACACCAATGCAGGGAATTGCGTGTCTCTCACAGTAATTTATGTTACGAAACTCTATGTGCGATTGCGTGGTGCTGATTTCAAGTCATGTTTTTCCAAATATCATTTTTCAAATGCTCACAATTGATCCGTTTCTGAAACCGGAGCATTCAGCTAAGGTAATGTTATTAACTCATTAAACAATTAATCCACGTTAAATTTCGGACACCTTTCTTTCAGTGTGAATTATTTCACGAATCGTGGAAACCTTTCACTTTTATGACAAATGAAATTCTCCACTTTATTTCATGATACAACATATTAACATTCTTGTTACATTCAATAAAATGGCGTCGAATCCAGTGGAAGTGCCCAAACGCATTTACGAACTGCAGCAAAATCCAAGTTAATTGGTACGCAATCTTGCCAAGAAACTAAAACTAACAAAAAGTGCCGTGTTTTGTGTTTGAAAATCATTTGACCAGCATTTGATTGTGGATCGGAAGATAAGGAGTGTATCAAATAGAAAAGTATGCTCTTGACAAATGGACAAGAAGTTGGTACCCATTATTGAGAAAAATCCCAATCGTTCTGTGCAAAATGTGGCTCGCAAAGTTGGGAAGTCATAAGCCAACCGTAATGACGAGCAAAATTTCACTGCAAAATGTCGTACTAAGGAGCTTTACACCATTTTTTTGCAAACACTTTCTTGTATCATAATGAACGGCAGAACATCCCAAGTATTAATTTCAGTTCTTTTCCAGCGTTATAGCACTCCTTTTGGCTTTGTTGATAAAACTTCATTCAAATTTCTTTTGTCTACCAACACCTCCTCCATGATTCTTTAAAGCCACAATTTAATACTAGAGACGGTTGTAAAAAACTGTTAGCAAAACCTTTAGAAGATTTTTTGACCACTTGAGAATCTTTATAAAACCAATTGGCTGCCATGAACATTATCATACGGCAGCTGTCAAACTTCAGTGTGATATCATGATTGATTTTTGTTGTTCTGCTTTGTTGGATTCTCTGCTCTTCTGATTCATTTGGCAGCAAATAATATCTATGAAAAAAGTTCTAGTGTTGCGGGAAATTTTACTTTAAAGCAAAATATCCCAAACAAATTGAGTTTTTACAGCGCAGCATGCTCCTAATCAAATGCGCTCTTTATTGCATAGAAAATATTGGCATGAAACTAAAAGCTAAAAATTAATGCGCTCAGAAATTTTGCGAGTTAATAACAACAAAAAATATATAAAAACAAGTATGTTCGATTCATTTATTATGAATTTTCTAAAATAACTTAGGCTATCTGAAAGAATGCCAAAGTTGGTCTCCGATCTACAATTCGTTTGCATTACATATAAAATTTATTGCATTTATTTTTCAACATTTCAATTTTTTCTTAGATTTTAAAATGACGATTCGAAAAAATCACAGTTTTGCGCAAATGCCTTCTAATCTTCGCAATAACTACTATAAAACGATTTGGTCATATTTTTTTACTGTTTTTAAACCACATATCTTCCCTCAGTGCCAATTTGCCGTTTAAGGCGTTCACTGGAGGCAAAAGAGTTTTAAAACTTTATTTCAACTAACCATAATAAGATAATATGAATGAGCCCTATAATGGCATTTTGGAACAGCATTTTATGAGTTCATGGAGTCGAAATAAAACCTTTGATTAGGTGTTAAAGCAATTCGATAAAACAGTTTAAGGTCGTTGTGAAAAGCAGTGTAGATTCTCATGTACCTGACTAAAATATGAAACCTATTGACACATCTGGTGGATTTCATAAAACTTTATTAAAACATTATAAAACTGGATGGTTTTGACAATGTTCCTTGGGATGCAAACTCGAAGACATTGAATAGCTTCTGGGTCTGGTTGTTTTATACATCCTTGCAAAGAAACGCCATTGCTGAGCATTTTCGGACAAAGAAGGTGTCCAAATTCCCGAAGAAGTACTTGATTTGGCAGGCCATTTGTAGATGTGGTCGAGAATTTAAAAGTTTCGTCTCTATCGGCCCAATCAATAAGGATGTGTACGAGAAAGAAGCAAAAATGGTTGCTACCGTTTATTAGAACTCCCGACTTTCCAGCTCTGTTTGGGCCTGATTTGGCATCTTATCACCATGTGAAATCCGTCCCCCTGGAAAAGTATAAGGTACAAGAGGTCAAATACGTGCCTAAAACAGCCAATCCACCAAACCGTCCAGAACTTCGCCCAATCGAGAAGTACTGGGCTTTAGCTAAGCTGAAACTTTTCGATAGTGAGATGAAAGCAAATGGTTCCGATGATTTTAAGAGAAGATGGACAATCGTCACGGCGAGGGTGTCTCAGGATATCGCACGGAACCTGATGGCGGTTGTACCATAGAAAGTTCGAGAATTTTACTAAAAGGGGATTAACATCTTAATCAAATGTTTTTTATGTAGATATAACTCTGTGATTGTGAAATAAACAATCGGTTATGTTGAATTATGTGCAAAAATTTTTCGCTGCTATTATTTTTTTATTATTATTACTGTAGAGTTGATTTCAATAGAAAGATAAATCAAAGATTCAAAGAGCCTCGGATCGAATTGACTCTGTTCAAAATTATAAGAAAAACTATTTTAGTTTATTTTAGTTTACATTTTTTAGTTTACACACTTTAGAGGTCCCAGGGGTAGGTCATTTTATTCTTCCGTATTCTATTTTATCGTTCTTCTATAAACACAGATAGAAAGAATCATTTAATTTTCTGCGTTATGTAATGCACATAAAGGGAATGCTAATTTTGGCAAAAGTAATGGGTTATTTCATGTAAATTGAAGCCAGATTACGCCTCAATCTAGTCTGTATTATGAAAAACTAAAAACATTGCTGTATGGCGCATGAGAGATTGCAAACAATTTCGTTGTTTACACTTTTTGTGGCGTGGAATTGTACGCTCCTCTTAAATTCATTATTTTGTTCTGTGAGAGCATGGAAGATATTCTAGAAAATTTCATAGAATTATTTCTTATATGAAACAAATAAGAATAGATATATTACAGATAATACTTTTTTGTGTAAAATTAACATGTGAATCTATTATATAGGGTGTCCCAGAGAATATAAGTACAATTTTTACACAAAACTGCACGCAACCGGATGACGCAAGACACTGTGTGCCACATATATTGTTTGCATTCTGAAATACAAGTTTGTTAGCAGGAATTGGATTTTTGCATCGAAGTCACCAAAATGTGAGACATGTCTCCCGGAAAGCGTAAACAGGTTGAAAAAATTTTGCTCCATTTCCAATATTTCACTTAGTCAAATGGCGATACTGGAAAGTGTGGGTATCGAAGCGGATTAAAATACGCTCAGCGAAACCAAAATAGCACCACCATATTTTTTAATATAATTTTTCTCTTTTTATATAATATTTCTCAACCGTCCTTGTTTCTCATGGATTTTTTCAAATAAGTTTTTTATTTACAATATTTTAGACAGTTTTTGCTGGTAGTTTAATGTAGCATTAACATACAAGCCAAAACAAATCAGAACAAATATGCGAAATAAAAATAGCACCACCCTGTATTCAAGACACCCTGTCTTTTATTTGACAGGTGTTTGTTTTTTGTTTGCAAAAAGTTTTTTCAGAGTACATGTCTTCTTCAAATTGTAGTGATCTGCGATATTTTTCCTGCAATTTATCAACCCTGGTTCGATCAAAGTACCTACGTTCGAGGAGAAGGTAAAAATCAAGGCATACCATGATGCATGTCTCTCTTATGGAGAGTCGAAGAATCTTCCGATCACACACTGCTGTTACAAAACTCTTGGGACTTGGTGATGAAAGTGGCCGCAAAGAGAAACGTGGAAGGAAAAGTAAGCTTACAGCGAAGGATACCCGGAGAATTTGTAGAATCGCAATGAACCAGAAAAGAACAGAATCGCAAATCCTCGCGGAAATGGAACTTTCGCTCATCACACGTCGCGTTCAACCAATTCTAACATTTGCATTTCAAAAAATGTACTTTTCCGGATGGTGATAAAAAAAATCCAAGGCAGATAATTGCTTTTGATAAATTTCCCATGGAAGATAACTATTTCAGCTTACCTACAAAAAAATTTTTACGCGTTTGCTAGCGGCCTTTCAGCAGTTAACCGGATCATTCGCAATGTCGGACGAAAACATGCGTGTAGGCATGTTTTCGAGTTCTTTATTCGTTTTACTTCACAATTCCTCCTCAGTTTTTGCGACAAAATTGTTGGAGTAGATCTTACGCTTCAGGTTGGCCCAGAAATTCTCAATGGAACGTAGCTGGGGGACTTTGGACTGGTTCACCGACTTGGGTACCACATCGATATTCAGCCGCACCATCTCCTCCAACGATCGCTTCGAGTAGTGAGCCGACGCCAGATCCGGCCAGAACACCGCGTCCTCGCCCTTATGGTATTTCTTGATTTCGCAACTTTTGGCAGGCATTTTGTTCTATAAGTTTACCCGTTTACGGCCAGTCCGGAGCGAAAGAAGAGCGGTTTTGACATCCCCTACTCGCTGATTGTCAGCCACAGCAACACCTTCTTGGCAAACCTTGTGTGTGAAATAAACTTCACCTCGGAGCTCATTTCCTGTGTGGGGGAATTAAATACGAAGTGCCATGCCATCCGTTGCCATCTAGGGTGAGATAGGTCTCGTCGTCCATCACCACCGCCACGTCGTGATTCGCCGGAAAAATTGAGTTAACCATTTTATCCAGCTGCCGCTGCGTCATTACCTGCAGATTTAAAGCCAATGGACGCGACTTCCACTTCCTGAAATGTATGTTTATGTTCGCCATCTACTTTTTCACTGTTTGGCTGGTTGAACTGACCTCCTGGCCAAGCACACACAGCGATGTAGCCACTTTTCCCTCGGTCTTCATCTTCAGCATCCTTTGGAGCTTCTTGTCGCTCAGGGTCGTCGGCCGCCCAAATCCGGGCTTTCTTTTGATGCTCTGATTGTTGCCTAATAGTGACAAGATGTTGTAGATGCCGGAGCGGGCGTATCCGGCGTCCACGAAGTGCCGCACGATGTCCGTTTTCGACACGGTGGGGTGCCGTTCTGTGAACGCGCACACTTCTGAACGTAGTTGCTTCACTGTTTTTGCCATCGCGGTTAGAGTTCGACAGAGAGAGCAGTAAAATGTTGTCTGCTGACTCATGGGTTACTACGATTACATGGGTAGTTTTGTCAGTGCGGGTGAAGTAAAAATCGGAAAGTTTTTGTCCATTTTTTTAATGCAAACGTTATCGTGGCGAAAAAGGCTGGAAAAGCCCAACTACAGAACGGCATATAGAGAATCGTTTGAAATTTGCAGGAAAGTACATATCCTGGACCGATGAATGGAAAAACCTTAAGATAAAGCACCTTCAGATTGCCGATAACAGGATAATAATGTTTGACCCTTATAATTCTTATACCCTTATAATCAATCACTTCGAACGCGTAACTCTGGCGGATGCGTGTTAGTCTTCTTTGATGATTCTTTTGAAATTTTGGATTCCTTGGCAAGTTGCGAGCAATCTTTGCACGGACCGATTTGATCACGTTTAACGTACGTGCAAACTGCAGAATTTTTTCGGCTTCTGCTGCTTAGGAACATTATGTAAAGATATTTTGATGTGATAAACGTGGGTCAAATTGACTTTGGCAATATCCTTCGGCGTTTTCTTGGCCGCAGTTCATAATTACTTCTTTGGCGTACATTTTCACAAATTTGCATCAAAACAATTTCAATGTTCTGATTCAGCAATTACGAATCAACGTGAAAATAGATAAGTCATTAGTAACGCATCATTACTCAATACACATAGGGGAATACGTTCCACCTTCACTATGAAAATGCGTAAAAACAAAGACTAAATAGAATTGATCATTTCACATGCACAAAGATTCTAAATAAATTTGATGTTGTTTGCATGTGCTACGTTTCCATGCAATGATGAAAATACAGTTTTTGAAATTTTGGATATTTACACCAAAAATTGTGATTTTTTTGAAAATCTGCCATATGATTACCCAAAACGGCAAACGTGATTCGAATGAGGTCGATAAGGGAAGGTCCATTAATTATGTCACGTGGTAGCCCAAGCAACACAGCTTGTATTAAACATGTTTAAAATACTGTTAAACGACCAAAATAGGTAATAAATTTAGGTGTATAATACTTTAATTCATACTTTAATATGACGCAATAAGCGCAAAAAGTGAAGCCTTATAAAACATAATATGAAAAAAAAAACTATCTTCATACAAAAATACAATATTACCAAGCGTGGGATTTGAACACCAGTCCTTGGCGTGATAGGTTTGTAGTTTCTTTGCTAAGCCAGCTCAGATTGTTGAAAGGTGAACTCTGAGTATGTATCATATGCTTCCCGTTGGCAGTGAAACCACAATGTTCATCGCAAGGAGTAAAAAGAACACGTTTTGCAAAACAAGGTTGATGTAATGTAATTTCAACAGCATATAGAACTGCCCATAAAATCTTGTCATGTTTATGTATTATAAATGTATGGAAACATGTTTTTAAGAACGATAATGAAGCACTAAGCTCTTGGAGCTTTGGAAAAAGTATTTTGAGCTCGACCGTTTGTCAGAGCGATATAAAATTCGAGAGTTACAAACCGCTCCAAACTTGACATGTTTTGCAATACGTTTATAATGCATTTATAATACAAACAATTATAAATCATTCTTAAAAGATGTTTTGTGTGTTACTTGGGAGGGGGGGGGGAACGTGACGATCCATGCAAAAAAAAATTGAAGTTCCATACAAAAAACGTGACACGGGGGGGGGGTATAAAAAGTCACCTTTTGCGTGACGTAGTTAATGGACGTTCCTAAGTTGTTCCGTTCTGGAATTTTCGACAAAAATAAACCTTGTATAAAAACCATGTTAAAAAGTCCTTAGTGTACTAAAGTTTAAAAACTTTCGTCTTTTTTCCTCTAGATTACTCTGTAACCTGTCCTTACAAATTAGTAATCGAACAAATCATATCAAAACGTTTATTTCATTCATTTTGATTGGAAATTCAACTACAAGTTTATATTTTATATTCCTGGTGTAATTTCAAAACCATGCAAAAACTGCTTATCATTTGATCTTGCACCTTGAGTTTTAATTCGGGATGAGTTGCTTTGTTGAGCTAGTTAAACATTGAACTAGTATTTAATAGCTACTCAAACTCGTAAATTTCATATCACAAATATTTACGTAAAATAAATTAAACTACAATACATCGGCGCCTATCTTCTTCGTGATCCTATTGATTGGATGAATGATTATTTCAGTTTAATCTTTTACAATAATTTTAAGCACTACGGTAAATAATTGAAAAGGATATCCTCATTCAAATTGGTACGAGCTCCAGAAAAAAACCAAAACCATTTCAGCCGTCAAGCCCGACCACGTCACCACGTTCTGTGGTAGTCACTGAAATTAATTAGTGGAAAAAGCATTGAGATGCAGAATAACGAATGGAGCAAATAAACCGTAAACGTGTAAAATTGATGGCCACTGATGTGAACAAAGAAAGACATTTCAACGGATGCTGAGAGTGCCGGAAAATGCCACCATATGGCAAAAAAAGCGGTGCTCATTAGACTGATTCGAATTTTTGAATATTTGCTCCCCAATGCTTCAAGGATTTGAGATTAGGTCCTTAAAGGTATTCTAAAATTTTAAATCATTTAGTTTAAACTTGAGTGTGCACAACTAAATTAACTCAGTTTTGAATCGTTTTTGACTCATTTTCATCAAAAGTGATCAATGTGTTAGATCATCTGTTGACTTGTCAATCCAAGTCACATTTACTTTTATATGAGTGACTCCACTTTTGATGAAAGTGATTCATAAACGATTAAAAATTGAGTCAAATTGTTATATTTATTTGGATTGCTCAAAAAACACGCATAACTATTTTGCTGTTAAAGTATTCACATACAGACAATTTCCTTTGCAGTGTGCAGTTTGCAGTTTGCAATAAATGTGAATAACGAAAGTTGTTTGCTCACTCAAGTCACTAGTGTTATACAATTAATCGCAATCAACTGCTCGGCAGGCACCATTGGTGTATCTGGCATGTGAAATAGAGTACAAAATCATAGCTGCTGGCAACACTGTACAATGCTGTACAGTCTGAGCAGTTATTCGATGATTACTGACTGAGCAGTTATTCGATTCTGTCAAGAGATTATGAATGTCTTAAATAATTAATAACAATTTCATATGAATCTGGCTCAAACACAGTTCTGGAAATAATTGTAGTTGATATAATAAACTTGTAGAACATCTATAAACCATTTGATCAGAAAGGCTCATGAAAAGGTTAATAGTCCACAGTAATTAACTTGTAAACAAATGTGCTCAAATGTCAAAACGCTGTTCAGGACGTGAATTAAAATTATTTTAGCGTAGGGCAGTGACATTATCAAAATGTCCACCAGTCTAATATTTATACCATCGATCGGTTGCACTGGCAGTCTAGACGGGTATTCAAAATAACCGTGCTCTACTGACATAGTAAGCAGGCACATGTGAGGGCAAAACGTAAGTCAGTCGGAATAATACGCCATGCAATTGTATGATGGGAAAGCAGAAATTACTCATCGGTTTGCAGTTTCCGATGAACATTTGACAAGATTCAATTGCCGATGGGTTGGTTTAAAATCGATAAGTGACCATATTCGATCGAATCTTTTTTTTTTATTTTCAGTTGCATCAGGTTCAATCAAGCTTCAATAAGCTTCTTTTTCCATGGCGTGGGAAGAGTGTATCCAATTTCACATTACTCCTGCTACTGCGAGCGTTGCTTTTGTTGTAGAGAGGACGTGGCGTAATGGTTGTTGCTTTTACGGCGCGTCCTTGTTCAATTTTCCTCTGGATGAGTTCCCATCAGTGTCGGATACATGGGATACAAAAACGTTCGCGGGGAAAGGAGGATGGCGCTGAAAAGCTGAAGCGATGAATTTTATTAGCTTCTGTACAAATCCAATCTGGAAAGTCCATCCAATAATGTTCACATACGGAATTGCTTCTGAATGTTGTACGAAGCGATTGTCGTTCACGTGGAAGCAATTTTGCATTTATTGAAATGCACTGTTGCGAGAAATGTTGTAAAAATGATGATGGTTGCATGGGCAAATCCAATGCTAGGCGATTGCGATTTTCGGCTACTAATTGCATTTTAATGAAGTTTATTGCGATCCACAATTCCTTTAAACTTCTGCATATTTGAAACAAGAAATCTAATAGCCACTACTCGGTACTCGGCAACTCTAGCAGAAACGTTCATTAAAATCAAGCGAAGTGATGAACCCATAAATACATGCCATTAAACGGTCGCACCTCCGGAGAAAGCTTCCATTACAAGCTGCTTAACGACCCAAATTGGTGCTCATAAAACTTGCACTACCAGCATCGTGTGTTGAGCACGAATCACCGGAAAATGATCATTACCATATGCACTTGCAACGTATGCACATCAAGCGAGTTTGTGACGGTGAATACAAGCGCTTTGTCCAGTAAATCATTTTTGCAAATTATTGTTGAAAATAAAATTTTCAATTAATTTTACACCAAACCCGCTTTTCGTGCACTTCAAGACGTGTCGTGATTTTATAATTAAATTGGTCGTTATATGCGTTTTTCATTTCAATCCAGCGCACAGCGGTACCAATGGCCGAAATCAAGACAGGTTGGAAGTAGCACTTCAGAGTGTGACATTCCTGTCAAATTGTGTCTTCGTTTGCAATTTTATTTAAAATATGGCGCATCAGATGACAATACCGTTTGGTCACAAAGTTTACCACAGGCAAAAATTAATAAACACTAAGTTCCTGCAACTTTTTTGAAATAATTCCATTTCAATTTTACTAGTCACCAGCGCACAGCGATTCCATTCCACACAAAAGGCGGAAAAAAAGTCTAAAAATTGATTTTTGACACAAAACAAGTTTTGTGTTTTCAAGTCATTTCGGGCCGCTAATATCAAATATGCTATCTAAATTGTCGTATTATGCCAAACTACCGATATACGGCCACTTTATGGTCCCTGGAATATCCAGAGCATCTAATAAAATTGTAAATTCATTAGTCTTATCCTAACACACAACGTTTTTTTTTTCAATATCATTACTGTAATACAGAAAATTTTGGGAGTAAAGCGATGTGGAGAACAAATTATGGCTCAGAGTGGCCATTGCATGGTCTATCGGAAGTTCCGGAACATCAGTAAAATTGGATAATTTAGCAATTCCATATCAAAGAGATGAAGTCGATCAAAGAATTTCGCAACATTTGGTAGGTTCGTTCCTTTTCAGAAAACATATGACTCGAATTTTTCAGTTTGTTATTAGGGTGACCCATTCTGAAATAGGGTGGTCAAAAAAACTAAATTTTAGAAAATTTATATTTTTCGAAGAATTATAACTTTTGAATCTTTTAAAATTTTCATTTTAATTGGCAACTTCAATCTATCCATCAACTCTACATTTTTAATCGCTCTCTTATGTAACAAAGCTCTTATGGACTCTTCCAATTTTCGTATTTCTAGAGATACTTCTGGTTGGTGAAATATCAAGTACTCTTCCAAGCAGCCGACATTTACCCTGTTCAATTTCTCAACTTTCCGATAAGCTTTTTTTCCATCGACGATAATAATCCACCCAAAAAAATTTCAAATCATCCTGAATTTTATCAAAAATAGTTATTTTCTATTTTTCTTCGTTATCTTCAAAGGCTCACGTTGCGTGTAAAGTCTCCCTTTCGTGAGCGTATTTCGGTAGTTACGGACTCAGTGGCATATTCCGGTTTTTCTCCAATACCTTGAACCTCAACGTTGGATTTTTGGCGTTTTAGTCGCAGTAATTGAGCCAAACGATCCGTCATCAAATTTGGCTGGGATCCGCTGTCAAGCAAAGCACGTGCATAATGCTCATTGTCATACACATCCACGATTCGAAGGACAACAGTAAGCATGAAAACAGTAGGAACAGGATCATCAGGTTTGGTGATTGCAGAAGCAGATTGAACTCGGCGTTGGTCGTTGGATGAGGAGTTGCTTGACGACGGCGTACGGTTGGAAATTCCTTGGCCTGCTGTGGAAATGGAATCTTGGTTTGATGAATTGGACGCATTAGAAGAATACAGTGTGAAGAAGAGAATGGTGGCGCCTTCTACACACTCGACATGTGTAATTCGATGAACAATCACGCGCAAAGTGATCTCGCCGGAAGCAATTCACACAAAGGCGTTTAGAATTCACTAGACGTAGCCTCTCGAGAGCAGCCATAGCCATGAAGCAAGGACATTTTACAAGCAGATGGTGGCTGTCACAGGCATAGCACTTGGGGAAAGTAGTTTCTGTTACGGCGTGGGATGACATCTTGACGAACGGTTGTTTGCGGAAGTGCGGCCCACTCGGCTGGGATGCGAAAGAATGTTGAACGCCATGATGGTTGGCCGAAATCGATTCAAGTACACGAACTCGTTTTTCCAAAAATTCGACCATACAGGAATAGCTTTGATCGTCGACGGATGCTGCATGATCTTCCCAAACTTTAATGGTGTCATCGTGAAGTTTTTAGCATAGCAAATTCTCCAGCAAGGTACTTCATGAATTCGTAGGCTCACCCAACTGCTGAAGGATCTTCACGTGTCGTTGAAGTTCATCCAGGGTTGAGTGTAATGTCGCTGCCGTCTCCTTCTTCATGCGTGGAACCTCCATTAGGTCCTGCAGGTGTCGCTTTTTTAGTAGATATTCGTTGGAATAACGGCTAATTAACGAATTCCACGCCAGTGGATAGTTTTCAGCACTGATTGCAGTCGTCTCGATGAGTTGCACTGCCTCTCCTTTAAGGGCACCGCGCAAATAATGAAATTTTTGAATCACGGGCAACTCCTCGTTGTCGTGAATGAGGGCTTGAAACGTGTCATAGAAAGTTAGCCACTGACGGTAATCAATTCTGGGAGCAAAATAGAAGGCAACTTCAAACTAGACAAGGTGGAAGGTAGACGAGAGGGGGTTTCATGAGGGCGACTGGCTTGTAAAGGAATTGGCGGAGGCAGTTTGGCTTTCAGGTTGGCTTTAATGCGGAAAAGCTTCGGTTCAAACGAAGCACGAATATCGAGATTGGCGGTCTTACCCTCACTGGTGGTCTGTAGGTCCTCAAGCGAAACTTGCACTTCTTCAATCGATGTCCAAAGCGTGTCCAGGTTTTCCAGGCGTAGTGGCACCTCGAGCTCATCCCGTCCGGCGTCGTATTCCGCCACGAAGCGTTCTGCATGACCCAGTTGAGCCAATAGTGTAATCCTCCGGTTGGATAGCTGCTGCAAGCCGGATACACTGTTTTCCGTCGGCATCGTATGAAAAGAGGGCTGTGTACGTTGAACTCGATGATTCGTTGATGTATCAAAAAACGGCTGCCGCAATGCAGCAAGAAACTCTGGCCGCCACCCAGCGGAAGTGGAACATCGTTACGGGTTGGTATGTCGACGGGAAATCGGCTTATCGTCAGGGATGCTCGACGGGGCGAATATAATAGGTGGTGTGATCGTCTAGTAGGTATGGTTCGCTAGCAGCACTAGTACCTATTTCAATAGGCCTTTTAAATTGATTTAGCAGCAACGTGAATTAGGAACAATGGCGGTATCCAACATGCACTGGACATCTGAACAATGCCGAACGATTGATTGTCTGACAAGCACAACGGCGCTTTCAACATGCAAAGCGTGGTCTCCGTAAAACGTGATGGATGCTACGTCGCAGATCTCACTTGGATGAATTGGGAACTTCTCGGATGGGTGCAGCCCACGATCCTGGTCACGGCACCAAAAAATGTTTCGGGCAGGTCGGGGCTCACCTTGGGGTTAAGGTAACTCGTACTGAAACTATCGGGAACACGAGATCGGGGTTCGTCACTAGAGTGAGGTTTCTTCCGATACACATTACTGCACTATGTGTTTTTAACATGCGGTTTATTTCGTACGCGTCTGTATGGTTCGGTGGCTAGCGTGTAACTGATCTGTGAGTGGTCATCCAGTGATACTCAATACTGATCGATAGCAAAGAGTTGGTGAGTAGGAGATGGAGAAAGTCTCCACTCGTTATCAAAGTGGTATCGGTTTCTGAACAATAGGGGAAATTACACCGACACAAAACACATATCAATTCCTGAAATCTCATATTAAGTTTTTGGCGTATTCGTCTCCATATGAAGACGTTATGATGTATTGATGTCGAATAATGACAAAATATTAGAAAAAGTTATATTGCGTTACATATACACAAGAAATCGAATGATATTTAAAACTCAAAAGCCAACAAATTCGCTAAAGGTTTACATTTTTACTTCTTGACTATACATTTTTCCTGCAGGAAATGACCTTATCCTGTAGAGCTGCATTCTGGAGAAGGATTGCATTATTCCATATTACACATATTAAAGCAATGCAATGTGATCACACATACTAATGCAACCAAAGTTCGAAGTAGAGGTTTGAACCCCGCTTCTGCCAGGAAAAAAAACTAATACTGGACTATGAGGGGTCATGCTCTATGGGGATAAGGATTGAAGTTTTATAAAAAGGAAAGTTCAGAAAAAGCAAGATAAAATGAGGGGAAGGGAAACTTATACTTTACATCAATGTTGCGTGACACAGTTTGTGAGTCTTGCAGTGTTGCGCGTTGTGTTGCAGCTTCTGTTATTTTGCTTTCTTCATTAACTTTATTTTTACTAATTTATTTGCTTATGAGCTACTGTGAAGCACTTTTTCATAAAAAGAGCATGTTTTTTTGAAAAAGGTTTGATACAAATCAAATATAGGAATAATTTAATAATCAAATGAATGAATGAACTTTGCCAATAATGGTTCAATTTTCTTTTGGCTCTATGATGACATTTCTGAAACTTTTCACATCATCCTCTAATCATCAAACTGGAGTAACTGAAGTAACTGAGGCATGAAAAAACGTTCTCACACTATAGGCAAATTTACATGAAAATAAAATCCAAACTTGATCAACCCATCATGGGATCTGTTCTACACTACTCTGAAAGTACTACGAATACAAACCCGGATATAGTCATTGTGGTCCTGTAAACTTGATATCATTATCATTGCACTTATTTTTGAGTTCTCATGTTATTTGTAGTGTCGCAATGATAGGTTTTAATCCAAATCATATTATGGCCACTTTCCCGGTTGAAATCGGAACATCAACCTGGATGTGGCCAATGTGGTTCTAGACTTTTCATATCATCACCATTGGCCTTATTGTTGAATTATCATGTAATTTGAGGTGTCGCATGATGGGTTTTTTAAAGTCATAAATTGGCCACTTTCCCTGGAACCAGAGAACCAATCCGATAAAAACCGACGCATGGGCTCAAACTAACTTTCATTTGGTGATTGTTTTGTTCAAATCGGTTCAGTAGTTGCTTGAAAAACTGAGTTAGTAATTTCGTTAGACATATGTACTACACACACATACATTTGTTCAGTTCATCGAGCTGAGTTCATTGTACATCAAACTCAGCCATCCTGGCCTTGGGTCGAAAGGATTTTTCAAGATACATAAATACAGGGTTAAATCGTGGTAATCTAGCAAGAGATTTATGTGTTTACCAATTTTAAGGTTTTCCACAAATTCCAAGACTCAGGCCTCCCAGAACCGCATATGCGTATGTAAGCGTAAGATGAAACCCAAATTTTCGGAAAGCTGTTTGGAATTTACAGAAAATTACAGAAATATATTTACTGTAAAATGAGGAAGTTGATTTTTCGCCTTTTTTCCGCCTTGGAATCACTGTGCAGCGGTCAGTCGCTCTTGGTGATTAAATGCCCGGTGTTTTTACTGCCACTTTAGAGCTTCCTCTTAGAAATCATTGAGAACCCTTTCGTGTGCTGAAGTTCAAGATCTATTTGATCACAAATCCTATCGATCAACGTTGGATACACCGGTAACAGTAGCTACAAACCATCGCTAACTGATGCAGCGTTTATCGCAAGGTGTTAAGTCCGGAATAGAGTTTCTCAAATATAATAATTGATCTTTTTCGACTACAAGCTTTAACACAATAAGCAAACGAATGACTTAGGAATAATTCTGTGATCCCGCGTGACATACAAGTTACACATTTTGTCCACCGTAAGGTTCTGAAACTGTAGGCTTATATTCCGAATGAACGAGAACATCTCCGGTTTTAGCAGGTAGACGGCTCTGTAGTCGTCCCTGGTATTGTCAATTTTTGAGTTTTGTTTCACCGTCTAAAGCCTTCTTCTTCTAACTGGGAGTTGGCGCTCTTTTCATCGAGCTTCTGCCTGCTCTCACACTGCGATACCTATTTCTATACCAGATTATCAGTCAAAATTATACCAGTGAAAAGTATCGACTCATTCCGAAAAATATTACAATACACACTAGAAAATTGCATAACCCCAAAAAAGGAACAAGGTAAGCTCAACGTATTATATTTCCGAATGCTGATAACCTAGAAAGTTTGTCAAAAACTTCCGGAAAGTTGAAAGTATGGTTCGGAGATCAGTCTCTACGTGGCGCAAGGGGGTGTGGAGTTCATGAAGTGATACTTACCATTTAGAAAATTGTATTGGTCTTAGTATTTAAATTCCGCAACTACCGGGATTACACGAGAACGGAGAACCACTATCAAAGTCAGAACAATATTTATCTGATGATAAAGAACGAAAGAACTGTTGAAAGAACAAATGTTTAAGTCCATGCTCCAGCGTAACCGTCTTGTTTTGGAATGGCACTCGACTTGCAGTTATCGAGAGGCATCTAGTTATCCTGATCCTGAGTTTTAATTCACTTGAAAACATTAGAATCACCTTAATAAGACGTGAATCAGTCGTAAAAAGTTTCAACTCATTTGATTTCGTAGTGAACCATACCCGCAAAGCATGAAAAATATCAATGTAATGGGAGTCAGTACTGAAAACTCAAATAAGAAGTTAGTGAATCCTTTAAAGTTTGGAATCGTTTCTTAAACATTTAAAATTATTTGAATATAAGGTTAGCCGTAAAACATTCAAAACCGATGTAGTTTTGTAGAAAAACTGGGAGGAATTGTTTAAGGAAGATGGACAAAGCCTCGTCCAAGATCTTATGAGCAGTGTTAAGAGAAATGTAAGAGCATTCAGCTTGGGGAAAGAAATTCAATAAATAAATTATGCCAAAACATATTTGATATATAGTTATTAATTCCCTGAAAATTTGAGAAGTATCCGATTTAAAATGCATTTTTTGGTGATCATTTTTGTGTGACTCATTTTTTTCCGAGTCCAGTCTTTAAATATGATGTGAGTTCTGAATAACTTAAATAACTTGAAATCTGTCTATTCTGAAAAAAATTGTTACCGACCCTGAAAAGTTTGATATTACTTGAATATGAAGTAAGACAAACCTCAAAAGCGTGATATAATTTGAAAAAATAAGAGATAAGATCTAAAAAATTTGAAATCACACATATAGGTAAGAGAACAGTTGGTTTTGAATCATTTAATGATGAAGTTGGGCTAAGCCTTCTTTAGCTCAGTAGGTAAGGTCAACTTTTATGTTAAACCATGTTGAAGGCGGGGTGAAAAATTTCTAGTCTACCCATCGCAATCTCAATTAATACGATGAGAGAGTTTTTCTAGAATATTTAATCTTGAAAATTGAGGGCAGGAAAAATGTTGTGTGAAGAGCGTAAGAGCCAAGATGAAAATATACGAAGTAGGAACTACTCAGGTGTCCAAGAAGCATAAGCATATGAAATAAATCAACCCTGTATTTGCAGTTCAGATGCTACAGGCTATAAAGCGATATATCAGCATCATATTTGCTATAAAGAAGCATATGAAATGCATAACATGTATAGCATATCCTTTGAGAAACATATTTGAATTCAAAATAGCCTTGAGCCATTGGCATAGCAATGCAGTAAAACTGAACTGTTTTGCTGAAGGCTCGAACTTCAAAAAGGTCTTTTTTCATGAACAATAGTTCAATCTACACAGCTAAAAAGAAACATTGAATTTTCTGCGTTATCTAATGCACAAAAAGGGAATGCTAGATTTGGCAGAAAATAATGGAATATTTCATGTAAATTTAAGCCAGATAACGCCTGAATCTAGCTTATTGTATGAAAGAGTGCTAACATTGTTGTATGGCGTATGAAAGATTGCAAACAATTTCATTGTTAACGTTTCCTTTGGCTTGGAAATAAACAAGGGAAAATTTTACGCGCCTTTCAAGATTAATTATTTTTTTCTTTGTAGTGACAAAAATCCAAGCCGTATTTTTAACCTTTTCAAATTCCTCTGACCATCTGAACAACTCTGTAGTAGGTTAAAATTTTCTTGGAGGTCAGAATTAAGATATAAAATATTCTAAAACGTTCTGTTTAAATAAGAAATTCCTTTTTTTTTTTTTAAATCCCTAACCTTCTGGACAATTATTGTGAACGTTCGAATTTTATAGGTGGTCGGGGTCACGATATACACCTGTTGAAATATAATTCAGAAACAAACTCTCCAGTTTCTAAAGTTCATTACTTCCTGAACTATTTTGAAGTAGTACCTTATGTGCCTGAAATTAACCTGATGAGAAAAAAAAATAGGCAATAGAAGGAAACTAATGTGAAAACAATGGTCCTTTGATAAAGAAAATGACTAACGTGAACACTGTTACTAATACAAACTACTTGGGAAAGTCTATTCTGTTTCTCAAAATGGTGTTTCCTAAGCGGGCCCTCCGCGTCCTAGCTGTAATATACACGCTTGTCATGCTCGTCAGCCATGGTCAGCTTGAGATATCACCACCTCTCTGCGTTGGCATTTTCTCCAAATACTGTGCTACATAACTAGAGTCAATCGCCAGCCCAAGCCAGGTCCAAAGCCGGTATGGAATAAAAACTCAAAATTTCGTATGATTTTTTACAAAGACAGCAAACAGTTTTTGTGGGATTTAAAAAAAAGTACATATAGTAAACTGTAAACAACATTTTTTTTGTTCTAAAAAGTATTGTTCAGAAGCTAAATTGGGAAATCTACAATCAACCCCAACAATCAAATTTTTTTCACGTCTATTGTGACTTGACTGTTTTTACGTAACCGCTTAAAAAAAACCGCGTGGTAAAATATCTTTTCCAAACTTCATTTAAGCTTTAGAGAGTTGCCGTTCTCAGTAAAGTAGTTGCGAATGTAAAAAATAGTCATTTGACATTATCAGATTAGTTCCAAATTGCGCCGCAAATATGGCACCGCAATCTAAATTGCCAAATCGTGCTCATGGAAGATGCTGTCTTTAGCAAAGATGTTAATTGTATATAATAAAGGCATTCAAAATAATCACGTTAGATCCAGATCGTACCTCAGAGATGGCGCTGCCATATTTGCGGCATAATTTAGAACTAATATGACGACGTCAAAAGACGACGAATGACACACTGAGAAATTTCGCCACGGACAGTAACTCTCTACCACTTCTTTGGAAATGATAATCTGCATCGCCATCTCTACAGTATACATAATGTGGAACTAATATAACAAAGTCAAACGACGACAAACAATATACATACTGAGAAACTTTGCCGAAGACGGCAAATCTCTAGCGCTTAACTTAGAAAAGATAGACTGCAGCGCCATCTCTGCGGGATGATTTGGAACTAATATGATCATGTCAAAGACGACGGATGACACACTGAGAAATTTTGCCGAAGACAAAAACGCTCTATAGCTACTCTGGACTGTTTTGCTCACACATTGAATTAACAACCTCTTTCCATTTGTAGCAGATTCCCGGTGGCCAATGTTACTGGAATTATGTTTTGCCACCACCAATACATTTTTATGACCATATTCTTTCAATATGAATATGAAATATAATTTGTATTTCCTTGACTTTTTTACGTCAGTTTTTGAAATAACGCGGTTTTTTACGTCATTTTTTGAAATAACGCGGTTTTTTTTACGCGGTACCATTACCGTCGTAAAAAAAAAACTTCAGTGTACTAAGTCTTTGTTTTCTGTACATCAAGCCTTGTCTTAAAAAAGTAAATTAACCACTCCAGTCCTAAGGGATCATATATGACCTCAAAAATATAATGGCTCTATGAAATCACAGTACGCTGTCAAATTTGGCAAATTTGTTCTACGTAAATTCTTCTATCTGGAAAATATAAAAAAAATAATGAGCTTGAGGCCTATTTGACGACCTAGAGCATCCTGAATATGAAGAAGTTCAGGAAAAAAATGCCATATTATATGTATAAACCGAACTTTTAGAATATGGTACTTATGCAAAAGTATAATTAAATGTTTTGTGATAAACGTTAAATATGTTTGTATCTTTCTGGGGTGTTCTAGGTGATCTCTAATACACTTGAGCTTAGAATTTCAGATCTATAGTTGTAACATTAGCTTTTACGGCTATATAAGATTATGATATGTATTTAAACATATTGAATGAACCTTGTGCAGTCATTATTTGACAGTTTTGTGATGTTCTAGATCATCAAAACTGTCCTTGAGTTCACAGCTTAAGATATAGCGTCCAACTCTTACCCAGAGTTTTGTTATACTAATGCCAATATTTAAAAAAAAACTTACCTTTAACAGCAAACCAAGCCAGTCAACCTTTTGCCAAAAATTCTCTGTCTGCTTTAAACATTCATCCACTGATTTTACAAATAGACTTATCCATGCTCATGAGAACAGCAAAATTTTAAATTTGTTTTACAAATAAAGACATTAATTGTACTCTCCAACTATTCATAAAAAAAAAACCCTTACTTTCGGGTTTGAAAACATTATAAAAAACAAAAAAATCTCAAACTAAAGCAAATGAAAATAAAAAATTAGGTTTAAAAATGTTGCATTAAATTGTATTGTGGCAGTATCACAAGCAATTTTACCTGGCAATAAACGATTCCCAATGTATTGCTTTTTAGGAGACTATACCCAGGTAACCAATAAGTAGTTTCAAAGCGGCTTAGCGGCAGCCTATCAAGCAATTAAATCATCTTGAATGCAACATGAATGCCGCTTTTGGCCCAATATACGGTTGCTTTACTGCACTTCTTTAATAATGCTTCATCAATGCAATTTTGCATTTGAAATGCTCATTACTGGCTATCAGCATTGAAATAGCAT
The DNA here is from genome assembly GCA_034211315.2 of Aedes japonicus. NCBI lineage: Eukaryota > Metazoa > Arthropoda > Insecta > Diptera > Culicidae > Aedes > Aedes japonicus. The sequence goes on along the minus strand of JASCZW010001344.1, from coordinate 11,024 downwards.
TTGAAATCCTACTTTATATTCAAGATGCTGATATAATGGTGATATAATGCTTGTACATCTGAATTACAGATAAAGGGATTGACCTTGCGCTATGCTAATGCTTATTGGTTCCTAGGTAGTTTTCATCCCGAACTTTTGCGCTTTCGACCATAGTTCGGTGGTGCATCGCTACTAAAGAACGAAATTATTATTCTGCATCACGTTTGCCATGAAGCGTAATTGTTCGAGTTATGATCGAGCAACCAAAGCAACGTTATCGGTTAATGGTGTTTCGCTCTTTGGACTTGGTTTCCATTGTTGATGTCATCCGAAAATATGATGTATAGACAGTGCAGTGGCTTGTAGCCCGTGGATTTCAATTTCCGGAGAATTCATTTGTCGAAAATCATCTGCCGTGAAAAATATGTTACTCTGATGAACTGGCAAATTGCACTTTGAATGGATCCCTATTTTAAATAAATTCATTAAGCAGTCGATAGGGCAGTCGGGGTAGGTCATCATGAGTGATCTCAGACGTTTCGAATCAAAACAAACCCAGAAAGGAGAGAGTTCCTCTCCCATTTGCGCATCAAAACAGATTGCATACAAACTACCACTAGAAACTATCACCAGCATTCCAGTCTTTCAGTTAGGCTGATTAATAGCGATGATTGGTGAAAATGGGTCCACTGTCAAAGTAGTGATCCATCATGTTTCATGACTCGAGACTTTCCTTCTTTCACCTGACGAGGAAGTGGTTTTGTTTCAAAATCCCATCTCTAAGATTTCAATCATGTTTGATTTTTTTATCCCATGTATTCTTATATGACTTATATTTTGAAGATACAAAACCTTGCTTCATAGGTTCTTCTCTAACGTGGTACTGATCACATACATTGAAAACCCCTTTCTAGCTACAACAATAACTGACACAATAATCCATCGGATTCAGAACTCATAGGTTATCTATTTTTCCCGCACGACTTATTCTATCCGGAGCCGAGCAGAAAGCAGAACAGAAATCCATCGAAAATCTTATCCCTTTCTTTGATGCACATTTGCAGTTCAGCTTAGGAGCATCAAACTCCATTCGCACAGACGAGTGTTTTCATTCCGCTCAACGTCGAAAGAGAAAATGGAGCTACTCTAGCTCGGATGCACTAAAAATGCAGTCCCAGTTGAGTGAAGCAGCTCACCGGCTAGAACCAGCAGAACAGCTATGTGTTGTGGAGCTATAAGCCGCCGTTCACCACGAAATGCAATTTGCTCTAAGACCATCTCCTGTCTTGAAATGAGTTTTTCCACTTTTCGCAGCAATCTATTCGTTTGTCAGGGCAGATGCAAGCTTTTGAAGAGAAATGCTTTTCTGGATTCTGTTTGATTTGTACGAAAGGATTTGCTTATCCCAAATTCAGAAACCATTCGCTGTCGAGTTTCAACCGATCATTTGCAATAATAGTTTCAAGATTTTATTCTATTCAACCCCAGGGGATCAACATTATTCACAAAGGTTTGGCACATCCTTAGTCTAATTTTTCCGCATCGTCCGCACCGAGACACCACCTTAGCGCGACGGTTGTTTGCTTACAAGGGGTGCTTTCCATAGCTTTACATATTTACATTTCATTGTTTCGAACGAAGAAAATATCCTTTGCGGACCAGAAAAGGATATAGCTTGGATTCCAGTATTTCTTGTCGACCCAGCTGGTATCCAAAGTGTACAAGATTTGAATCCGGCATCTTGGCACGATGGGACGATTTGACTGAATAGTTTAGTTGGGAATTAATGAAGCCGAGCTAATTTGGCAAAGCTTCCATAACTAGCACCGTTAGAAAAATCAACCCACAAACGTCTCATTATTTCGATGCTGATCCCTTTCTCACCCATCCGTGCATAACTTTCTAATACATTTGTTTAGTGGTGGAAAAGGTGCTGGCGATTCGCTGTTTCCGGTTGGGAGACGACGTTTTAGTTGTGGCGGTTCCGTGAGCTGTGAAGAGGAAATGTTTACGCTTCTCTACGAAAGGTATTTTGATCGTTTGAAAATGCTACTTGTCGTGTCTTTTCAACCAGGATATGGCATCATTGGATTGCACGGAGTATATTTTTCCTCTTTTTAAAAACAAACAGTTTTCTTAGAAATTCATTTTACGAGCGTATTAGTTGTACGATTGTAATTAAACTAGGAAAATTAAATTTACACTTCACTTCGATCACTCTTCTCAACTTGAAACACTTCTTTACAACTACATCAGATAAAAAGAAACATTGAATTTTCTGCGTTTCTAATGCACATAAAGGGAATGCTAGATTTGGCAGAACATAATGGGATATTTATGTAAATTCAAGCCATATAACGCCTGAATCAAGCACTCTTGTATGAAAGGTTGCGAACATTGTTATATAGCACATCCAGAACTACAACCAATATGCGTTGTTTACGCCTCCCGTGGCTTGGGATTAAACTAGCGGAAATTTTACGCTTGTTAAAATTATTTAATTTTCTTTGATCACTAGTAAACGCGAGCAAATTCCGATAAATTCCACCAAAGAAACCTTATCTTTTGACTGAGATGTGGATATTTCTGTCTGCAGACTACAGACTTTTTCAGTGTCGAGTGCTCGACTGGAAGAGAACATCGCAGAAGGTGTAGTATTTAAAACATATTTTTGTGTACCTAAATGTGTGTAGTGATTTTGTTTGCTTCATATAAGAGATGTGTCAGTTATGCGAACTTAGTTCGTGTTTAGGTATTTAGGATTTTTTAAGCCAAAGGTTGATCCCACCATCCACGAGGTTGTCATATTGTGCTCCTACGTGAGTTTTTTTATAATACACACCAACAGTCTGACGAACCTGTTTATAATGAGTTAACTCAACTCGGATTAACGGAAGAACATTGCATTCGTTTTTTTCAATATTTTTCATTGGATTGCATCTTGTGTTCAGAGTTCTGTTAGTGCACACAGTCTAAATGATGCTTTTCTGTTTTGTCACCATTTAACGCCACAGTTCGTTCAGATAAAAATATTGAATTTTATGCGTTATCTTATGCAGAAGAAGGGAATGCTGGATTTAGCAAGAAAAGAATGGAACATTTCAGTGAATTTAACCAACATAACGCCTGAATCTAGCCTGCGGTTGTATAAAGATTGCAAACAATTTCGTTGTTAACGCCTCCTGGCTTGGAATTGATGAGGGTAAAATTTTACGCGCTTGTTAAATTTAATTATTTTGTTCTGTGTGATGTGACAGATGTGAGACAGTAGGAACCCACCATCAAAGCAAGAGATTACCTATGGCTGTAGGACTATTCTTAGCGGGTTGTTCTGAGAGACATAGACTATGTGGATGGCTTGTTGTAGCAGGGTCAGTCGATCTCAGTGAGGACCTTCGAAGACTACGACCTATGAAGACCACGCGTGTCTTCGCATGACAAGGGACTGGCGACTCCATGGAACCCTTGTCCATTTAACAAATCCTTCGACTGCTCACACTCCAAAATAAAAGTGTAAAGATTGTAATGCAATTTCAGCATGATTTGGTTTCATTTCCCGTAATGGACTGCACATCTTGGAGAAGAAATGCAACATTGGTCGTGGGCAAAAAGCAACATCAGTTTGCTTAGAAAAATTCAATGTGTGTAAGGTTGTGCGACTCATGAACCCTTGTCCATTTAACAAACTGGACTGCCTACACCCAAAATAAAAAGGCAAGATTAGGCTTACCCGCATGATTCATTTACTTGTAATGGATTTCACACTTGGAGAAGAAATGCAACATTGGTCGTGGGCAAAAAAGCAACACATCAGTTCGCTTAGAAAAATTCAATGTGTGCGTAAGGTTGTGCAGTTAGTAGTAGTAAATTCAATAACTCACAAAAAAGATATCGGCATTGTGCAACTGAGATTCGAACTGGCCGTCAAAGTGACGGTTTTCATTGCTGTAACTATCCGCGCCAGCAAGTTGAAGCTATCAGAATAAAAGCTCTACAGTTGCTTCGGCTGTCGAGGCACCACGTTACAAATACGAAGCAAATGTTGGTCGCACACTGCTAGCAGGTTTTCCGTTTATTTCAAAACGCTTGCGACTTGACAGGGAGATGGGAGCGGTGATGACGAGGAAAATGAAAATAGCACTTGACAGTGGCAGCAATTATGGCAAAATGGCGTAGTGGTGCGTTCGGTGGTGTATTGTTCCACCCATATTGAGAAGTTGTAGACGGTTGAACAAAAACCCAACGTGTTGCTGCGACTGCTACCGAGACGTTAACAATAGCGATAACTGCTGCAGGCCACTTCGCATGGCTTTGCTTATACCATGCGCATTGTGGATCATGAGATGGCAAAATTGCCTTTCTGAATCACCAGCATTAAGAGTGACGTAAAACCGCAATTGCTGTGGCATTTTTCAACTTATATAAAGCTACCTCACAACTTTCGTTAGTAATGTAATAGAAACAGTGATGGTCGCCTATAGTATAAATTATAAAAAGAAGACAAAAAGAAAATTTCACGGTTATATTAATGATTCATCAACATACAACACCGCATATTAATAAATGAGAGTTGCCGAACCGTCAAATCAGCGCCTGGTTCGTGGGCATGCCGCTGACTAGCGGCTATAATAAAGTTTTTGTCGTATGTGTGTGTTGTTTTAGCCTTTCGCGTTCAAGAAACCACTCTGTATAGTTATAAGTGTTATAATTTAGAATTAAAACTAATGTGTTATGCAAACCAAACTTAAATTTCACTTCCTTTCATCCGTATCTGTAATTCCTATCAACCGAGTCGGTCATGAGTAAATTAGTTTGTCCCCTCAACTTGAGCCAAGATAATGCGCAGAAATATGGGAAACTTGCTCTGTAAAGTTACGATCTGATTATTTGCACAAATAATGATTAACACTAAAAAACACATTTTTTTGCGATATTGCAATAGTAAATGTATCAGATATTGCACTTTTACTGTTCCTTAACAAATAGTTATAATAAAATGAGGAAGAAGACCACACAAAAACAGTTCAATGACCTTACTACAAGTTACACCCTTCCTCGGATATAAAGATATCTGGGACGACGAAGGCCAAGTTTATCAACAAGATATTTAGATGGTAAATTGCGCTATATATCCTGATGTAGTATCACATCTTGAATATTTTATCAATGTCAAAGGTCACATACTGCAGGCAATAGATGCAACTGATTTTATACAGATGTGAACCAACGTAGACATCTGTCTGGAGCCTCTGCTGGCAGTCTGGTGGGCTCTTTCCTCAGCAATAATGATGTGGACATTTTCTTTCATATTGCAACACTTTCTTCTAGCGTCTTCGACATGGCTATTATTACTATCATTAACGTAATAAATCATATGAGAGAAGATATTGGAACACAAGGTGTTCAAGATAAATGACATTTGTAGAAACCGACTGTTGGATTCACTTAGCAGAAGTTTTAAAACCATTTAACTTGACACAGCTTTCATATTTGTTATTTTTATTTAAAGAGTTACAATAAAATACCACACATTATGACAACAATGGTATATAAACAACGTGTATTAAGCTTTCCATATTACTGTTTCATTAATAGATAGGGACTAGGTGTGATGACAGTTTCTTCTACCTAAGCCACCGAAAAGTGAATCAATAGTTTAATTTTGATTAAGTAGGCTAAAATTATTATTTAGACTTTGAAGATTAACAACTAGATTAGTATTACAGACAAATAAAAGAAGACAATAACAGACAAGAATCAAACGATTATGGGCAGACCATAGAACACAAGAACTGAATAACGCAGTAGAAGATGTGTGAACGACTATGACAAAGTGATAGTATCCAAAAACAGTTAGAATAGGTATATGACGATTAATTCTGTATGCTTACAAGAAATTCAGACATCTATTAACCGACAGACATTGAAGATGTTACAATACCAATATTTAGTATATATAAAAAACGCAACGTCCTCCTGATTTTAAGAAAATCTCTTTTATAAGTCCCACTAGTAGACCATATTAATAAAATTATACTGTTGGACATTGAGACATCAGAATATGACTAAAACTGGTAGAATTCAAATACTCTGAATGATTTTCTTGATTGGAGAAATCAGTTCAAACAGACTACAGCACACAGTTAATGACATCAAATCACAGGAAAATCAAAAAAACACTACAACTAACAAAAAGACGAAACGACACCATACAAAACAGTGAGACAAGAACGAGGAGAAAGGGGAAGCAAACTTGAAAATGCAACATATTTTGAGGCAGTGCCACAGAAGAAGTACTTTGCGACGAGATAGTGATCCAACGGCCAGAAAGCTTCAAAGGGAGCAGCAGAACATATCAGAACACAGGAACAAGTCAACAGCTTCATATTGATTCAGAAAAAACTCTTCGAAAACTTTCATGTTAACAGAATGCCACAAATCACGATCAACAAGAAACTCCGGTTAAACTGTAAACGCAATACCTCAACAATAATGCAAAAGACAATTGACGAAAGACGAACGGACTCAAAATTTTTCAAACGTGGTTCTTCCAACTATATTATGGGGAATGAAAATTTCTTTGATTGATACGCCCGTGGGTACGGTTGGGTAAAAACATCTGGTATTTACGCAACGATTTACCAGTACCATGGAGGTTTCTAATTTCATTCAAAGTCCGCCAGGTAAACCTTTGTAAAAAAAAATCCTAACATATAAAGCATATCAGTCTCTTTATTAACAGCAAAATCCATAACAATACTTGCCAACGCATCTTTACTACATGCCATTCTTATAGGGACTTATTTATTATAGATCGATCCATGACAAGAATGGATCAAGTACTTATCTCGAGAGGCCAGCGTTGGTTTTTACCAGGTCTCCACCTTCATTTGTAGAAGATGTCATGAAAGACACAAGGTTGTTTATACAAAATCAACTTGATTTCATCGTACTAGAAATACACTATAAAATTAAATTTCATTTGACCATTTGTTGTACAGCTACGGTAAGTCAATGACTTCCAACCGTTCAATAATTAAAACCCAATCATCTCTGCCCACAGGTATTACATAATCCTTTTAAATTTAAATTAAAGTGATAGCACATAAGAGACAATAACTTCTTCCAACCTCCTTCACGTCTCATGTCAATAAACAGAAAAGCAAGGACATATTGGGCCAATAGAAGAAAAACTCACCCAGCTCTCCATTATGCAACACCGCATTGAGATTTTCATTGTAATTCAGTATTTGGAGCTGGAACAAATTTAACTAGCTATATACCTTGCAAGATATGTTTAATAAGCCATCTGGTAGAGTAAACACGAAAAGCTACACAATCGCCAGACAGTGTTTGTCCTCGAGGATATGGAAGGTAATGTTATCTAGTACCAAATTGGGGTCTAATCATACATGCAAAGCTGTCCCATTACCTGATTGATTTTCACAACACCCTGCATGGCTCTGATTTTCTTTGATTCACATGTTCCTAGCCGTATTAGTTTCACCCAACAAACAATTTCACAACCAACCATACTTAAACCAAAAACACTTAAGTGAGTTTACATATGATTTAGCGTCATTGAAGCAATCAAAACATTATAATTAATTTCCACATGATATTTTGTTCTTTAGTTTGTAAACATTACATAACAACATTTAACTGGGAACTAAGATGGTATTGTAATGTTACCACACAATAATATTTTTACACATGCCATAACAGGCTATATTTGGGACGATAGAAAAAAATATGTGTCCTCAAGATTGGTCCAACTGTGTGCTTAGCAACTATTGTTATTTTAATAATGTGACTTTCAATAGTTATAACATGCATCATATCATACATCTGCATGTATCATTCGTAGGGTTTATATGTTTCCTTCATCTGGCAAATTTAGATCATTTAAAGATCATATGTAGATAATTTGTTCAGCTAACCAAAGTCATGGTATCTAAAAGTCACAGAAATTGAATTTAATGTGTGGAAGTGAATTACTACAGTAACTGATGATGCATGCCCAATTAAAGCGGCACCAATATTCTGATATGAAAAGATTTTGTTGATTACTAAAATAAATAATATTACATTTACATATAGGCCGAACTAGAGCTAGGCTAATAACATTACATCCCGTTACCTCATACAAAATTTTTGTCCGGGAGAAAAATATAGTGACTTCAGCAGCAGCGCGGCGAGTAACTACCAGCAATTCATAATACCTATTTTAGTTATTTTCCACCAGAATACTTGTGAATACTGTTTTTAAAAAGCCTCATATCAAGTCTCGAGCCAGAGAAGGTAGAAACGGCTAAGCACCCCGGACATTTCATATCAAACGTTAACTTCATAATGTCATTTCTGGCAGTATGAGACATGTCAGATGGAGCAACATACCGCAAAATGAGCGTTCTAGGTTTCGTTTACTCCGTGCTTGGAATAGGGTCTGGGGTGCTTAAGGCGTTTCCTTACCCTATATTTTGAATGGCCTCATTTCATATCTTTTGCCATTTTTTCGCTGATCAGTACAGGATTCCTGCGACCACCTCACTGCTGGTGACTGTTGGGAGCACTACACTGGAAATTTATTTTCTAAATAACTTCATTGCGCTCTCGTGTATATCAGTTTACTTTGAAGACAAAAACAAATGATACCGTATGCACAGGCGAATCATTCATATTACGTACCTGGGAAACGGCTTTTCATTACACCTTTGTATACATCAACGAAATTAATGTGAAGACCACTGCCGCTTTTCTTTTATCTTATTGTGCAATTGGTGTTATTTTGCTGCTGATCAGCGGGAATAATTTATCTATTCCAAATAAAATTCAGCGTTGCGAGTTGTGAGTCGTGCTCATCAATCAAGTATCTTTTCACGAGTCAAAGGCATGGCCTAGTAAGATCAACCACGGATTCAGTATCAGCATTTTCAGAGAATATTCAGGATCGAATCCCATGTCAGAAACAATAAAAAATCGGCTGGACAATTCCACTTGGTTGTACTTTTTAATCACTCACATTTCGAGTCGATAAAATACGATTTAGTCAGTTCTCCATGCAACCGCCAGAGACGTTTCTGTTTAATTATGACACAAAATATTCGCTAATGGCACTTTGTATTGTTTTCGTACAATGCACGAGTGTTCTTAATGTGTCAACAAATGCTTCGTGCTTATGGCAGTTGCGCGTGTGCCATTGATTACGAATGTATCTTCATAAAACGTACGAAATCCTCTTTCGTTGCTGAAAACAATGAATGGATTTTGAGAGTATTACCTTCGATTTTGTAATATAAACCATATTAACTTTCAGTGTACTACCGTGCAGGCAATATCGCGTTTCCCAAGTAGCGCACTACGGTCATAATTAGTTGCAGCCAACTTATATTTATGTTATCTCTACCGGACGGCAACTAGTGCAAGCTACATAGGGTTCTTATCGGGTTTCAGCTTATTGCACCAACAGTACCTGTTGTGTCCTGCAAACGTTTTATGGTCCTGTACACAAACGGTTTGCTCAACAAATGCACACCTTCCGTTTGGATTTCCACATTCGTCAAGATACAAAATTAGGTGTTGTTCTCAGGAAGTTGAATCCAGTTTTAGTTTTTCGTAAATTAAAGAGAAGCCAAATTCAGTTTATTGTTTACGAATGAACTGACAATAAGTCAACGGTTTCAAAACGTACACAGGGGTTCACCGATAATTGTAAACACGCACTGAGCCGATCACACACGAGTAATTGTTCCCTAAGAACAACAATCTTTCATGCTGTTGTTTCTCAAAAAAACCAAAACAGTGGATTGCGAACAAAAGCAACATTTTCTGCTTCTGGATTTGGTTTTGATGTTTCCATTTGTTTGCGCAAAACAAATGATGATGATCAAGCATGAAACTAAAATTCCGTGAAATACTCTCTGCGGCGAGCATCAAAACAAACCTCCATCAAAAGCATACTGCACGTAGTGCGCCATGCCGCATTGTATCAATAAATCTTTTGGTTGCCAGTGCCACTTTTACCGTGCGACCGACTAACCGACACGCGGATAGAAATCTGTCCGACGCCATGGCGGTCGGTGGCACGCCGAATATGTTCCCTTCTAACCAGAATGCGAAAAGTTGAAAATGGGTTCGCACATCTGGTTGGATGTTGACGCTTCCAAAATACGAGAGTGTTTTTCGAACACACTTATTTTTTCCCTTCTTTTTCATCTTCCTGTTGTTGTTATTTTCAACGCTGGTAAGTGTCATGTGGAAGTACGATATAATTTATTGAGCTGACATGTTTGAGCGGATTTTCCATTCTCGGGTTCAATTGGATCAGCTGTTGCGTGAGTCGTATGACAAATTGATTTGTTTGGATAGACCGATACACGGCATAGTTGCTAGGCGGGTGAAATGAGTTGACGCAAATTACTGCTGTTGGGGAAGTCGTTAATTTCCCTTGATTGGGACACCGAATCCCAGATGAGAACGATGGCACTACAGACTGAAAGCTTGAGAGGCGGTGAAAGCAAAGAAATGGGAAAACTGAGATGTCTCAACAGACGATTGCAGCGCGGTGAAAGGCGAACGATGCTTGGTATTGCGACTCTTTTGTTTGCTTAAAGTTGGTTCTACACAGATAAAAAGAAACACTTAATTTTCTGCGTTATCTAACGCACAGTAAAGGAATGCTAGATTTGCAACATGGAGTGTTTCATGTAAATTTAAGCCAGATAACGCCCGAATCAAGCCTGTTGTATGAAAGATTGCAAACAATATCGTTGTTCACGCCTTGGCTTGGAATTAATGAGGGGGAAATTTCACGCGCTTGTTAAAATTAATTATTTTTTCTGTGTACTCTTGAGCAAACTTAATTTCACAAAAACTGCCAACAAAATCCAAAAACTCTTGCAATTTATGCTTGTGATGTTCAGGAACGGTTTTCATGTCGAGAAAAACTGTACCTCTCTTGGGAAAATAAACCGTCTAGTTACAGAAGCGGAATGGAATACTGTTTTTTCAGGGTGAGTTGATGGAAATAACGAAGGCAGGTGTAT